>JAVYIG010000185.1:212500-787317 GCA_035222895.1 Strongylocentrotus droebachiensis | reverse complement strand
AAATTTTAGACTATTTTCTCACTAAAGTCACAAAAATTTATTTAAATTTAGTAGCAAACCTTTCCTTTTAAATAATAACATTGAAATCATATCTAAAAATACCTTTTTGAAAAGAAAGTAAAGAACATATTACAAATTCATTCCAAAAGGAGCTAAATCCGTTTCATTCCAAAAGGAACTAAATACATGTTTCATTCCAAAAGGAGCTCAATCCACAAAATCTAAACCCAGTAAAAATCAGAAATAACTTTTTTCTTCTTATCATATATTATTGGTCCAGGGCGACACCTTTAACATAAAAAACAACATGAAGGTACATGGCTGAAGGGAAAGTGGAGAAACAAAAAAAGACGATTTTCTCAGAAGTACCCAAAGTGGATTTAGCTCCTTTTGGATTGAAACCGATTTGGATTTAGCTCCTTTTGAAATGAAACATGAAATTGTACCTAAAAGTTTTCATACTTCCTGGGGAAATTTTAGAATGTGATATAGAGCATTTTGTCCCCATGTAGGAAATCATTATATTAAGACAAAAAACTCAATTTTTTATAAAAATGTGGATTTAGCTCCTTTTGGAATCAAGCTCTTCATATATTCATAAAACCATTTGGAATAATAATACGACAATTTTTTTTTTGGAAGAGCCAGCTTATTCCTTATGTTATCTCTTGTTTTGATGATTTCTTATGTATTTCATTGTTGTTGTTTTTTTTAACTTTTTGTATTTTATTGTTTTTGTTGTTTGATTTCATTTCTTACTACAATTCAACTATTTTTACTCCCAAAACAACCACCTAAACTTTAAACAAGACCCAATAACCAATGTTTGATAATGGTTGATCAGGGTTAAGTATGTATTCAATAGTTATTCATATTTATTCCTTACATTCTCATTCATTGTTGTGATACTTTTGTGTGGAAGTGGTACCAGACTCGATTAGCATTTAATGCTATTTTCTTGTCCCATTTATCCTTTCAATGTTAAACATTCACATTTTATTGTTATATTGATGTACTTTTTGTTCGGATAATAAAACTTCAAAACACAAAATCAAACTCAAACTTGTTTACAAGATAGCTGTAAAATGGATACATTACATGTATTTATACATGATATAAAGTTAACCATGTCAACCAAATTAGAGGTTAGAGGGTGAGAGAGAGGGAGAGAGAGAGAGAAAAGACAGAGGGAAAAAAGAGAGAAGGGAGAGAGAGAGAGCTAGCTAGAGAGAAGATAGACGGATAGAGAATTATATTGAAAGGAGTATGATGTTGTTAAAGGAATAGTGTTTCCCAATCTCCGTGATTTCAGGACGATGAGAATATAATGGAAAAATTACGGAGATAAAACAACTGTTTAGTGAACATTTAACTTAATGTGAAGACTGACGGTCATTAATGTCCCACTTATATAATGAATGAGAGGATGTAAACAAAATTACAGGCGTGAAACATCTTTAATGTCTGAAGGAAATCAATAATGTTAATGACGAACAAAACCTCTTTTTTTTTTTTTTTTTTTTACGTCGACGGTCCTTTGCTAGCACGCTTAGGCGCTGATCTTGAGTTTAGATTCGCATTGGTATCATAGACGGGTGTATGAACTGAGTTTTTATTGCATTCTTAGTCTTATAGGACAATAAATATTTGAAGTCGTGAAACATCTTAAATGATGGCATACAACTAACAAAACCTCTTTTTGATGTCGACTGTGCTTTACTAGCATGCTTAGGGGTTGATCTGTACTTATAGTCGCATTGGGTGTATGAAATGAGTTTTTATTGCATTTTCAGTCTTATAGGGCAGGAACTATTTGAGTCTGAAATTGATCATATCTCCTTCTTAACATTTCTTTTATTACTTTTCTATCAAAAAGTCTTGTATCTGAAAACAATATGTAGACTATATTATTACTATATCATCTCATCTGTCCCGTAGTCTGGTTGACCGTTGGGGCACCACTGTAGATTTTACAACCAGCTTCCTCCATTCCTCGCGGTTCTCAGCTTTCCTCCATATGATGTTCCAGTCAAGGCCAGTTCATTATTACTATGCTGATTTGTTTTAAAAAAAAATGTAGTTTTGAACCTCTGAAGTCTCAACATACTTTCAATTTAAGGATTTCAAAGCTTTTCTTTTTATTACAATTTTTTACAATCAGATGCAATATGGCAATGCCACAAAATTAGGCACCGTGTGTGAATAAATGAGAGCTCATGTATCTCGTGTATAAGATATATTGAGCCCGGACAACAAAATGTGGACAAAAATATAACTACACAAAATAATAATAATTTATGAAACAAGGAAATGAACATGATGAATTAAGAGCAGATAAAGTAGTAAATAAATAATATTTTAATGAGGAAAGAAGTTTGAGAAGATCAATAACAATAATGAGTA
Organism: Strongylocentrotus droebachiensis; assembly: GCA_035222895.1. Lineage (NCBI taxonomy): Eukaryota > Metazoa > Echinodermata > Echinoidea > Camarodonta > Strongylocentrotidae > Strongylocentrotus > Strongylocentrotus droebachiensis. The sequence continues at coordinate 784,914 of JAVYIG010000185.1, read as the reverse complement.
GAGTTACCCCCTTTTGGTATGTGAACAGATTATAATGATTGGTGTGTACGTGATATATATGTATATATATATATATGGGTATATATATACGTATATATATATATATATATATATATAAATGTTTCTATTCTACTATTGTTTTTCTGTCTTGATTTCCCGTATTGCTTGTAATTGCATTTTTTACATTATTTTGTGGACAAGAATAAATATATTATAAATTTTCAAATATCATTTAGGGCCAAACCTTATCTCTTTCTAGGTAACAAATATAATCAAACTAAAGCGATATGATGCATGCTTACCAACTGGTGACTGCCAGAAAATGGTGACAAAGAGTATTAAGAAGTTTTTATCAAAAGACATAAACAACCTCAGCAAATTTAATCATCATCATCACAATGACCCCAAAGAGAGACTTGACAAGAAATTAAAAGCCGAGCTTCGATCTTCTTACGCAATTTCCCGTTTTATTTTATCAAATTATAATCTTTTTGGTAGCTTCACATTCTATGTACTTTTTTATTTGATTTAAATTTCTATCACGTTTTTCCGCTTTGTAGAAGATGCGGAATAAGGGAATTGAATGGTAAAAAAATATTCCGTGCCTATGCAGATGATTCGATAAATATTATTCCTCTCATCTAAGATCTTTTGCGTAATGTCATTACATATACCTACCATCATACATGATTTAAGAAACAAATGCCATTATCGCCATTTCCACTCGCCCCGTTGTCTTTCGCTTAAGGCTAAAGGTATAAAAATGATTAAGAGATTATTATCAAGTGCTCCACCAAATCGCTTGAACGTGTTGAAGAGATGAAGCACGAATTTAAAGTAATGCAATGCTCATACTTGTGAATAATACGCATGCCATTAGAAAGAACTAAAACAGCAGCAATCGAAGTATCAGAGGTGGATTAAAGCTTGCATAATGGAATTGAGCCCCCCCCCCCTTTACGCTCCACCCATCCTTTATACACAGTATAAGGCGCATTCTTGATTTTGGAAACGTGATTAACCTGAAGTATGTGAGGATCGTTTTTTCGTGCAGCTCATTGTCAGGCATTTTGAGAAACAAATTGTATGCTTGTAAGAAATGCTCATAGTACTTGCTAGTCAGTACCTCATGACAAACCTGCTCACCAGATACTCCTGCAACCGTCACTGATGATATCTATATAGTCACGGGGAACCATTTTGCATTCCCAATTTGAATTTTATATAATTTGTGTTGTTTTAGTTTACCCTGTATTTTAGTTAAGAAAGTGATATGTTCGAGATTGTATTAATTATGTACAGCGCCTTGGGCGTCAGAGCCTGGCGGATACCAGCGCTATATAAATATCCATATTATTAAAACATTAGGTAAAACATAATAAAGAAGTGAATTAAGATCACGTGATCACTTTGTCCAACGTCAGACTGCAATACTCACCTTGCTTTAGAAAGAAGAAAAATTAAGAATATTTAACAATAATTACAAAGCTGCCTCGTGTCTAGATGTGTATATTTATTTCATCTCTCTTTTCCTGCCTGTTTATCCGCTACTCCCAATGAAACCGATTCGATTTACGAGATCATTATTCACGTTACTTACGACGCCAAAATAAATAGGACCCATATTAGGGAGGATTATTAGATGAGTAAAACGAGTTCGGTTTTCCATTTTGAATGAGACAAACAGATTTTGATATCTACAAATAAACATAATTCGTTTCTCAAACAGCGAACGAACGTCAGGCGAAGCGAGATCAACACCATCGTCTTCCTTTGTTCTGAAACATCCAATAACAGACGAGCACTGTCTTTTTCGCACACTTTCCATTATTTGCTTACCCCCTTATATAAGGATCGTGAGAGGAAGCATCCATCTCGTTATGTCTCCTATTAATATTCTGTTTCGACTTCATCTCATTCAGTATTGCCTAAACTTTAAAAGTCATCAGATTCTCGATGTTATACGATTCGTGATGCTCTACGGCTCTCGCCGTTGTACTGCTCGCAACAATATCTGATTATTGTCTTTGGCCTTTCTTAAAATTTGCTTTGGAGCAATGATCATATCTAGTTGCTCTTCGATTATTTCGACAACATTCAAATTGCATCCCATGCTCTTTACTTCTTCTGGATTCCCATTTTCAATAGCGATTCGTGTCTTCAGCTTTGTGAGTATATTTGATAATGGTTAAGGATACAGACTCTCTTTATTAGATGATTACGCAATCACTGTCTTACTTTGCCGCAACAGAACGTGTGCAGTCAATAATTGGGGGAAATAAAAAGAATATCTTATACAATTTTTGTGTCGAGAAGATCCAATCTCCATTCTGTAGCAAAGTGAAGCCTGATACATATTAATTATCCGTTCGCTTAATCGTTCCTTCACATGTTTCTTTACCTTTTTTTTTATTAAAGGATTGATTGTAATTTCAAATAATTATATCACCATTACCTGGAATCCAAGCTGATAAACATAATGAATCTAGTCAACAGTGTGAGCCTGTTTATGGAGATCGTTCTAGTCGTCTTCGGTATCCCGGGCAACGTCATCATCATCGTGGTTTCCTACCTGTACGCTCGGAGATCCAGCACTGACCTTCTCATTGGCTTTCAAGCCGTGATCGATCTCCTCGCCGCTATGTGTGCCTTTTATTCCATTGTCATGATAACAGGACCCGATCATGTCAATGACACCTTCTGTAAGATAAAGGCATTTTCACTTCGTTATGTTCGATATACGTCCCTTTTCTTCATGGCGGCAATAGCTCTTGATCGTTTCCGTGTCGTATGCCGTCCGCTCGATCAGCGCTGGTCCTGGAAATCAGTACATATTGTTATTCTGGTGCTTTTCTGCAACATGCTGGGAATCGTCATCAGCGTCCCCCTCGCTCTAGTGATAGTTCCACGCCAATTTGTTTCCGGTGTACGATGTGTCCGATCCGTAAATCAATTCCCTTTCTTTGATCTTATCTACGCTATCATCACCACGATGCTGTTCTTCATAGCGTTGTTGGTCACCAGTGCTCTGTACCTGAAGGTGTTTCAGGTCATACGGAAACAGAATCGGATCCGCGCGACTATGGCAGCGCCTCCTCTGTCTGAGACTGTGAACAATGCCCCTGCGGAAGGGTCTTCAGACAATGGCGCCACAAGTCACCATGTCCAAGGAATTAGCACGGTATCTGGAGGAAACTCCTCACAGGAGATGACGGAAGTTGTTCAATCAGGTGTGGTCCCAAGAAGACGCCCACTGTTGCTCTTTAAGTGTGCCTGGCGCGTGGCTCCGGATGAACGACGGGAAGACTGCATAGTTGAAATGAACGGACTAGGGTCAGCCAACCAACCTCCTATGGAAGACCAATCGTCAATTGAACAGCAGCAACATGATGAGCTTCTACAACCAAAGCAATTAAACACGATGAATCTACTAACACCCAATGATCACGAGGGAGACATTAACCAATCACAGATGATAAGGCTAGGATCACCAGGACAAAACCCCCAAGATACGCGCCCACAGAAGAAGAAGAAGAAGACGACGATGCAGGCAGCCGCTCGCAAAGAACGGCAGACGACAGTCATGCTACTCGTCATCACCATCATCTTCTTTGTATCTTGGCTGCCAGGAATCATCATCACTCATATCCCGAGTCAGGCTCTCAGGGCTTTCCGAATAAGCGCCTTCAACAATCTGCTTGTGATTGTTGGTTATGCCCTTCGTAACATCAACCACATCGTCAACGTGTTTATCTATACTCTCATGAGCAGACGGTTCAAGCAGCAGTGTACACAAGTCATCAGGAAACTTCTACGCAGAAGGCAACATTAATCAGTTTTAGATAATGATCAACGAAATGACGATCTCATATGCGTTTTACCATAGCGATTTACATGTTCCGTTGTAAAGCACCATGTGTCATGTTATTGGCCAAGTATATTTTGCACTCTGTGAAGTAAGTTTGTGTTTTTATCAAACATTCTCCATTATAGTCGAGCTTTGACTATGTTTAATGTACAATATAATTAATAATTTTATCGTTACATTGAAATTAGATAACTACTTTTAATGATAATTACATTTAGGCTGTACATACACTTATTTAGCAACAGCTGGATAATTTAAAAAAAAATTACATACTTTATTTGAAGAGCTTGATTCCAAAAGGAGCTAAATCCATATTTTATCAAAACTGAGTTTTTTGTCTTAAACTAATGATTTCCTACATGGGGACAAAATGCATTATATCACAGTTAAAAATTTCATCAGGAAGTATGAAAAAATGTAGGTACAATATCATGTTTCATTCCAAAAGGAGCTAAATCCAAATCGGTTTCATTCGAAAAGGAGCTAAATCCACTCTGGGTACTTCTGAGTAAATCACCTTTTTTTTTTATTTCTCCACTTTCCTTTTAGCGATGTACCTTCATGTTGTTAAATATGTTAAAGGTGTCGCCCTGGACAAATAATGAAAAGAAAGAAAAAAAAATCTACTAGTTATTTCTGATTTTTATCAAATTTTTAGATTTTGTGGATTTAGCTCCTTTTGGAATGAAACATGGATTTAACTCCTTTTGGAATTGAACGGATTTAGCTCCTTTTGGAATAAAATTGTGATATTTTGTTTACTTTCTTTTCAAAAGGTTTTTTTAGTTGTGATTTCACTATCATTATTTAAAAGGAAAGGTTTGCTGCTAAATTTGAATATAATTTCAGTGACTTTATTGATAAAATATGATTTTTTTTAAAAGGTAGAATAACATGTTCCATGGTCCGGGGTGACACCTTTAACCTAACAACATGAAGGTACATGGCTAAAGGGAAAGTGGAGTAATAAAAAAATTATTTAGAGTGCCGCAGATATGTAATTGACATCTGTGAATAAAATGATGTCATTGTCATTTTTCCAACATAGATTTATAATTATTTATACTAAATTCGTGTTAATTTTCATTACAACATTTTGATTCGTTTCGTTTGCGGAATAATTACTTGACATTTAGCGTCAGGATATGCATGTAATATAATTTGCATATCTTGCAAGTAATGATATGAAAAAAGGGTCTTTGAAAATATTTCTTTCACAAATGTAAATTTTCATATGAAAATTTTGTAAACGAATTAAATTTGATTTGATTTGATTTGATTTATTCTCTTTTGCATTCCATACAAGTATAACCAATTTTCGGTAACATAAGAAACATAAATTACTAAAAAGGACTTGTTGACAATAAATCATACATAAGCAAATATGAATAGCAATAATTATTAAAAAAAAACAATAACAGATAAATTCTCAATCTATCATATATTGAGAGAACAGTGGTTGCGTAGCTTAAATCAAAGCATTCGCTTGGATCAATTTTTCAAAACTAACCTGCCCCCGACAAAGGAATTCATTGAATAGATGAAGGTTGAACATTTGTCAATCTCTCGGTCAATTGAATTTGGTGTCGCCGAAGCTACCAGCCTGTCTCCGTGGTCTGGTGGTTAAAGCATAGGCGTTTTAAACCAGTGACCCGGGTTCGATTCTCGGCAGATACATTTTTTTAACCTTTAATTTTTTTTCTCCAAAAAGGGAGTAAAGCAATAAAGAACTTTGATGTAAGCTACGCAACCATTGTTCTCTCATTTCTTCTCTCAATATATGTGTAAATGCATGCGTACAATAGCTTAAACTGCTGGTTGCTAGGTCGGACAAGCCTAGATCTTGTTCGACCTGCCAACGGAAGATTGATGTTATGCGGAATGAGCCTCGGCGGGCAAGACCGGGTGATCCGACGCGGACGGGTACATCCACGCGTCTGGGGTCTGTCTGGGTGGGCATGCGCAAGTTTTGATGCACGCTGACAATTGTCAAGTACTTAATTTATACAGGAAAACTCGCTATACAAGCCTAGCTTTTCTGAGATACCCTTTTCCCCCCTCTCAGTTAAATCAAGCAATATAAACATATTTTGTGTTATTCTTAAACATAAATGTACTCTGCAAACATATTTTGTTTCGTAGATACTTATCAGTTTTCGTTACTTGTATAATTAATTTGTTCTATTATATATTGTAATACTGTATCACTATAAGTAATACGCTAAGGCTCCGCGGGGGGCGCGACGTCTCCGCCAGCCTTTGTAGTCTATTGTTTTTTAATGAGATCGCCGACCGAAGTTGGTGCAGCTATCTCCTCCTGAACCCTCCCCTCGGGGTACCGGTGACCGGTGCCGTCGTCCGCGGGAGAGTCAACTCTGTCGAATTGGCTATACTCCGCCCGAGGTCCTCCTCCGTGTCGACGTCTAGGGCGAAAACAGACGCGACATGCATAATGCATGATATGCGTGACGACAGAGATACCTCATGGATATTCAACATGACATCCGTAGACACACGACCGATGACCATCCACTCACATTAAGTTGCGTATTAAATGCACGCTGAATGGGTACGACTTACCCCGTGTTAGGTATCTTCCTATATGATATTCTCTATATAGACCGCGCCGTCGATCACACTGATTTCTTCGCAGTTCTCAAAGAGACTCACAACAAATGACCAACCACTCACATTATGTTGCGTATTAAATGCTCTATGCAAAGGGCGGGATCACCGAGAGTAAAGCGTCTTGCTATAGGATGTGCTATAGGATGTGCTTTAGCGCACAAGCCACTGAGATACACACGAAGCTTCCCGTCCACGTCCTAACTTAGAGACCTATTTCCATCATTATTGCCGCGATTTTTATATAGTTTTCGTGAATGGAGGTATGAAATCAAAGCTTATTTGTGATTATTACGCGGCCATGTATACAAAATTTTGATTATCATTTTCTAAAGGAAAGTTTTCACAAGAAAACCATTGGACTGACAGTTCAGTCGCAAGCTGCCTTCAATCAACACGCAGTGCAGTGTGTGTGAGTTGAGATGAGCTTGCAGGAAGCTCCAACACCGGGACCGCGCCCCGCAGGTGTTGAGCTTCCTGCAAGCTCATCTCAACTCATTTGACACTTTGAAATTGTTATCTGTTGGTTTGCATCATTATTGCCGCAATTTCAATATAGTTTCGTGAATAGATTTACGAAACCTGAGCTTAGAATTAGTAAAAATATTACTAATGTCTACGTTTTTAAACGACTGTCTGATTTTCTTGTGAAAATTTTACTTTGAAAAATGATTATCGCAATTCATGGTCAGAAATAATCACAATCTAGGTTCATTATGTTACAGTTCTTGCATCAAATCAATGCATGAAAACTTAGTTATTGAAAATATTACTAATGTCTACGTTTTTAAACGACTGTCTGATTTTCTTGTGAAAATTTTACTTTGAAAAATGATTATCGCAATTCATGGTCAGAAATAATCACAATCTAGGTTCATTATGTTACAGTTCTTGCATCAAATCAATGCATGAAAACTTAGTTATTGAACTAGAAAAATGTATTTTTTTTTTTAAATAGGCAATTATGAAGTAGGAAGCCTGAAACCTTAGCCTACTAAACAAATCTTAACAAAGTGTAGGCCTATCCTTTTATGAATTAATGAAAAAGTAGCCCCAGAAAAAAGAGCCCCCGAAAGTTGAAAAAGTAGCCCCCGAAAATTTCCCAAAAATTTGAAATGGAGCCTCCGAAATGAAAAACTTAATTTTTTGCCTGCGCCCCCCTCTAGAATCCCTCGGATTTCCGCGGGTCCCGAGTTGAGTGTATATATAATATAGGGGTGGGGTCCACGGGTTTCAAGGGGCCATAAACCCCCAAGAGCTCGGGGGTTACATTCTTCAAAGTTGGGGGGGGGGGGGGGGGAGAGATCAGATCGCAGCGGGTTGAGTGTATATATAATATAGGCGTGGGGTCCACGGGTTTCAAGGGGCCATAAACCCCCGAAAGCTTGGGGGGTTTAGGCGTTTAATTAGGGTCAGATGAGCATATTTTTAATACTTTATTTGTGACACTTGCGAGTCACTAATTGGCGTGGGGTCAATACGTAGAGTTGCGTAGTGTTGCGTACCAACTACGCTGGCCTACGTTACTATATGGGGCCTGTCACCACGGAATGAGTCCAGTTGGTCAAAAATTTTATTCCTGTTTTTAAGTATTATATGAATCTACATTAAGTAAGCTTTAAATTAAGGGGTCACACATTAAAATTGATAAATTATATCCAGAAATATGAACAAAAACCTGATTGGACTTTATAACAATGGGATTACCCAGTTTTGAGATAATTAGGCGTAAAGTTAATGATGCGTAACATATTATAGTCTGGTCAACAACAACATAGCAACAACACACTTCCCATCATTCGATATCAATGAAACTTTCAACAAACAAAGAAATAATAAGTCGATTTTTGGAAAAATCTTAAATGTTGTAGGTGGGTCAATTTTCAGTACATACACACTATACATCGCTATTACTACGATTGAGCCTAATGCGACACTGGACTCATTTCGTGGTGACTGGCCCCATATGCTGAGGGACGGAAAGGGGTACGCAAGATGAACGAAAACAATTCAACATGTTTAATTTTTTTCGCGTACTTTCGGCGTAGAAATTTGACGCAGAAAGTACGCCTTTTTACGCAACACTACGCTACATGCCTACGCAACAGTACGCTACCCTACGCCAGATCGACAAAGCAGTAAAAGCTTTCCACACTACGGAACTCTACGCAGTTCCAGTGGCTTAAAGAATAACTACCGGTACAGTTGGATCGTTTTTTATTTTTTTTTATATAAGGCCAAATTAAAAAAAAAACATGTTTGGCGTCCTGTTTTTTCGAAAAATGGGAAGGAGGAGGCCCTTTTTTTTTCTTTCAAAATGGCCGCTCGGTACATTTTCCCTGACATTCGGGCTATTTTTCAAGATGGCGGCCGACAATTTTTTTTTTTTTTTTTTTAAATCAGAAATACATTTTAGCAGTGCTTTTCATGTTTGTTTTCTTCAACAACAACAACAAAAAAAAAAAAAAAAAACAAAAAAAAAATAGGAGGCGGCCCCCAAATAGGAAGCAGGCGGGGACGCTGTTTTTTTTTTCTTTCAAAAAAAAAATTCAAAAAAAATTCAAAAAAAAAAAATAGGAGGCGGCCCCCAAAAAGTAAGCGGGCGGGGACGCAAAACAATTTTTTAATGGCCTGAATGGCAAATAAAGTTCTTGGTGGTTTTAATTTAGACAGTCTCTATATATCTATTTACACCCCCCCGCCCCCCTCTAGAATCCCGCGGATTTCCGCGGGTCCAGCTAGTGGTTTATATGTTACTTTAATCTTGGATAATTGAGTGGAAAAATAAATCAAATGAAATAAAATCGAATCAATAAATATATTTGTATATGTATATGTACATGTATGTACCTAGATATAAACAATAAATAGTCCAAATGAAGAAAAAAAATAGTTTCTCGTCCCTTCCTTTTTCGTTTAAACTACCTCTGTCAATGTATTGGTGTTATTTTACATTTTTGCTCTGAAATTAAAAAGGCTAAATAATCTAAGGATATCTAAACAAGGTGTTGACAAAAATCTTAAAATGCAATGCCACCTTATATTTAGTCTCTGTAGTTAATGTGTAAACGAAATCTGAATCAACAATCATTTTTAAAATTGAACCACTGACATGCGTGTGTATAGAAAGATATCAAATATCAAGTAAAATGGAACCAGACAAAAAACTGGGAATCAATTTTACTCAGCCTTATCATCATTATTACAATCTTTATCATTTTTAGTATTATCATCATTATTATTATTATCATCAAGATTACAATTACGATGCTTGATGATGCTGCTAGTACTTTTAATACTACGTCTGAACGATATTTATACTGTTATTATAATTTGTCTATAGTAATATTCTTACAATTGGGGAGCTATCATAATGAAACGCAGAAGAGTAATAGAACATATAAATGCAGTGAGAAAAGAGAAACTTGTGCGGAATAAGTCTCAAGAGAGAAAGAGATATACAACAGAGAGAAAGAGAGAAGTATGTGTGGGCACGCGCGTTTGTGTGTGTGTTTGTGTTTGTGTTTGTGTTATATTAACTGATTTAAATTGATTTATTTTTTATCGTGATTTATGAATTTTATTTTAGTTTGATGAAAAAGAAATGTATTTTAAACAATTATTAGTATGCTTTTGATACTGAATGAGATCTAAATAAAAACTTACGGGAAAAGTGTGTTTGTGAGAGAGAGAGAGAGAGAGACAGACAGACAGAGAAAGAGGGAGTGGTACAACAAAATAGCATGATGTTTATGAGGTAAACTTAATGTAAAGCGGAAAACAGAAGCCTTTATTTTGTCTACAACTGGCTAAGCCTCGCCCTATAAACCGGTTATAGGACAATACCCCCCCCCCCCTGGACAATCACTCCGGCCAGTTACCAGAGGTACAATTACTCACTGGACAATCACCCCCGGCCAATTACCAGTAGGTAATTGCCGCCAAGGACAATCATTACCCCAGAAAATCCCATTTGGAAAATTACCCCCTCGGACAACCATTCCCCGAAGACAATTACCCCCCGAAAAATTAACCCCTGGGAAAATTACCCCCTTAAGACAACGACACCTCCCTGAAAATCACCCCTTTGGACATTTACCCCCCCCCCGAATTAATAAAACCAACTTATTATCAGGTTAGGCTTCCCCTGTAATGAACAAAGGGGGGGGGGGGGGGGGGAGGGGGTGAGGTGTAATCGTCCACGGGGTAATTGTCCTAGGGAGTAATTATCAGTGGTGTTTTTTTTTTCCTTGGGAGGTAATTGTCCAAAGGGTTAATTGTCCGATTGTCCTAGGGTTAATTTCCCGGGGGGTAATTGTCCTCGGGGGGGGGGGGGGGGCTTTGGGGGGGGGGGGGCTTTTGGGGTAATTTTCCAGGGGGTATTTGCGCGAGGAAAAGAGGGAGATATAGAAATGTAGAGAGAGAGAAAGAGAGAGAAAGAGAGAAAAAAAAAAGGGGAGGAAGACAGTGATAAAGTAATTTGTGATACAGGGAAATAATTATGACCGAAAGAAAAAACAAGGGGAAAAGAAGGAGTTTAATATAAACACTCCATTTCATTATGTCCTTGCTTTCTTAAAAGCGATATTTTGATCTGAGTGTCTTACACCTGACATTTTTGGAAAGACGTTGTTCTAATTCCATCCAAATAATACACCATGAATTCAAGCCAGTGTGCAACTATTTAAAAAAGATTCGGTTCATAATTATGTTTTAACAATTTCACTAAAATAAACTTCATGTACCACTTCTTCATTTATTAACTTGATCTAATATCTGAGGAATTAATCTACATTAATGTATGAATTCAGAACAGCATGTAGTATACAATATTCCAGAGAAGAGGAATTTAATATTTTATCAAGACATCAACATTTTGGTGTTTTACAGGTTCGAACCCTGTATTTAAGAAGATTTCGATAAACTGATATTATGGTAGGGAGAAAAGCAATTTCATGCAGTGTTATACACTTCAAACAGCTGTTTATAAACTATACCTATATTTCATTGCAAACAAATTAAAGGATCATGAAGCAACAACATTATACAGGGGTAATGTCTAACCAAATTACATAAGTGACGCGATGGGACTTGAACCGCGAACTATGTGATTCACAGCCATATTCACTAGACCACGACACAATATACCTTCCCTGGAACAACCAGGCACCCAGCTACTTGTCTGATGTAATGGAGACGAAAAGATGCACCAGACCGGGATGATCAGGGAACGTCCACCAGTTTCAAGAAGTTTGGACTAAAGAGATCGTGGGGGTGATAATTCTTTTTGCGCAGCCGTCTCGCTCCTCCTTTCTTCATACATCAAGTCAAGTGCACCGATCTCAATCTTCCACAAGAACCTGACAACTATCCTCATGAACAAAACCTGATGATATTTCAATCACATCAATTGTGGAATGATCTCAGTGACAGTGTACCTCGTTTTTGTATCAATCTGATTAATGTATCTGATTTTAGTAGATCTGCATGAATAGTTTATTACCATCCTTGTCATTAAGTCGGTTTTTACTCACTATTGTATCATCTTGTAATTTTTTTGATTTTTTGGGGGGACTTCAATGTCATTATAGGCAGATATGTGCGCTATATAAATCTCAAATTCTAATACACCAGTTTACGGTTGTGTGCGCCATTTTAAACAAAGCCAATGACCTATGAGGTCATGTATTTATGCGTAAATTAAGATTGCACCCATGCAAATTATGATGACATCACTGCCTACGCGCTGCGTTGTGCGCGCACATCATCATTTGCATGGGCGCAATCGTAATTTACGCATAAATACCACTGACCTCGGGTCATTGGCTTTGTTTCAGGGCCAATGACCCGAGGTCAACTGTCTGCGCTTGCGCACTGATACAACCGTAAACTGGTGTATTCTTATTCACATGTCTCAATTAACTGTCTCTCTCTGAATCTCAATCCGCGTCAATCTTTTCCCCGTGGCATGACTCTCTTTATTCCTTATTATCTCTCCTACATAATTTTCAAATTTACAAGTAGTAGTAATTGTATTAGTAATAGTAATAGTAGTAATAACAGAAGTAGTAGTAATGGTTGTAATAGAAATATTAGTAGTAGTAATAGTAGTAGAAGTAATGGAAGAAGTAGTAATGGTAGTAGTAGTAGTAGTAGTAGTAGTAGTAGTAGCAGTAGTAGTAGTAGTAGTAGTAGTAGAAGTATTAGTATTAGTAGTAGTTGTAGTAATAGTAGTAGTAGTAGTAATGGTAGAAGTAATTATAGTAGCAGTAGTAGTGGTAGTAGTAGTACTACTACTACTACTACTACTAATATTAGTAGTATAAATATTAGTAGCAATAATAGTAGAAATAGTAGGAGTATAGTAGTAGTAGTAATAGTAGTAGTAGTAGTAGTAGTATGAGTAGAAGTAGTAGAAGAAATAGTAGTAGTAGTAGTAGTAGTAGTAGTAGTAGTAGTAGTAGTAGTTGTGTTGTGTTGGGAGTATCAGTAGAATTGGAAGTAGTCGTGTAGGATGAATATTATCTATTTTGACCAAAGCCGAACAGAAGAAAAACAATGTTAACAATGAGCTTTCCCGTCACCTTATTTTTTAATCAATGGTAACATGAGTCAGGTTGACCCAATCACCCACAGTTCCTAAAAGAAGTATTTCACAAATATGATTACTAACTTGATATGGATTAGAAAATGAAATCAAAGATCCTGTATCGAAGACAGACATTGTCGTATGTGTGCTGGGGAAATATCACTTGTAAAACGTTTTGATACAGTTTGATACTACTATAATGGTGATACAACATAATTATGCTTCTGCGACAGTAGTTCTGGGGTACATTTCGTCAAAGAATTTAGAAGATGTAGTTTTTAGGGTAAGGGTAGTGATTATGTTTTAGATCATTATATTGATAGAATATGGTCCAAGGTTTTAGTAAGGAAATCACTTTATTAAACTATGGAGCGGTTGAGCTATATCGATTATTACGCCGCAGACAAACATTATTTCCATACGCAATATTTCTATCCAGATTGTGAATAAAGACTGTGGGATCTTTAACATAGTGAAGCGCCCCTGTGTCATGTGTGTTACTATCGCATAATTCAACTAAAGAAGATCACCAGCATAAAAAAAATCTTTACAAATTATTACAAAGAGTTACAAAACCTAGTACACCATTTAGGAATTAAGTTGCATTCAAACATCTTAACAGCAAAACAGCAATGTTTTAACGATTTTATACGAAAGCCAAATAATCCCCTAATGATACTACAGAGTTAGTTTGATACTCCAGTTATAAGCTCTATGAATCAAACCCTCTTTAAGAAGTAAAATTGAACATTTAATGTCATGATACGAACTGACATCGTCTGTACGAACTTATCACCGTTTCTCTCTAATTAAGGGTATTAATTAGGCAATCTTACAACGAGCATTGAGATTATGAATCCGTACGTAAGTTGATTAAATATAATTGAATATAAAAAAGAAGAAAAAGCGTTCATCTCATTCATTTTCAATCGGCCATATTGGAAAGACCAAATAGAAATATTTTTCCTAGTTTCTCACCCCAGCTGCTTTCCCTTTTTTCCGGCCCGCCTCACTTCTAAATTTTATTTCTAAAATGAATATATAAAAAGCTCTTAAATTATCTGGACATCGAGGCAACCAAACTCAATAATGCAATGCATTTCGTTGTGAGCCTCTGGATTGCATGTAGAATCAAATTAAATCAGATAAAAGAAAATATGAATTGAAATTATTAAAATTGATACACCAAACTATAAAATATTAAACAAAATGGAGAGCCCTCCTGGGCCCTGTTTCATAAAACAAGTTACAAGCTACTGTTATAAGCTACTGAAATCAAGGCACCTGATTGGCTGAGAGCAAATTAATCATAGAAATTAAGCATTTGTTAAAGATAAAAAGTTTGATGAAACGGGCTCCAGCTCATTATTTTCAAAATCTGGACGAGAAACTAGGAATCAAATTTTAATTGGCCTAAAGGTTCGCACGTTCCAAGAAGACTGCAGGATGGTTACTGTACTTGGTCTAAAGGTTCGCACGTTCCAAGAAGACTGCAGGATGGTTACTGTGGTACGTAGTAACAGAGGGTGAGTCTGACATTCTCACCACTACTCTCTATTCCTTCACAGGGGTGCTCCTCAGATTGACTGTCTGCATTACTGCTATCCTCGTTGTCCCATCGGAACCATTCAGGTGTCACTGTCATGCCGGCAACCTGGTGTGGTAAATGTGAACAGAGTGATGAAGTATCTTTCAGGATGTAAGCCATGTCATTGGTCATAATACGTCACGTGACAGGCATTATGCTTTTATACAATATTATAAATATTATCTACTAATAGGGCTCCAACTCCCGGCAGTTAAGCATATTCCTCTGCTTTGATTTCTGCACACATTTTGAGGTTCTGTTATTTATGACTCACGAGTACAGCATTGTCTTTGTTAAAATTCAATGTTAAGTGGTTCTCGTAATTTCAGCACTGCATAATTGCAATATTCTTTAAAATAAATACCTTTGGAAAATATCTTAACTCTCTCAGGAAATAAGAGAAGAGGAGGAAAAAAGCAAAAAAAGAAGGGAGGCTGCAAGAAAAGGTTACCTTGTACTGATTACAATTATCAATTAATTAATTGGATAATTATATATATATATATATATATATTTCTTAATGCAAGGACTTCACATTTCTGACAGGTTCGTAGCTTATACCTCTTAGAGATGATTACGAATATACAGATTAAGAAGGCTTGGCATTAAAAATGAAAACACAATTATATCCAGAGTATTGTTTTGGAAGGGTATTCACAGAAATTTCACGAATCATACTTCAAATAATCCTTCAAATACCTTACAATGTGAAAACCTAACTCCTATGCCACGTATAATTTCAAAGAAATAATAAAATTGATTGATTGATTGATTGATTGATTTTTATTCGACAAGCTTCCAACATACAACAATATACAATAATAACAGATCAAAAATAAGTCAGCTTGAACAGGATAACCCACGAAAGCTCGAGAGCTTATTTCCAGTGGGGTCCCTTACAGACATGTATACAATTAATAAATTAAAATAGTAATATTTACAGACAGATAAGAAAATTAAAAGAACTACTTATTAAAGATAATAATAACAACATTAAACTGATGATAGAAATGATATTAAGTACAAGAAGAAAAAGAAGAAGGAGAAGAAGAAAAAGAGGAGAAGGAAGAAGAGGAAAATAATGATGAATTTGTAGAATTTCTATAACGTACGAAAACATAAGTATATACAACATGAAAAAGTATGAACCGACAGAAGAATAACAAATTGTCAGGTTACCAAAAAAATATCAGTTAACAGGTTTTGGAAGTTGTTATATCTATAATTGATAAGTCACCGGACTGTGGAATTCATTCCTTGAATGATTTGGGCGCCTTAGCGAAGCTGGGATGAAACCAGCGTATTATATTAGTACTTTGTAAGCATTTCGACCTTCTCCCTTGATGGATATGCACGCAACACAAATGTAGTTTCATCATTATTTTATCATTGTTATTATTATCATTACTGTTATTATCATCATCATCATCATCATCATCAGCATCATTATCATCATCATCATCATCATCCTCATCATCATAGTAATAGCACCAACCTCTTGGCATGTAGTAGAGCTGGCAAACAGGTAGAAGGTATTATCTGTAGGAAGAGACATTCCGAGCGAAGTGACGCCATCCTCACGGCAGCAGAACTGCATCCTGGTGTTCCCGTTATACACGCCGTCTGGTAACACACCCCCAAAACTGTTGGCATTGGAATTATCCTCATCATCCCAGTAGATATACGTATCCTGGTCGGTTACAAAGCCTGAGAGATGAGCCAAATCAAAAGAAGATCAAGAAACAATAATGATGATTATAACAATAACGATAATATAAGACAAAAACAAGAACGACAACATCAACAAAAACAAAACAATAATAATGATAATAATAATAACAATAATACTAATAATATTAATACTAATACTATTAATGATTATGATCAAGATAATGATAAACCGTTTCTGTATAGCGCATATCACTTATGATAAAGCGTCTCTCTGCGCTTCCAAAGAAGTTTAGTTATTATTACACCAACAGTATCCTTAAATTAATACATGTGCAGAAAATCTTCGAATTACCGGATGGACATGATCCGTCCCATCTGTAGATACAGTAGTTTCCTTGTGGCCAGTGTGCGCCGGATGGGCCAGCGAAGTCAGCAACGGTCTTCATGCAGAATTCGTTTCGCATGTTGTTAAAGCCCCATGTACCAGCAAGATGGATTGGATCACTCCATTGGTTGTTTGAGTGGCTGTCCTCGGTGTCGTGGTATCTGTATCCTTCTTCCCAGCCGCTAGGACAGCCAGCCAACGGTTTGGGAAGTCCGTAGGTACCATCAGGCCAGGATTGACTTATGTCAGGTGCGTAGAAGCAGAAATTAAGTTTGACATTGGCACCACCACTCTGTATACCTTCATAGGGGTGCACATCAGTTTGACTGTCTCCATTATTGCTATCCTCGTTGTCCCATCGGAACCATTCCTTCGTTACAGTCATTCCCCGCACCTAGAATATATAATTCAGTCATTTGGTCTTCACTGCTTGCTTCCTCAGAAAGCACATACTCCTTATTGAATACAATCAGATCAACATTTACAATCGCATCCTGAACCACATTGTAAGGGAAATACCAGTGTAGTGGTCCACCTGCACCCCCTGAACTGTTTTACCGGGATCAGAGACCCGAGGGTTACTGTGATCTAGTTTAATTTGTGGCGCCAATTATTGAATAATAATTAATGATAATAATGCTTATTCCCAGAACACAACACGAGGTAAAGCGATTCACATTCAAACATCATCCTTATTTGCATGACTTTAACCTACACTTGCTACTCCCCACACAGTTCTTAAAATGGGTACCCGGTAGAATGCGACCATCATTGTTGGTCAAACAGTTTTTGAGCGTCAAGAAACGCCTGGCTGGAATGTTACCCAAGGAGTGGAGGTTGTGCACACACTTTGTGCGGGAAAGCACTGAATCCAATGACCAGGGTAATAGTAAAGAGACGTCCGAGATGTATTAAGCGCTATGTAAAAGCTGAATATTATTATTATTATTATCAGAATATTATAACCCACCTGCTGACAACTATCGAAGCGTGAGAGCAACATGAAACGATCGGCTCTTGGTAGGGAGATAGCTTGGCTGGTCACGTCATCATTTCTGCAGCAGAAGAAGATTATTGTGTTATGGTCATAGGTCCCGTCTGGTAAGGTACCGCCTTCTCTGTTACCATTGGCGCTATCTTCGTCATCCCAGCGTATGGAGCCAGACTGGAATCCTGAGAGGGGAAATAAATGTACATTACATTCAAGAAAACGGCAAGATGTTTAGGTACTTAATTTCCTGATTCACTACGAAAATGATATGTTTTAAGATTACTTTGACTTTTATTGATTTGGTAAAGATGTAGCATTCACAGTTAGCTTACAGTCAGGTTTTAATCTGTGAGGCGACATGTATCAACTTCTACTCCTGGGGAAAAAGAATAAAGTACATCTATAGCTGCATTTACACTGCAAGTAAAAACGGGGGAGAAAATTCAAAACTTGGTCGCCATTTCCTTTCTCAGGCCATGGTCTTGATATTATGTTAAATAGAACCACCATATATGTCTCAAATCTAATACTCTCTTGCTTGTAATAATTATAAGCAACTATTTTTTTCTTCTAAAGAACCACTATCTTACTTTTGTGCAATGCTAGAGGAGATGTGACACCTTGGTCCCTGAACATACCAACCCTGAATGCCACGTCAAATTTAGGAATCTCCTGGCTAATTTTTCAGAAAATTGTATCTGATATCATACATCCAGTCTATAGTGGATCAATCCCAGTCTGTCACGAGAACCAGAACACTTTCCTCATGAAGAAAACCTGACGACGGAGAGTCAACCTGTTCAAAACGTCGAGCCACTCCCGCCACTCGTCCTCTCAAAGCGCTACAGTTCTTCTTAGAACTATATGCTAAGAAAGATAACCAACAGTCCTTTTCAGGACTACACATCCTCAAGAAAGATAACCGAGAGTCCTTTTCAGGACTTCTCAATCCTCCCTCTCTCTCAAATGGTGCACCCGCAAGCCTACAGTATATCTACATCACCATGCAAGCCGATACTTACAAGCAGCATCTAACTGTCTCTTTTGAAGTGAAAGTTATAAATGCGTACAACAGTATTATTGTTTATTTTCTAAAAACATATGTAACACATATTTTGTATATTTTTATGTTAATGTTCTGACAAATTGGACATTTCAAGATTAAAAAGGCACCGAAAATATCTGATGACCTCTTTGTCAGAAACGTTGAAGAACATTTTCCACTTTTTTTAAAACAAGTTTCTAGGATCGGTTCTTGGCCATATTTACCTGATGGGCAATCGCCCTTTTTATAGATGCAATAGCTTCCCGCTGGCCAGGCTTCTCCGTCTAAGCTACTTTGGGTTTTCATACAGAAGTTATACTCCATGTTGGCCTGGCCCCAAGTGCCATCTAGATCTAGAGGATCGCTCCATTGGTTGCCTGGGTGGTCGTCTTCGGTATCATGGTATCTGTACCCGTCACTCCACTCAGTAGGACATCCAGAGTTTGGCTTCGGGAGTCCGTACGTACCAATAGGCCAATCTGAGGATGGGGGTAATAGAAACTTAGAAGTGATCATGGATTATACGGACTTAGTGAAATCATCATTGGGATGAAAAATGGTACCGAGGAAAAGTTCAAAAGCATTTCCCCCAAAATGATCCCATCTGCCCATGAAGCCCAACTATTATAATTGGAAACAAAATCGGTGGCCTAGCTATACTGAGTAGTAATATTGGAGCGCCTTGAATACCTTGCTTGGCGGATGTAAGTGCTATACAAATATTATTTTTTACTATCGTTATTATTAAACGTGTTACCATTCTGGGCAGAGCATCGAAGCACAGCGTGTAACACCAGCACGACCTTTAGGAGGGTTGGAACACTCTTTCCAACAAACATGTTGCTCTTCTTGTAGGCGACTAGATGATCTACCTGACAAAGACAAAGGAAGGAGCTGGTGTACTTTGTGCAGAAATGAAAACAACGCGTAAATGTAAGTAGGACTACACAAAAACTTAAACAACAACTTGTTCTCAAATTAATAAACAGGGAGTAGAGAGATCGAAATAAAATGAAAGGGTAATAAAAGCAGGTGCAGTCACCTATTAAAGAGGAAATTTGCGAATCAGCCAAAATTTTAATTTTGTTTGAAATTTATTGACCAAAACTCTTGCCGTTGAAATGTATTCTGGCTGAAATTAATAAACTTTCAAACTCTGAGATGAGCTAATAAACATTTCCTACATATTGGACAAATCGCGCTAAAAATCATTTAACTCAGAAAAAACACGTTATTAAATTTACAGCAAAGTGATAGGCAGAGCTGTTCTATATTGATCGGTGGAAAATTATAAATACACGTCTGCGAATTTAGATCTTTCGAAAAACGAAGTAGGCGATATCAGTTTAGAGCAATCTTACTGTGTAATCAGCAAACGTGGGTGAGAACACCAATGAATGATGAGCAAAGGATGAGCACTGATTTAATATATCTTAATTTTAGCACACGTTTTGGGAATCATTATGGTTACGCCCATATCACTTCATTACGGACCAGTCAAATCAGCGCGGGAAAATATCACACCTAGAATAAACTGTAGTAGGCGGGGCTAATATCAATGTCACGTTCATGTCTTATGAGCACGGACCAATACAAATGTTTGGACCAAAAGCTTAGGCCACGTTTCATGAAAAAAATTGTTATCAATAAGAAGATAGGATAATTGTTACAAGCTACTAAAATGCTTACGTCGGATTGGCCACAAGCAGATCCGATGGATCCAGACATCCAAGGCCATGGTGTTAACCTTGGAGGTAATATAATCAACTCTAGTATACTTTACTTGCCTCTAGTAGATCTTCTTTTTAATTATCATTGTAATTTCAAGTGTGTCTGTAGTAATTCAGTTACCAAGGTTGATAGTTGTAGCAGGTACCTCTTATGACAGAACCTCGACAGTTTTATGGAAAGGTTTATTTTCTGGGTCGATAGTATTAGTATAGTCAACTGGCTGACCTGGGATCAACATTTTATTTGTATCGGAGGTTCAGAGCTGTGCCTCGTTACTCCACATATCATGAGAACAAGCAAGCATACTTCCTTTTCGTTGCATGTTTTTGGTTTTGTTCTTGTTTCAATGCCTGGAAATGAAAATATAAGAATGAAATGAAAGAAAGTAAACAAGCAAAACAAATAAGAAGAGAAGAGAAAATACAAGAAAGAAAGGAAGATGAAGATGAAGAAGAGGAAGAAGAAGAAGAAGAAGAAGAAGAAGAAGAACACCAATCATAATTATGTATGGGTGTTGCTATACTTCAGACTTGGGATAGAGTTCCTCTACAGCACCTTGAGCAGCCCATCACGGCGCCCCCGGCCCCAGGGTCATGTATCAGCACATTCTACATGCTCGTTAGTGTTTTTTTCTTCATGATGACGTTGAGTGTAATACGTTTCACATTTCTTTTATATCAGAGCTCAGTGACAATGACAATGACAATTTATTCCCATGTCACCCACGTTGGGGGTATTAGAGAAGTTTACAATCGCTTTGAATTTGTCAATTTAACACTGTACAATATACAATTCAAATCGAATTAATGTTAATCAATAAAACATAACACTATCTACAATAGTGAGAAAAATTATGAAGATAATTATAATAATCATAGGCCCTAATAATAATAATAACAAATTAATAATAATGATAATAGTAATAGTAATAATAATACGAATACGGACAAGTCTTTGTTGCTCGCAGTTGGAGTTCAATTGCGAGTACAAAAAAAAAAAAAAAAAAAAAAAAAAAAAAAAAAAAGTCGGCGGGTGACGGCGCCGTACATAAAAAAAGCCCTAACGGATTATGACGATCGGTGCCGATTGTAGAAAGACCCCACTGACGCAAATAAAAGAATGAACTCAGTCCCTATCCTCTTAACAGGTCGGCGCCTATATTTGGACAAATAAGATAACATCTCTAAACGTATATAGGCTACACTTCCTATATATCTTATGTCGGTGCTTACTTATTGACCAAATGATGATGATGATGACGATGATGACAAAAACAATATTACAAATAGTAGAATAATGATAAATGATAATGACATTTAATGAAATACTACTTCTACTAATGATATTACTTCTACTACTACTACTCCTACTACTACTACTACTACTACTACTACTACTACTACTACTACTTCTACTACTTCTACTACTACTCATGCAGCTACTGCGGCTGCTGCTACTAATAATAAATAAATGTATTTAGATAGTGCATCGACTAAATAGTCGAGTTTTGAGGGCAGCTACATCTTTTAAAGTACGCCACTTTTTTGTATCTTCCTTTTTCTTCGTCTCTATTGATATATGTTATTCTTAGCCTCTTCATATCGTTTCTATATGATGACAAATGAATTAATAAATCGAATTAAATTGAGTTGAGGAAGTTGTATCACCAAGTGTGGAAAGCGCCTTAGGAGAATATGAAGTTGAGTAAGATGTGTATCGGGTATCTTTGTCTCAGATTCTAAACAAAATCCTGGATTTAGCTCACACTGCAATCATAAGTATAAGCCTTTAGGTCAGTCAGGAATCCCATGACGTTTACAAGCCGATCGCCCGTCTGATTATCAATATAATTATGTATGATTAGAATTCGAAATTTCACAAACCGTTTGCCTAACGTTTTTTTTATAACACTACAGTCTTTTGGGGGGAAATGAGTGTGGTAAAAATAGTCACTCAAAGATTTGTTACTTTTTAAGGCACTACATGATCATTTTAAAGCGCCCCTTTTTTGGGTTTTAATATTACACCATATCGCAGACGCTGATAACACGTATAGGGCTACGCATCTCAGATTTAGCATTGTTTGATAATGCCTTTAAGAGGAGCGATGGGAGCAGGGTGGGAGTACCGGGATGGCTGGCTGTTGGTTCAGAGGTCAGGTAGGTAGGGAGGACTGAACAAACGAGTAACAGTGGCTGCTACGAAAACAAGGAAAATATCTCAATTTCCATCAGAGAATTAACCTGTCTTGTCGTTAAAAAAGGTCCCTTAAAACATACTTCTTCCCTCACTAACTTAATGCGATTTACCGTTTTTGAAAGTTTATGTATTTCATGTCTCCTTTTCACTAATTTTCTCTAATTTTTAAGCGCTATGGTACTGTTTGATTTTAGCGCTCCGATCACTAAGGAGTATCATTATTATTATTATACATTAAAAATGAGAAGAAGTATTTTGAAGAGACTTTAGAGTTAATAGGGCTTAAAGGCATCGTTTAACAATGTTAAATCTAAGATGCACGACCCTGAGTGTTATCAGTTGTGTGTGATATGGTGGAATAATGAAACCCTTAAAAAATAAAAATGATAAAGAAGTGCCTCAAAAAAGTAAAAATCTTTGAGTGACCGGTTTTACCATACTCGTTTTCCCCAATAGACTGTAGTGTTATGAAAACCGTTAGGAAAACGCAAAATTTGGTTTCGATTTCCATTTATAAATATCTTGATAATCAGACAGGCGATCGGCTTGTAAAAGTCATGGGTTCCTGACTGACCTAATGGTTCATAAATATCATTGCAGCATGAGCTAAATCCAGGATTTTGTTTCAGAATCTGAGACAAAGTTACCGGATCCCTTTAGCCTAAAATCAAGAAGGAAATGTGATCAAGTCAAGTCCACTTAATGTGTCTCTCTTCTTTGTCTAGGAGGCATTCAATCCGTTTTCTAGAAGCTGCCGGTACCTCTCAATGTCAACACCGGGTTTGAAGTGATAATAAGCGAGACAATGAACTAAAAGGGTTATAAACAAAATGGGCTCTTGATCGCTTATTTGCTTAACAAAATTCGAAAAACGCCTCTCCTTATCATAAAGTATCGCGTGCATTGAAGAGTATCGTGTGCATAGATCCAACCGTTTCTAAAATGGGACATACAACCAATCTGACTCCATCTCAACTTCAAACCGACTGACATTTGGAGAGTAATGTCAAGTTTGTACGGTCTATCGTTGGTCTGGAGTCGATTTCGTATGCTACCTACATAACATTTGTCTCCAACACTTTTATTTTTTAGAAGGACGTTTTTCCCCGCAGTGTTCAGAAATCGTTCTTTCGGAGCAATTGGCTCATATCGTGCAAATATAATTATGCCACATTTGGTTCTCTTTCTTTCTCTTTATCTCTTTCACACACATTCAAATTATTACAAATTTCACGAATATAATGTCATATTAACTAAATTGATTAATTGGGAGGGATGTAAAGAGCTATGGTCTGTCAGAAAATGTGTAACGATAATTGCCTATTAATTGAGCATATTGCGATCCAAACGCATGATTATACGGTGTTACTTGAAACATTTCATTTACTTCTTTTCCTATAGCCTGCAGTATAGTGACGGGAGAGGGCGGCTACTCCCTGTGTATTAACTCTTTATGTGCCATGGAAATGATATCCCTGTGCCTCAATACATTTTTCATGGGACAGATATACCAAGGGATTCAAGATTATGTAAAACAAATTCAGTGTGAAAAAAATCCTTGCAGGTGTTAGAAGGGTTGTCACATAAATCAACACCATTTGTTGTTAAGCTTTAGTATTCAACAAAGCAAAGCTTCAGTCTATTGTTCTCCATCGGTTTTGTGCAAATCAGCACGCATAGCAAATGAACGACCGTGCAAATGCACTTGTGGCAAAGGAAAGGTTAAATCATAAAAGGTTTCGTGGTCAGTGTACCGTGGATCAAGTGATACAGGAATCGAATCCCGAACGCAACTCTATCCTCTTTTTAATAGTAAGACAATAACCTTTTTGTGCACATTTTAACTAGAGATAGTATATATCAGGTAAAAGTGGAATTTCTTTCATTTTATTGTCTTTTCCCAGGATAAACATAATAATGCTCTTAAATTATTGCATTATTTCATTCTTTCTTTAAAAACTAAAAAATTGATTAAACCAAAGAATTTTCCTTTTCTTACTTAAATTTTTTTAATTTTTTTATTGCATTTCTTAAATATAGGTAACTGCAAGTGAGGGTTAGGGTATAGACCATGTTGTAGATAGAGGGTTAGGGTATAGACCCTGTTGTTGCATTCATAATCATCATTTTTTTAATACAATAATTCGGTTCATGAGAACCGAAAGTGGTAAGAAATACATCTGGAAAACTTGGAGCAAACAACGTCGCTGTATACGTGTGATGCAAGGAATAAAACCACTTGCAAATATTTTTTCGTAAATACCTTTTATTGATATTTCGAATATAGCTCCTGAATATGTTAAAGCCCCTTTGCACTACTTATAGCTACTTGCGCCCTCTTTATAGCAAACAATGCCTAATCGGTGACCATTAGTCCCCCGTGTTAATTGAGACTTGATTTGATGAGATAACTACCTGCCAGTAACCATGCACGGTGGTCTAATCCCTCCTGGCTTAATTAGTGCAATGGGGCTTAAAACGCCAGATTCCAAGTCGGTAAAGTACAGCTACACAATTTAAAAAGTAGAGAGAAATGTTATTTAAAGGCGTCATCAGTCACATTAATAGAGAGAGGCCATTGGGCTATCACACAAAGCAGGAACATTTAGATTGAGAGATAAGATAACTCGGCGTGGTAGAAGGTGTAACAGTTGGTCTTTCAGAATCACACTGGACTGAATTATGAGTAAAGGGAAAAAATCACACCCAAATTTTCAAAGTGCATGGTTATTGCTCTTATTCTTATTAATGATATTTCTTTTGCCCTTTTAGAACCTACAATTGCTAAGAAGATAATTAGCCGTCTCCGAACCGATTTTGATCCAACAAAGATGATTTTGTAATTTAAAGTGTGTATTCTCTCTAATTTGACACTCACTTTTGCATTATCTCGCCCAAATTATTTTGTGCAGCGCCCCCTGTAACAAAACTCAACTAACTCTTTAAATGCGGATCCAGGGTTTGATACCCTGTAAAGTTTTGGAAATTGATATCACTAAGTGTGTGTTTATTAAAACATAACTGTATTTTGGTGGTATATCTACTAATATGGGGCTACCTCTGTATTAAGAGAAGTTAAGCATAGAAATTGATAAGGAGGTAACTCATTGTATTTGACATCTTGTAATTTAAACAAGGGATATTTATTATAATTATCTTTGAACTGGTCTAACGTCATTTATTTAAACTAAGCATGCACAATCCGATAACAATAATAACACAGGCTCATGAATATTCATATTATAATTCTACCGATAGTGATTATCTATGAAAACCTGACTAGGCAGTGGCAGATCCAGGATTCTATGGCGGGGGCGGGCCGGGAAGGGGGGGGGGGGGGGGGGTAGGAACCGCCATGGGTACGAAAACCCTAAAATTCTGTGACACATCTTTAAAAGAAAATAAAATCATCTTTGTTTGGTAGTGCCGTTCAGATTTACATAACAAGTATTCTAACAAACAAGCAAATACAAGAGTTTTTTGGGCAGGGGAGGGGGCGGGGGACAAGGCCGTGTCCCCTGTGCCCCTTGATCCACCACTAATATGCCACTTGAATATGATCTACTCTCATGCTATTCTTATCTCACCCTCTCTATCTCCTTCTTTGCTCGTACGTATTATGAATACTGATATTATTTGTTTCACATTCTGTTTTCAAGAAGGTATCAGTCCCCTTTACTGTCCCTCCTCAATAATCGATTTATTATCTTTCTTGATCATCAATGAAGCTTTCTTTCCATTAACATAATCGTTCTTCTTTCCAGCTATCATTCTTGTCGCGGCCTATTGATTGTCTAAGAAAGACAAATTGAAACAGCGGTTGAGTAACATGTTTCTACGTTTTGTCAACATGCTAACCGTGTCCTCAATCAATATTCATTCATTCACAAGATGAAGCTTCTCTAGGAATGATGATAACATGCACGAATTTCACAGCGTATGCATTGCATGTTCAACATTTACATGTTACATTCCATGCAACAGTACAAACACAAAATTCATTAAAAGCTTTTTGGTGCATTTTGCATCCTTGCAGCTTTATCAAGTGCTTTTGATACTCAAGTTGTAAGTTTTTTTGATTTAGTTTATGGATGTACGTGGGTGTATCTCCGTGTGCGAAAAGGAGGGTGTAGGGTAGGGAGCTATGTGTGGGATGGAATATATTTATTTCATGAGTATGGATCCACAAGCTAGGTTTTGCAAACACTAGCATTCCTTTTCTCGATGGATTGACACACACGCGAGCACACACGCACATAGACACACACACACACACACACGCGCGCGCGCACTCACACACACACACACTCCCCCACACCCACCTACATACCCACATGGACTTGTCCGCCTCATTCTCTTCAAATGCTTGCTCTTGATTAAGGATATATCTCCTTCGAATATTCTATTTCTTTCTCTTTATAATTCTCTTCAAAAAGTTATTTTGTTTTGTTCCAATGTACATTTTATTCACAAACCTCGATATATTCTTTGTTAATTTAAATACGTCCCCTCGCTTGACACCCTTCCCCTATTATCTTGTATACAATTGTATACATGATTACATAATTATTTTTGTTTTCTCATTACCTCTGTCGGTCCCTTTCAAGTTCCATCTGTTCTCAAATCTCAGATGTAACCAAGTCCCTTGGAAAGTAGATATTGTATCAGAAAGAAGTGAGGTGTGAGTTAAATTCGACCTGTTATAAGCAGAGATTCTCATTCGTGGTTTTATATTAAATGTGAAATGTCCCTTCTTGAAGTATACAACCGTCCGCTGACAAAAATGACGTTATGTCGATGGAAATTAACTAAGATGAAAGCCATATGTTATCTCTAAAGACTAGCATGCTATCTTCCACATATAAGATCTTGATGAAACGTGAATTTTACAAGTTTTACAAACGGACAGATAGCGCTTTGAGATCTAAAACACGTAGGACAATTATAACTGGCATAATTTCCTATATCGTATCTATTATGTTAACGTAAGTTAGCCAAAGAAACGGAAATTTATGTGATATTCCTCATCCATATACACTAGATTAAAATGTAATTCCATTCATTACGGAAATATTCAGCAATGTAAATGAAATGTCATATACTTCCTTTATGTAGGATAATTCATCTCTGCAATATGAGGATATGCCCCCGATAGAAATTACGGATATAAACAGTAGATTCGTTCTAAAAATGTGTTAAAAACATACTACCATAAATCACGAAGAGCCGCTTTATAAAATAAAAAATAAAATTCAAGTTTCCGTGAAAAAATGAACGATAAAAACGAGACCTTTCACTGCGGATATTCAAATGGTCGTGATCACGAGCTCATCTATCTCCAACAAGCATCAATGCGACCAAACTCCACTTAGACCACAGTCACACCATCCCCTCACCGATATTAAACTGATCGATATGGCCATTCGGAGTAATGCCATTTTATGTTCAGTCTGGTATTAGTATCGTTACTCTTCTACTTGGGGGGTGTAATGATCTGTTTGATGTGTCGTTTCGGTCTCTTTTGTGTGACTGGGGTATCGAGGATTGCGTCGTCTTGATAAAAGCGCTCATCATTCGCTTCGCTGCTACATACTTGAGTGAGGTGATGGAGGCTGGTGAACTATGCCTCTTCCGTCTCCAGCCTTTCAACTTGAAAACGTCTAGAGAAGAGGTCTCGAGAAATTGATTGGACTTTGAAAACATTTTCTTTGAATCGTCATTTGATTTGATTTGATTTATTTCCTACAATCGTTTTACACTCTCCAGACCAGTGGATTGTTCATCAGATGGCAGATAAATATTTCATTATCTGAAACAATTTTCTTCGTGTTTCCCTTGATGATTTTTGTGACGCTTCGTTGATGTTCTGGTTATTCGTCATGATGAACTATTCCTGCCTATATTGCGGATTCGAAATTATATGCGTGACATGAATTAGCGACGTAGTTGTAAATACTACTTTATAACATGACGATGTTTATCCCCCGGAAAATTGTGAAGGTTTAACATATTAACATTTTTTTCTACTAACACCTGTTCGAACTTCGTAAACATTTCCCCCATCATTTCTATTGGAAGTTGGGTTTTAATAACAACTTTTCCTCCATCACTTGTGTTATTCTTGATCAATACAACCCTGGTCAAACTTTAAAAGGAAAGCGAATAGATATTCCACCATCGTATCGACACATTGGTATTCATAAAGAAACGAATACCTGACATGCTTACCTTGACTACTACCAATTTGATCTCACTTGAAAATGAGAATACAAGATTAAAAAACGATGGGATGAGGAGCGGACCATCAGGAAATATTCACCCGACGGCGCAAAAGTGTCTTCTCACATTCTCATTTGTTAGCAAACCGTGACAAAGCTTGACAGAATTAATATTATATATATCGAATATTATTCATCGAAAGAACACACTTTCTTCTTATAATTGAATCATGTAATGTGTTCATCAGCTATTGATATTTACGTATTCACCATCCGTAAACAAGTTTGAACCACTATGAGACGATACAAGTAGATGTGATCAAAATATAGTACTGAACAAACTGATGTATTCTTTATCTCCTGAATGACCTGTGGATCACAATTCATCAAGTTGTGTCTTTCCTTGAGTTCGTTCACTCGTCTTAATCAATGATTGTGTAAGAAACATCATGAAAGTCATCTTCAATTGATCAAGCAATGCTCCACGGTTCAGATGACAGCAAAACTAATAGTAAAACTTATGCATGGGACATACGCATTTATCACGGCCTGTAATAATGTAACTTATCGTCAAGGGATCGTTGGTAGGCGTTCCGAGGGCATCCTCACAGTTTCCAGCATATAATGTCGTGTCATTGTCTGTTGCTTCCCTTCAACTGATAGGAAGTAATCGGATGTGCTTTCTTTTAAACGATCTCTCTGATATACTTTAACATAAACGTTCGATGAACAATTACTGTCATCATATTTTGGAATAGCCATTCCTCTGTTCACTAAATCTTGAACAATGAATCTGCCATACCCAGTAAGCATTTATGCGGTAATATTTTATAGTCTTCAGTTCATCTTTGGTATTCCCGGCAACGTGCTCATCATCGTGGTTTATTCAAGGAAGAAACGGAAGATCAGTACGGACATCCTGATCACCGCCCAGGGCACCATCGACCTCGTCGCATCCCTTCTCGCACCGATCAATATCCTCAAGTCAGTCTCTGACCGCTTCACCATCAAGGCTATCTGCCGCATCTCCCTTTTCGGCAACAACTCACTCGCCTTCACGTCGTTATTTCTAACCGCAGCGATCGCCTTCGACCGCTTCTTCTTCGTTTGCCGCCCATATGGGAAGCGCGCATCGAATAAACAAGCGCTGTGTCTAGCAGTTATTTGCTGGATTTTAGGAAGCTCACTCACATGCACAAAGCTCATCTATGTGGATGCATATGAATCAAGGCCTGGTGAATTGACGTGTCTCGTTGTGGATACCCAAGATTTCTTAGATACCCTCGAGGCATGGCTGAAGACATCGGGTTTTGTATTCGCTTTGGTGACAAGTGTTGTTATGTATGGAAAAATATACCGGACTATCAAAAAGCAGGTCAAGATCCATGCACAGCTTGTAGGAGGGGTGTCAAACCAAATGCACAAGTCTAGACTATCGACGGAAGCTCTAACCGTGCAGAGTACAGAGCTACAACTACCAATTGCGCCTCGGGATAGCAGTCGTGTACAATCAGTTAATAGTGAAACGTTGGACAAACGTAAAGACAACACGAACGAAGGAACCACGAGCAGCCGAAACCAACCGAATCTCCTGGTTGTTAACAACGGAAACACATCAGCTACCTTTTCGATTTCGAATACAATTGATCATCGGTCACATCCCCAACCTAAAGCGGTTACTGTCGGACCCACTTGTCCGCGACCAAAACTATCTGACCGCGGCGAGAACAGAACGACAAAGATGTTGATGGCAGTGACAACCATACTCCTTGCTTCATGGTTACCACCCATTGTCTTTTTCCATCTTCGTGACAGCATACTGGTGATCATTGAGGGTTCTGTCGCTGCTGATACTCTTGTTTATATCGGCAAGAGTCTGCCAGGCATCAATCACATTATTAACTATTTTGTGTTTACTTCCATGAACAAGCGCTTTCGTATGGATTGCAAACGTCTTTTCAGAGCCTGACTCACCATGTGTGGATGCATCTCAAGTCCGTTGCATACGAGGCTAATCTGACCGCGGTGAGAACCAAACATCAAAGATGCTGATAGCAGCTGATGGCAGTTTACTTTCATGAACAAGTGTTTTCGAATGTATTGCAATCGTCTGTTAAGAGCCTGACTTACAATGTGTGGTTGCGTCTCAAGTCCGTTGCGCACGAAGCGTCATTCCCCTGGCGTAGGACTTCGTCAATGATTAGCACGGTCTTTGACGCACCACGTGACAGCTAGTGCTATTGTACAAAATGATTGCATAATGAACCAAGCACACAATGGCCCGAATTCAAAAATGAAGTTTGTCGACAAACCTAGGTTTATTTGCGTCATATGACGCGTTTTGACGTGTTATGTGCGTCATATGACGCACATAAACCTGGGTTCGTCGACAAACCTCCTTTGTGAATTTGGGCCGTTGTGTTTAATCAAAAACTGTATCGGGTAAATGCATTTATAGATTTCATAAGCGCAGGTAATAGCGCATTTAGATTGGTGTCTCGTGTGAAACGCACGTAAGACTGTGAAACGCCTGAGGATAAGCAATTAATGGGAGAGAAGCGACAGATTTAACAAGTCTTAATCAAGACCATGATGAACAACATCTTTGCTGATCATGTGTTTTATCCTGGATAAATATATTTTAATAGTAAACACCTTTGAAGGTTAGGTCGGACTTGCAACACTGTATTCAAATGAAAGAGCAAGTCCATTCCGATAATAACTTACTTTCAATAGAAGCAAAACAATCAGAAGAACCAATCAAAAAAGTTTGAGAAAAATCCGATAATTAATAACAAAATTATGAATTTGTAATGACATGAAAACCTTTGAAAATCATAAGACAATTGGCAACTCACTTATGAGTCTGCGCCGTCATTGACTCTCCGTCCACTAATGTTTTTGTTTATATTGATAATAATATACATTTTCTATTCCCCCCTAAGAATTTTATTTCCTAACATCAGCATCCAAGTTATATTGATAATAATATGTTTTTGTGAGGATGCATTAATATGCAGTAATTTTTTGTCCTGTCATTAAATCATTAAACAAATGTGAATTTTGATAAACTATTTATATCAAAACGAAAGATTATGAATATACAATATTCAGAAATTAGTATCAATTTTTCAAAGTTCATAAAAGATTTTGTGAAATGTCATGCATGCAATAAGATACGAATTATGTAACCTGGCCAAAGGCTTGGGAGAATCAAGTTCTTGGGGATAAAAAGGGATATGAATGGGATAACAATATATAAAGCAATTAATGAATAGTGAAGCAATGACGTCACAAAGTGATATCCTAATTGGAAATTTGTGTAGTGAATTAAATTGTTCCATAGTTTTTCATACCATTTAAAAAACTCATAACTTCCTTATTAGTTATCCGATTTTTGTCAAACTCGGTTTCTCTTGTTTTTCCGCATTTATTGAAAGCATGTTATTGTTGGAGAGGAGTTAGCCTTCAATTATGTGGCATATATAACATTGTTTTATATTAAATATTTCCCTTTCTCAACCGTTAAGAACATTAAAGGTATATTCAAATTGTAAACATTATTTTGTATTAAGGACCTCGAACATGGAAGTACAGCTGGTGTTGCCAGTACAGCTGAAATACAGCTGAAATTAAATTCCATTGTGTAAGTTATACATGTAAAGTTTGATCTCGTAAAGTTTTAAAAAAAAGTACCCGTCAACACGGTGATGGTTATTTTGAAGTGATATATATTTCGTATTTTCAGTACCTTCAAGGGTAGGTTTGCAAATATGCAAACAAGTAGAGGGGCTATAAATCCGAATGATCATAAACTTGCCAAGGTGTTGTCGTTAAATTTGCGAGCAAGCGAGCAAGGAATTTATTTGTCTCTTTTAATTTTAAATGTATTGATCCATTCTCGGCCCTGAGTGCACAGCCTAATGACATCGCAAAGAGAGTCGTAAATATTCATTAATGAATGATACACGCCAAATAACAACTACAAATATCAACAGACGTCTCTTTTCAACCAGAGGACTAGTAGTTTCTGATTGTTCGCCCTTGTAAGCCCATAATGAATAAACCAACTTGCATATGAAATGGTATAAATGACAGGAAAAGCATAAATCAATGTGGAAGTGAAATAAGTTTCCAAGAATTAGCAAGTGAGAGATATTAGTAGCATTCGGAGTGGAAAATAACGGTTGAAAATGTCAAAACTTGCAAACTCATTTCTTGCTTTGACATATTTTTGTTGAGTTTGCCCTTCACTGGATCCCCCCGGCCTACCTAGAGATACCAGGATTTAGGAGGACTTTATTTATTAAACATGAGCGTAATATTGACTGCTTATCGTCATTTCGGACTTACTTTAAGCTAAAAATCGAAATGAAATATCTCACGCATATGAAATAGTATGAATGAAATAAGTTTTCAAGAATTAGGAATTGAAGAATATTAGTAGCATTCGGAGTGAGTGTAAAATAACGGTTGAAAACAATTCAGATGGCACTTTTTCCGATAACTGTTCTTACATGCCAATACATTCGAAAATACTTTTGAGAAATCAAGTCAATGACAATTCCAATGCCCTTCTGAATATCCTTCCGGGATCATTTTTGCATGGCGTCATTCTAATGTTCGCACATTTCAAACGTTGATGGAAAAGGCTATTACAATTGCCTTGAGTTGATTCCCTGAAAGAAGTTGCTATAATGTTTAATGAACAACTCTTTAAGATCGTGTTTAAGTAGAAGCTGATTTGATAATGAGACCATTTAGAATGAATAGGAAGAAAGATGAAAATATTAGAGAGAGCATATTTGGCTTGAACGTGTGAAGTCATTTATTGCTTTGAAATACATTTTGGTTGAATTTGCCCGTCGATGGATTTTCCGGGCTTAGAGATACCTCGATTTCGGAAGACTTTATTTGTTATCAAACATGAGAGTAATACCTTCTTTATATTGCCATTTCGACACGATTTGAAGCTGGAAGTCAAAATGAAATATTTCAAAAAAACTATTTCGATATTTAAAAAAAATGGATAGTAATGTCAATTGTCTTTCGTCAGAGTAATTTTTCCCCATGCAATTTAGTGATCTTACATGAAATGAAGCAAGGGCAGAATATATCATGTTGACATAAATAATTGACATAACATTTAATGAATATCATTTGTTTTCATTTGTCTAATTGTAAATAAATTGAAAATTATATTTTTCACCTGGTTAAGAAAACATTAAATTTTTAAAGATTTAATAAAAAGGCTATACATTTGCAATAACGATACACATTTACACTTCTTTCTATAACATTTCCTTGCATTTAGTACTGCTATCGACCATTATTCTGATTTTCTGTCAATGCGATTTAATTATGCCTCATATGAATAATGAATGACTCCACGCATCAAGAATTTCAGAATTCATTTCAATAAACAATTTAAAACCAAAGATGAATCTATGAAATTGCCTTAGAGGGGAGAGTCAAAAAAATTGTCGCTCAATAATTATACTTTCACCTTTAAAATTTTCTAAAAAGAAGATTACATTTTTGTAAAGATAACAACAATAATCTGTGAGCTATCTCAATCTTTTTTTTCTTCCACGTGAAAGATTAATAATAGTGTCTATTCTCATGAAAAGCATTTTGCTCTTTAAATTCTCTTATATTCAAAATAAGAGTACAAATATTTGAAAAAACTTTGAATACTTGTCCGATTTGTATGTTTAAGAACAAGCATAAAATATTAATCGTCATCTATGCGCAACTTGTCAAATACTGATAATTATACTCCGCATATGAACTTATCTTCTTTTCAAATTAAAGGGGATGAGAGCGTCGATTGATTAGGCGTGTTTATATTGTACATAATCAATATGAAATTAATATTTGAACAGAAAAGTGTACTTGTATTATTGTAATATGTCTGGCAGCAGTGTTTGGAAATGCGTGCATTTGGTTAGCCCGATTTTTGAGGTTTCATCGTATTATTCAATTTCAGTTTAGTTTCATTTTCCAGTTGTTTGTTTCATGCTGTACATATATTTGACATTTTGTAATATGATCTCATAAAGTTTATGGTACAAATAAAATCATGAATTCTTTTAAGCGATACAGGAAACTGACAAGGAGTACCTGATATAGATTTGTTTGAATGCACTAAATAAAAAAGGTGAGAGAAGAGTGAAATTTGGAGGGCCTAAGAAGAAACGAGAGAGGACGAAAGGGAGAAGAGTGAAGGAACGTTCAAAGGAAAAGATGGAAGGAACCCATGTAACACTTTTTAGCGATTGCTTTGTTAAATTTTAATTTCTAGCATTACCATCCACTTTTAATACCGGTTCTACCATGAAATCAGTATGGGCGTCGCTAAAGGGAACGTTTGAACCCCATTTATTTTCTCTCTTTAAAATCGATTAACAAAATAATCGACAAATCTAAAACAACAATAAGAAGCAAATTTTCCTCTCACGTCGGGGGATGAGGGCAAATGTGAACATCTCTCCCCATTCTGAATGTTCTGTGATACCTGTGCTCTCTCACTGTCTTTACACACGGAATGCTGCTGTCTACGTAACATGGACTAAGGCATGTATTACAACCAGGGGCGTCGCTAGACCTTTTTCAGTGGGGGGGGGGGGGGGGGGGGGGTGTAGAGGCCAACGATTACCGACAAAACTAGCCACCAATTACCGACAAAATTAAATGTCCAATATCTACAAATTCAACCCTATAAAACCTGGGGCCGAAGTATAATTTTTTTTCCTACGGACTATCTATAGTACTTGCATAAAAAATTGTCATTTTCCTCGACGGCATAAATATACGAATTATTTCTTCAATTTAGTCAGCATCATAGATATATATTTTAATGCAGGCGCGGAGCTAGGATCTTATTTTAGGGAGGGGCGGTAGTGAGCAAGAGAATCACTTAAAAGCGCGCTCATTAGGGGGTGCGGGTGATGGGCCTCCCACGCGGAGCGCGGAAGCTTAGACGTTTCATTAAATTATGAGAAAAAGCAGACGATTCGGTGTACTGTTCTCGACTTTTAATCCTTGTCTGAATTCAGTTTCTCCCCCTCCCGCGCGAAGCGCGGAAGCTTTGACGTTTCATTAAATTATGAGAAAAAGCAGTCGATTCGGTGTATCGTTCTCGACTCTTAATCTTTATTTGAATGAAGCTTCCCCCTCCCGCGCAAAGCGCGGAAGTTTTGACGTTTCATTAAATTATTAGAGAAAGAAGATGATTCGTCGTACCGTTTTCGACTCATAATAATCCTATGCATCTGAATTCAGCTTCCCCCTCTCGCGCGAAGCGCAAAAGCTTCGACGTTTCCTCATATTATTAGAGAAAGAACACGATTCGTTGTACCGTTTTCGTCTCTAAATAAGCCCTATTAATTTTATCTGAATTCAGTTTTCTCCTCTCGCGCGAAGCGCGAAATCTTTGACGTTTCCTTGAATTATTAGAGAAAGAAGACGATTCGTTGTACCATTCTCGACTCGTCTAAATGAAGTTTTCCCCTTCCACGCGAAGCGCGGAATTTTTTGGCGTTTCATCACAATATAGAGAAAGGAAGACGATTCATTGTACCGTTTTTTACTCTAAATAAGCCCTATTAATTTTGTCTGAATTCAGTTTTCCCCTTTCGCGCGAAGCGCGGAAGCTTTGACGTTTCCTTAAATTAGTAGAGAAAGAAGACGATTCCTTGTATCATTCTCGACTCGTCTAAATGAAGTTTTCCCCTTCCACGCGAAGCGCGGAATTTTTTGGCGTTTCATCACAATATAGAGAAAGGAAGACGATTCATCGTACCGTTTTCGAATCTTATTAAGCCCTATTCATCTGAATTCAGTTTCCCCCTCTCGAGCGAAGCGCGAAAGCTTTGACGTTTCTTCAAATTATTAGAGAAAAAAGACGATTCGTCGCACCGTTTTCGACTCTTTATAAGCCCTATTCATCTGTATTCAGTTTCCCCCCTCTCGCGCGAAGCGCGAAAGCTTTGAGGTTTCCTCATATTATTATAGAAAGAACACGATTCGTTGTACCGTTTTTGACTTTTAATAAGCCTTATTTGTATGAATTCAGTTTCCCATTCTCGCGCGGAAGCTTTGACGTTTCCTTAAATTATCAGGGAAGGAAGACGATTCGTTGTACTATTCTCGACTCGTCTAAATGAAGTTTCCCCTTCCGCGCGAAGCGCGGAATTTTTAGGCGTTTCATCACAATATTAAGAAAGAAAGACGATTGATCGTACCGTTTTTTACTATAAATAAGCCCTATTAATTCTGTCTGAATCCAGTTTTCCCCTCTCGTGCGAAGCGCGAAAGTTTTGACGTTCCCTTAAATTGTTAGAGAAAGAAGACGCTTCGTTGTACCATTCTCGACTCGTCTAAATTAAGTTTTCCCCTTCCACGCGAAGCGCGGAATTTTTTGGCGTTTCATCACAATATAGAGAAAGGAAGACGATTCATTGTACCGTTTTTTACTCTAAATAAGCCCTATTAATTTTGTCTGAATTCAGTTTTCCCCTTTCGCGCGAAGCGCGGAAGCTTTGACGTTTCCTTAAATTAGTAGAGAAGGAACACGATTAGTTGTACCGTTTTCGACTTTTAATAAGCCTTATTTGTCTGAATTCAGTTTCCTATTCTCGCGCGAAGCGCGGAAGCTTTGACGTTTCCTTAAATTATCAGAGAAGGAAGACTATTCGTTGTACCGTTCTCGACTCGTCTAAATGAGGTGTCCAACTTAAAGTTAAGTTCGGCTTATGATCTTTGTGAAACACCCCCTGGGTTCCTATTTCTCGAGGTTAGAGATGACAATATAACCTTGAATATATTCATCCGCAAGGGGTAAGCAGCCACTCGAAATTCCCGAAAGCAGAAAAAGTGAAAGTGTACACGGTAACGATCAGAGTTAAGTCCAATGACCAGAGATATGATAATAATTTAACTGCTTTGTTCAGTTCACTTTATATGAAAGTTATCATCATTAATGTTATATCTATTTAATTTAATTGGTTATGATAATAAGGAGTATTCTGATGATAAAACAACAATAATAATGATATTGAGTAATGAAAATAATATTGAAGAACGACTGCCCGAACAACAAAAATAACAATGATAATGGAAATGTTAACAATAATGATGATAATGATAATAATACAAATAACAACAACAACAAAAGCAAAAACAAACAACAACAATACCAGCAACAACAATAATGATAATAATAAATGCCAACTCGCTTAGAAATTCAAGATTTAAAACAATCACAATTTTCATATTTTTGGCACATCTAATTTTCCCCTTAAGAATTTTAATGTTTAAAAAGATTAGCCGCGCCACATTTGTATCCATAGGGAAATTCTGGGGAGTTGGAGGACCTGTTTGAGCTCTTTCATTTTGTCTATCAAAATCACTAAAGTAGGCCTACCGAACTGTTTTTGTTTGTCGGACTAACAGCACTCCTTAAAATGTGATGTACCATTTTTTGCTTGTCAGAGAAACCTGGATTACAAATATGATAATAATAATGATAATTCCTCCTTGCTTTGAGAGCGATTTCAGCCTATGATGGTGCCGTGCGCCATTCTTAAGAAATTACCTCAAATTACTGTTTTTGCTGAAACACAATTTTATAGACTGACAGTTATAATTCACAAGGCAACACACCAGAACCTAACTTGTTAACACAAAGAGAAAATCGTTACAGTCCTGAATTCCCTCAACGAATAACAAAATCACACAAAAATAACATCGTGTATATGAGTCCAAAAGGGTAACCTTTATGTAAGTTGAGATATTGTAAACATACAGGCATACTTGTTCAATATTCTGATTATATTCTGTTTGTATAGTTGTATGCTTGCTACCCATCTACCTCTCTTTCCATTTGCAGATTGTATGACCATGTTGTGCCTTGAAGATACACAATCGCTGATAAATAATCACACTTCTTTCCAATTTGTTCGCTTCTCCCCCTTTCTCCCCGTTTCTTCCTCTCTCTCTCTCTCTCTCTCTTTCCCCCTCTCTCTCTCTCACTCACTCTTTATTTCCCCATTTCTCCCCCCCCTCTCTCTCTCTCTCTCTCTCTCACACACACGAACACACACATCTCACACACAGGTGCTTAAATATATTTATTAAATTCCGGATTGCTTCAAAGGCGACAGAGATTTTAGCAACTGCAATTTCCTTCAGTGATGCACATAACTATAGAGACGAAATCGACTTAATAACGATTTTAACTCATTTTAAAAGGAGTCATTGGAGCTGTCCCGGACAAGCCTCAAGGTTGTTAAAACTGGTACATGATATAAACATCTTTAAGGTGGGAAAGGACTGTACTATTCAGAACGTGCGCCCCTGCTCACACATTCTTATGCACAAGAGAAATATGCACGCACACTAAAGCCCCCATCACACCAAACTAATTGTCACTACGTTCTGGAACCGTCCTAGAAAGTCGTAAAACGGGTTGTGGTCGTGGTCTATAATACGATCCTAGTTCGTTCGTAAACAGTCCTCAATACGTCCATATCGTTTGTTCCCGTCCATAGCCAGTTCATATTAAGTTCAGATCGGGTAGATTAGGCAGTCCAAGCCAGTCCGTAGTCAGTTTAAACCCATTATTAACTAGTTCTACCTCGTTCCCGATACGTCCAAACCCATTCTAACAAGTTTGCCACTTGTTCTAACTAGTCTTTAACCCGACCACCCCGTTCAGAGGCAGTTCAACTCTTCCTCATCTCGTTCTGAGTGCGTTCGAACGCGCTCCTAGAGCGTGTGCAATCCCATCCTGACTCAGGAGTTATAAAAACCCAGAGCGTTCTCGCCATTCCTCAATACCGTTCATGAGGGTTTAGAAAAAAAAGATGTAGAACAAGCGAAATTACCATACCAGTATATAAACTAGATTATTTCGTCTTCTTTTTTTTTGAAAGAGTAAAGCCTCCATCACACCAAACTAGTTCTCACTACGTTCTGGAAAATGTTGCCAAACGGGCTCAAACTGTGTGTGAACGGAATGAATGTATTATTAAAGACATTAGGCCAGTCTGAGCCCGTCCATAAAGTCCTTAAACAGGTCGCAAACAGTTACTATTATGTTCAACTCCGTTCGCACCCAGTTTGAGCCCGTTTGGCAACATTTTCGAGAACGTAGTGGAACTAGTTTGGTGTGATGGAGGCTTTACTCTTTCAAAAAAAAAGAAGACGAAAGAATCTAGTTTATATACTGGTATGGTAATTTCGCTTGTTCTACATCTTTTTTTCTAAGTCCTCATGTCTTTCTTTTTCTCTCCTTTACTCATTTTAAGCTAGTTCTGCGTGTCTGTATTTAGAGCATCGCAGGATTCATATAGTGTGCGAAATGCGGATAAGATGCTTTCATTAGAATACACATTTGATCAGGACATATCGACTGACCATTACAGCCCATTAACAACCATACTCCAACTCAGGCATGCGGGTTAACAACAAGAAAACTCCATTTAATTCTTTTGGATGAGGCTCTTAATTAGTTATTTTGTCATGGGACTATTTACCGAGTGCCTAGGACTCCTACGTTCATCCATGAGTATGCCTTTCGGCAGGACCTATCACACAGCAGCGTTAATTGATTGTCACAGATTTAGGTTTACTTCTAAAGTGTATTAAGTATAAAATCGATGACGTCATGATGTGCGTAAATGAGGATTGTCATTAGGTTGTGTAGCAACGGCAATCAATTATGAGAATGCACACATGGTATGATCTTCCTCTTATCTGGCACATGGATTTAAATGAAGTAAGATTAAACAAAAGTACATTCAGCCTTCAATTCTTGATATGTATAAACCCCCCCCCCCCCCAAAAAAAAAAAAAAAAAAAAAAAGCATTCACAAGAAATCGTCCAAATGCAGCCGATCCTTACAAAGTATTACAAAATGCGTAATAACTTCAATCGAAATAATGAAGAGGAAACCCCCCTTATCTATAGAATATATTTGTAATTGGATTATTATTTATATCAAAGCGGCGTGTCATCCCATGATATCGACTGTTGTAGGCCAAATATAACATTTGCTATTTTAGTGAACATCAATGACACTGTATGTAAAGCAATCGAAACAATCGAATTTGTTGACGAAATTACTTTTTGAAGGAATTGCGTCAAGAAAATTAATAAGCCAGATTATGTTGCTACAGAATCATTACTTTTAGCCTCAAAATAACGGTTTCTGGGAAAGAAGAAATGACGTCACAAAGTTCGATGTGAGGGGGATACTAGTTGAAAAACTTGGACCACCTTGAAAAAAAGCTATCAGCTAACAAGGTCAACCCAACCCGTGAGTGGTGAATAAATAAATCAAATAAAATGGTGAAGGGATTAATGCGAGTAATATCAAGAAACCAAACGGAATAAATTGCCAATTAGGAACATCGGATATCGGACTCATCTCTTATCCTCATACTTTTATCTTTCATCTAACTTTACGTGCTCCTATTTTCCAGTATTCTACTTCTTTGAAGTTTACTCCTCCCCGTCCCTTCTCTCTTTCTGTCCTTTCTCCCTCTCTTTCCACCTCTTTCTATCTCTCGCCCCTTTCTCAGTCGATTCTCTTTCTCAATCTCTCGCCCCTTTCTCAATCGATTCTCTTTCTCTCTCGCTCGCCCCTCTCTCTATCTCTCGCCCCGTTCTTAGTTGC
This sequence comes from Strongylocentrotus droebachiensis, assembly GCA_035222895.1. Taxonomy (NCBI): domain Eukaryota; kingdom Metazoa; phylum Echinodermata; class Echinoidea; order Camarodonta; family Strongylocentrotidae; genus Strongylocentrotus; species Strongylocentrotus droebachiensis. The sequence goes on along the minus strand of JAVYIG010000185.1, from coordinate 743,321 downwards.
TTCTCTTTCTCAATCTCTCGCTCCTTTCTCAATTTATTCTCTTTCTCTATCTTTCGCCCCTCTCTCGATTTCTCGCTCCTTTCTCAATCGCTTCTTTCTTTATCTCTCGCCCTTCTCTCTATCTCTCCCTTAGCTCTCTCCCTAATCTTCTCTCTTACTCTCCCTATCAGCTCCATGTCTTCCTATGACCTAATTGATCACGTTGAGACTGTGATAAATGAAATGAGGGGGGGGGGGGTATTTTCAATGTCTTGGCTCCATCGTATTCGACAGAATGATATGCGTGCAAACTGAAATGAATCCTACGTGATTTAATATATATGCGAATTCTCGATTTTATTTTCACATCTGTGCTCTCAGCTGTGCCTACGTAAAGCGAAGGCATATATGTTTAAGATATTGACGCTTCCTTTTACAAATTTTGACTATCCTTCCGAAGATGGTAGCGTATAGAAACTTGATAGGTATGTATACGTGTAAATGTTCAAACACAAGCGTTGATCCACGCACCCATATTGATCTCACGGTCAGAATTTAATTCTAACTCAAAGTTGGAATGGCTTGGCAAATAAAGTACCGTGCGTGTCCAGGCAAGGAAGGGGGTACCTACTATGGTATCGTAAAAGCTCGTCCAGGGCCCCGTCTTATAAAGAGTAGCGATGGATCCGAATTAATTGCAAGTCCACCAATCGATCACATTTTATATACAGTCTTCTATCACTTATGTACATATATTTGCAATTGGTATCAATCGCAAATAAGTTGCAATCAATCGCAACTGTTTATAAGACGGGTACACCCTTAAATGTACCCTTATCTTCGCCGTTGACCATCCTTCACTGTCCGCCGTGCTGTAGAAACTGAAAAGCTGATAGCGAATCAAGAGACGCCAACTGGACCCCTCCCCTTAAAGGCCCACTGCACTACTTGTAGCTACTTGCGCCCTCTCTATATTAAACAATGCCTAATTGGTGACCATTGGTCCCCCATGATCCTCTTTTTCTTATGTTAACTGAGAGCTGAGATGATGAGATAACCACCTGCCCAGTGACCCTGCAGGGCGATCTAATCCCTTATGTAAACTAGTACTGATAAGCTTTAAAATCCGGCTCGTACGCCTTTTAAACTTACATGAATGCAGAATAGCTTGTTACGTATCTTTCCAATATTCTTGATGTAAATTTTACAGAAGAGCACAGAGTGTTTATTTATCAGCACATTTATGTCTACGATATAAAATCTTTCATTCCTGTTATAAGTGCATCGATGTGAAAAGGCTCATTCTAATCCATTTTAGTATAATGTAACACTATATATTCCTGTTTTAATTTGTGTGAATAAGACCTAGCACGCTCATGACAAGAGCAAATGTTTGTCAGAGATGTTCACAAATTGTCTAGGGCTCATGATTATCATCACTTTGCTTGGCAAACCACCATCCTCAAGATTACTAGAACAAAAGTAGGTCGACTAGATGAGTTGTCTCCCCTACTTTCCATCTTTAAAAAAAAAAACTCTCTTGCTTCCCTTCTGTCTTTCTAATACTCCCTTTTCCTCTCTCTCCATCTCTTTATCTTTTCTTTATATATCTCTCCCTCGCTTTCTCTATCTCCCTCACTCGCTCTCCCCTCTCTCTTTCTCTTTCTCTTTCTCTCTCTGCATCTCATCACTCTCTTTCTCCTTGTCTCTCTCTAGCTCTCTTTCTATCTCTCTCTCTCTCTCTCTCTCTCTCTCTCTCTATATATATATATCTCTCTCTCTCTCTCTCTTTCTCTCTCTCACCATCTTTGAAGAGGCTCCAATCAGTCACCTTCTTGATCATCTTTGATGAACAGTATGAAAATGTGGCTAAATCCAGCATTAGTAAATAGTCTCTTCGTCATCGTTTCTTATTTAAAAATAAAGTTAAGTTCTGGTCATGCGATTGCATTGTGAAAGAAACGTTGTGGAATCGTTCAGAAAAGGTTGATCATCTAAGCATATAAGTAGTATTGGTGTGTACTGCAATGTTCTGGGATCATGAAAATGATTAAAAATTTGACCCAGTCTTGGTAAAGTTACAAGCACTGTACAAAGAAAGATGTATATGGGACTACACTAACATGTGGCATAAAAATCCGTCCCGATGTTATGATGTTACATGCCATGATTGAAATATTAAGGCACTTGAAGAGCCATGCATTTTTTTTAAATCTGATGTTCTTCCACACTTGCATAATACAATGATAACGCTAACAATTTGTTTTCCCCACCTCTTCCAAGAACTCAACCTTCTCTTTAATTCTTTACTAGGGTTTTTGCTACTCTTCAGATGACCCATTTTCCCCATTTAACATCTATAAAGGATAAACATTTCAAGCGTATATACACAGTACAAAGTATATTTGTAACAAAACACATTAATACCTCAAATAGGGAGATGGAATCGTGCTAATCAAGCAAGTATTTTTTCCTTATATATATATATCTTATTAGATTGTTTAGCTACCATATACGAGTTGAAATATCGTAAAACTGTCATCAAAGAAATAATCGTTCGTTCGTGTCTCCTTAGATCAAGATTAATGTATCTTGATCTTCGGAGTAGTTGCTACAACCGGCCGTGTCAGACACGTTGCCCGGGGTGCGATATAGGACTCTTGTAGCGTTCCCCCTAAGAAATAATGTCTCACACGTATGCACACGTATGTACATGTATTTCCTCACAATAGGAACATGTTGTCCTCGTGTCTTATTCGCTCTTATTAAGACATTAATTAATCCTCTCAAATTCCAGATGTTCATTCCGGTGTTGGCACGTGTTCGCCCAGATAGTTGGTCATGTTTCTTCTTGTGTATTCTTTTCATTAATCATAATATATGTGTTATGCCATTTCCAATATCCCCCTCTTTAATCAAACTTGAAGTCAGTTCTGTGCTAAATTTACCAATGATAAGCGATGCTTGTATTTCAGTAATTCCACGCATCGGACCTCTGACGAAATAAAAGTTGCCAACATATTCTTTTCTCTCCTTTTTAATACAAGAGAAAATTGGATATTATAGAGGAAAAGGAACTTAATGAATAGACAATAAGCTCTGTCATCATCAGCACGATCATGCGATTCAACTAACCTTATCATCTTACAGTGTGTTTTCATTTCAATCTCAATCTCATGACCTCACAATAAAAATAAATCTCTTCCATCAACATCATCATTGCTTATATTTTGTGCTTCCTCTTCCTCCTCTCTTTCTTGTTTTTGTTCTTGTTTTGCTTTTAAGAGGGTATTTAAAAAAAAACTTATCCACCCTCTTTATTTCTCGTCATGATACGCAGAATATCACATTATTATTTTACTAAGCTCAAGCTGCTCCACAACATGTTTAAGCATTTCACATGTGTATGATATGCTGCTAGATCTGATAATTCAAAGTTACGATGAATTCTATTTTTTAATTATCATGTTCCTGCATGTTATCATCTTGGTAAAGATGGAGGCTTCTCAAATGCTCATTTAGGAAATTGTTGTGGCAAATAAAGAAAAGAAAAAAAGGGCCCTTATAAAACATAATCTGTTCCATGCTCCTTTAAAAAAATAAGTGCAGATAGATGGAACAGATGTGTATTGTATTTAATAACTCACAATTTATTCTAGGCTAGAAAGTGAAATGATTTACCGGACACGAACTCTAAACACAACCTGATCAAATGAACGTGTTATGCGAACAGTTTCCTCTACCTTGCATTGCATCTATTCCGATCCTTAATGTGTATTCATTCACTAGATCGGAAATGGACAAGAAGAAAAAAGAAAACTAAGTTTCTAATCGATATGTATTTCTGCGCTTCAGCTATTTGACCGAGTCAGCCAATTTGAAGTGCCCATGTCAGGCATACGAATATTGATTACAATTTTCAAATTCAAACATTTCTTATTTTCATTCAAACTTTCCCCGGGCTGCCTCTCTGATCTTTCTGCTTTCTTGTGGAGTATTTTTTGCTATAAAGGTTGGTTTTCCATTCTATCCATGACCAAACACCACACAATACCCAACTAAGCCAGCAGCAATTAACGCCGGAACATAACTTTTGGGAGTACTTCCAACCGCCCTTAACCATTTACATCTGATTGTGGTCTTGTATGCTTTAGTTTAACAATACAGCAATAATCACAAGGATTAGGGTTATGATTTAGATTCGCTTTAAGGGACAATCCAACCTGTAAGCAGATTGAGCTAATAAATAAACCAGATTATAAACTTTCGCAACAATTGTCAAAATATAACATTTGTTTACGATTGCTTATAAAAATTAAATAAAACAATTCAGCAGGTCATAATATCGATGGTCTATATATCTCATTCTCATCAAATTCGTTTAGTAAACAATGAAATGATAATGAAGAGTTTGCTAGACGCATTGCGTGCGCAGATCAGCAGTGATTGAACATTCATAAGATTTGCTTTGCTACGATTGAAAAAGATAATCGTCACCAAAATCGCTCTTGAAGAGCGAATTCAGTACAGAGTATAGGGGCGCTGTTTATTTTCAGTCTCCATGATGTATAATGTCCCCCGGGTACACAATCCAAGATTTCTTTCTACATTGAAATGATAATTAGAGTTCCATTCAAACTTCCCAAACACCGTTTGTTTAAATCGTAGATTTTTTTTGGACTACCATTTAGTCTACTGAAAAAAATCCCATAAAAATACCGCCGAAGTTTGCTCATACCGATTTAAAAAAAATAAGTAGTGCGCATGAGCGACTCGTCAAAAGAATCATATAGATACTTTTTTTTTGGTACTCTTCTCTCCTATTACCGCTAATCACCTGTCCCTTGTGTTACAAAACAGACAACAACTGCAACAACATCATCAACAGCAACAACAATAATAATGATGATGATGACAATAATTGTATTACTCTTAAACTGCTTTCTATTATGTTATTTATTCCTTCCATCTATTTATTCTAACATGATCCGCGTAAACCTTTTTTAACCCCTTCTCACCATGCTCCTCTATCGATATTCACCCTCTCTTATTCTTAGTTCTTCACATCAGGTATTCCACAGTAACGAAGCGAAGGTATACAGCCATTATATAGGGTACCCGTATCAAGGGGACGGGGGGGGGGGGGGGGGGGGGTTGAGGGACCGGTAGGCATTATTTCATTATTCTTAGAGTCCTGTTAAAAAATATAATATTTAACGTTATAAAGCTAAGATAACTTATTTTCATACCATGTCACTTTATGCATAATGTATCGTGTACATAATGTAATGGAAGTGTTTAGTAGGTTAGTGGATATTTTTAGAAGCATGCCTCTAAACGACTGATTAAATAATGCCTTCCAGATAAAACCGGTCTCACTCGGGTGTTGAAATCAGAATTATTACTAAGACAACTGATGGGTGGGTGTATGTGTGTGGAGGGGGGGGGGGGGCTGCAGGTCCTATTACTTTGCTTTAGCGTTCGTATAGTTTATTGATGAAAACAGAAATTACAGAAATGATATCAGATGATTAAACCACGTCCGACGTAATTTTATTAATCATAACAATCATCTCATAAATACAAAAAATACAAATAAAAGACATGAAATACACATTAACATTATCTTCAGACTGCATGGTATCTATCAAGTTTTACGTTATCATGATTGTGTCTAGTGGCAATGATCCCACATTGATCTTGCGAAATTGGCCCCGGCCTTCATTTTCTCAACAATATAGAATACGGTTTAAAAGGACACTGGCTTTAAGGATATGTTTGGTTTAGGTTAAAGGGTTAGGGTTCGGGTTGGGGTTTAATATGGTTAGGGTTATATGGTTGGGGTTTAATATGGTTAGGGTTCGGGTAAGGGTTAGGGTCAATTTAGGGTTAGGGTTAGCGTTAGCATGAAGGTCAGTTTAGTGTTTGGTCCAAACAAGGCAATAAGGGCTATACATAGCAGTAACGGCCTCTTCCTGATCAGTTGACGGTATAGTCTATGAAATACATACACGACAAACAATCAGTTTAACTAGAGACTTCTCTGAAACGACTACGAACAAATGAATAAGTAATATTTGTAGAAATTGTTCAATTGTATAAAAGACATAAGAAGTTAGTAAAAATGAGGAAATCAAGGTGATCGTTTTTAATAAAGTATGGAGTTGGTTAACAAGAATACTGATCAAAGACCTATGCTTCATACAATACCATTGAAATTCAACATTGACAAATGTTATACTCCATCGAAATTATTGTTGATAAAAAATCAACAAAAGAAATAGTATTGGCTGGTACAAATTTTCCACAAACAAAATTTAATTAAATAGGTCATTGGAAATATTATTATGAATAAATGTCTTACTTAAATATCTAAAAACTTACGTATCATTACACCATTTCTTGACTAAATTTGTCGAAATCTACCTTTTACACAATCTTTTCTTCTTCAATTGTTTTAACAGAAAATTACCTTTTTAGTTTGTTAGTAAGCAAATTAATTTTAGCGTTTAGGGTACGTATATATTTTCATTTACGGGCTAGCATCGGCGTGTTGATGCGCAATTATTTCAAAACACAAATGTTTCCTGAGCAATATTTCCCCCATAAAGACACGTTTTTTTTTAACACTCTTACAAAATTCAAAAATAGGCAGAACTCTTTGTTGCGTGGCGAAAAGATCTGCAAACAGGCCACAATGAATCAGCGTCTCGAAACAAAGTTTCACAGATGATTCCTGCGTTTGATAAAGCTGTAAACACATCCTTAGACAAAGCTATAATATGCTAGGCTAGAAAATATCGAGGTGTTTTTTAAAGAAATAGACGGCAGGGAAAAGCATGGAAAATTGATATTTTGATAGAAAATGAATATAAAAGCAGTGGGATACGAATCTGTCATCTTCTTTAACTATAAACGGTTACTGTAGTGAACAAGAAGGAATGAAAACTGGTAAAATATTGTCTAATAATAGGCATGCCGAGAATCTCCAGATCAGGGATTCAGACGCCATAGCAAACAAACATACCCAGGATGATGGATATCATTAGAGTTAATAACCCTGGATTGATAGTGAGGGCGCTGTTGCACTTATCACCAAGGCAACAGCTTCGTTTGAAATGGACCTGGTTGCGCTCTGTGATACTGTTTTTGCCTGACTCGTAGTATTCGTTGTCACAATCATTCCCGAAATACGCGCATCCTCGTACGATATCCTCTACTCCACCGATGTAAGCCAAAGAGCTCTGTATATACAAATAGACAGAGAGAGGGAGAGGGAGAGAGAGAGAGAGAGAGAGAGAGGGGGAGAGAGAGAGAGAGGGAGAGGGAGAGAGAGAGGGGGAGAGAGAGAGAGGGAGAGAGAGATAGAGAGAGAAAGAGTGAGAGAGAGAGAGAGAGAGAGAGAGGGAGACATACATATATAGAGAGACAGAGAGAGAGGATACAGCGAAAGAAATGTGGTGGAAGAGATAGAGAGAGATGAAGGAATAGGGTGATAAAAGTAAGACAAAATACCAAATTTCCTTCATTATTCTTGTATTTTTCCTCATTTCTGCCCCTCCCAAAAACAACAACAACAACAAATGGCTTATTAAACACTCACCTGTTTTCTTTTTCTTTCATCTTATTTTTATTTTTTTGTGGCTTTTCAGAGGAATTTGTAAAAAGCCATCCCAATTATGAACTAATAGATTCTGTCAAAGAAATCTGGACTTAAAATAATTGTCCCATGCACATTTTCATAGCAACATCAGTCAATATGCTTGACCAACCCGAGCCCATTGGTTTATGGCAATGTATGTCTCCTTTCCTGTAACATATCTCTCTTTTTTTAATTTTTTGTTTAGTATAATGGAAGACAAATTTAATAAGTACTCGATTCCCATTTAAACAAAAGTGAATGGAGAAGTCTAAATTATAATGGGTGAATTGATGAATAGATTTTGTTTCCCCTTTCGAAAAGAAAACTTTCATCTGTGTATCATGTAATGCACCGTTGGTGTACAAACGAATACTAATGACCAAACTTCATAAGCATATACCCAAGGCATGTACGTTCTTTGTGTCGGTACAAATTGTATCAGCCGTGCAACGTGTCCCGTGCGACGACACTTATCCATACAGTTATCAATGAATGAAATCTCCCTTCATATGAATTTACCCGATGGGCCAATGGTAGTGATAAGAAAGAGCGCCATTTTCAAATAGACGTGTCGAGGAGACACCGGATAAACCTAATCAATATATAGTTCATTTCTGGATGAAATATGTGTGACATTTTTTTGAAAAGATGTATCGGACAATTATTATTCCTTCCTGGACAACCCCCCACCCCCCCCCCCCGGCACACTACCCCAGGACAAATAACCTAATGGATAATAGTCCTGATGGGGATAGTAGCCCGGGGTAATTGCACAGTGTGTGGTTGTCCGGATACGGGAAAAGGACATATGTCTGATAGATCACACGGAAAGGTCTTTTATTGTGTCACTTTGAGATGAACTTGAAATGAAATATATTGCCTGTACTTACGTAACACATTCCGGGGCAGTGGACTGTCTCCACGCCATCACCATCTTCCCGAAAGTCGAAAGCACAGGAACCGTATGACTTGACTCCAGCGATCTCACTGAACCTACAGCTGTAACAGGTTTGTGTCAGGGCCTTTTCCTCGAGGAGACCAAGGAGGGCATCACTGTTACAGTTATCGGAGTTACAGCAGAGTAGACAGTCTTCCTTGTTGCTGCAGTCATTACACTCATCGATGTCGTCTGTTCTCTGGCATCCCCTCTGTAACAGGATACTTGAAGAGTCCAGTGTGATTGTAGTCTAGAGTGCCAAATATTGTTTGTGTTATTTTCAATAATTATTCATTCAATTATTAAAAATTTCAATAATTTCCATAAAATCTCTCTAACTTTCACAATTAAATCCAATATATGATTTTCACAATGTTTCCCGTTTAATCCCCAAACACTCTTAGTGTTCAGCCGATTCTACGATAACATGTGTTTGGTATATTTCTAATTCCTCTATCATTCACCAATCCAATGCATATACTGTATTTAACAATCTGTTTTTTTTTTAAAATGTAAATCTACCTTTAATTCATAAAATTGATGTTAAATGTAAATTTTTTACGTTACACATTATTGTTAACATTATTTTAATTTTCTTCGGAGTCTTTAGGACTAAATGCAGTAAATTATCTTTTAAATGTTTGTTCTTTATATTAATAAAACCATAATATAAAGACGGCTATAAAATTATAATATCAGAGTTCGTCAGTTTGTAGGGTAAGATAAAATCCATACTGATTCTTTCTGACAGGTTTGTGCATGAGTAAGTTTGGAATCGACTTCGCCTGACAGCTAGAAAAAGCTCAGATTGAAAGCATTGTTCGCCATTACATATTTAGATGGTAATACTAATTTAAAAATGAAACACTCGGGACAGATTCTTGGACTACGCAGGTTTTATCGAAGGTAACAAGCTTAGTTTGGTTTAATATAAAACTGATCATCCCATAATTGCTCCTGTGACAATTGCTCCTCGTTTAATAATTATTGGCTTAAGGTTAGAGCCAGAGTTGAAAGTGGGTTTAAGGATAGCTTTAGGATTAGGGGTAATCTTAGGTAGAGTGTTTTATGCAGGTTTGAAGTTATGAATTCGGTTTAGTGTAGGAAATTTACCGCGAAGCAAAGCAATTGTCGCCGGATCCTACATATAATCCTAAACATTTCTTATTATATGAGTTTGATAAATATATTTTTAGGTTTTGGTGTAAGCTTTTAATATTCAGGACCTGGATGTTAACCAGTCCTTTCTGAAATTGTTATCATGAAATGAAATATGTTCAAAAAAATGTAACTATCAGATGCTGCTTGTAAGTATCGACTTGCATGGTGGTGTAGATTTACATTTTCAAGACTACACCAGCAGTCCTTTTCAGGACTACACACCCCCAAGAAAGATTACCGAGAGTCCTTTTCAGGACTCCTCAATCCTCCCCCTCTCTCACATGGTGCACCCGCAAGCCTACTGTATAAATGTAACTATGTTGTAAATATATGTATAATCACCGAGCATCGTCCGTCGCAGCTATCTTGAGTACTGGTATCAGCAGTAGTCGTGAAACAATTGCCCACATCTTCCCCGGAGTCTATGAAGTAACGGCCTGAACATTGATAACATGATAGCTGAGCAGACACAGTTGATACAGCTGCTAAAAATGAAAATACAAATTTAAGTTTCATTTTAGCATAGTATATGATTTCAGAGGAAAATTGTTTAATACCATTTTGGTTTACATGAAATTCCGGTCGTATATTCCTTTATGAAAAAAAGAAATAATCACTATATTAATCCGGTTAAGAGGTCCTGTAAATTCCAAATCATTTTCATTAGAATTCCCCAATTGTATAAAAAAGAATAGTAATAAAAACAGTATGCAAATAAAACTGTTTCAAGTTCATAACTATTGCGACATTAATCACTATCTTTTAGGATAACAATTTTATCATCTAACCGAGCTATCTGTTTGTCGGAGTAGGCTCTAGAGATTCATTCATACATTTTAAAGGAATAAAACAGATTGTTTAATTATTTTTGTATAGCTTTAAAAAAAAAAAAATCCTAAACTTTAAAGTGATCAATACACCACGTTCGGAGCAAATATTTCAGCGGTGAGAGCACGGTGAGAAGGCAAAACACCAAATGCACTGCTGCCAATGAAGTTGGAAATCGTTTTTCTTTGCCTCTTTTCATGAAAATAATTATGATTGTGACAATTTTATTTATTCTTGATAGTTTAGGTTTTTAGCTTATCAGTCTCCTTAACTCACTAGATCGATCATAACGTTCTGAATGAGTATAATAAGCTTTCGATCAAGAATAAATCACGTGGTCACGATCGTGCCTGTCATGCAAAGAGGTAAGAAAAAAAACTATTCCAAATTCACGGGCAGCAAGCAGTGTACTTTGAATAAGAGTCGATCAGGTTTAATTCTGAATAGGAAAAGATCACTGAAAAAAGCAGAAGATCATCGAATCAATATCTTATTGCTAATCATGATTAAAAGAACGTGAATTGCATGCGATGAAAGAAGAGCTCCATGGCATCCCTTCTACCGAACAAATGAGACCTACCTGTGTAACTGAGAACTATACAGTATCCTTAGAAAATTTCAAATCCTATGCGAGAACTTGTCCTTTTTAACAATATCAAACAGGGATTATGCGACGCATTCAGACTCTTGTTTCAGCTTTATTTTTCAATGCACGATTCGGAAGAGAAGACGAGGCCATACACAGATACGAGAGTTTTTTTTAAATCTGTATCTATTTAGGACTTGTCCTAGACTAGAATAAGCTTACTCTCTTAACGCATAGGAGTAGAAATTCACACTTTAAAGCAGGGATCCCACTTAGCCGAGTTGGAGCCTCGTGTTGTGGCGAGCTGGCGCAAGCGTATGGCAAGCCGTTTTATCACATATTTCTTGATATCAAGAAATAATTTTACGTTGTAAAGCAATGGTAATTCTTGATATCAAGAATTGAAGTCGTGATATCAAAAATTCGATTTCGTGATATTTAGAATTGAATTCTTGATATCAAGAAATATGTTTTAATGATAAAACGGCTAGCCATAAGCTTGCGCCAACTCGCCACAACTCGAGGCTCCAACTCGGCTAAGTGGGAGCCCTGCTTTAAAGAGTCAGAGTAGGAATCTTCTCCAAATTACCGGTCCAATAATTCTTTTAAGAGCGGAATTACTCTTTGATTTCTACTATTATGACTCTCCAAAAGTGTCGTTTTACTCTTATGTAGTTAGAGGAAAAGCTGTGATAAAATATTGAAATATTACAAAACCGAATACTTACCGAGCAAAATGATAAGGACAACAAGTTTTGACGATCCAGCCATATTTGATGTCGTCTTTAGTGCTGTTATTTTAAAATCCGTTTAATCGAAACTCTTATATTTGTTAACTCTTTCAAAAGCACCCAAAGCAACTTAATAGATGAACGTGTGTAGTTAAGACGGCTACCTCTTCCTCAAATGATTGTGAATCAGTGAATTACAAGATTAATAATAATAAATTAGCATACAGGTCACCATGGCTACCAGTTTGGGGCGTCAAAACAGAGTATGCCATTTCTATGACTACGATGTGTGTTCGGGGCATTCTCTTGGGTTGGTCAATTTACGAGGTACGTACAATGTTTGCTGTTCCACTATCCATGTCACTCAAGCCAGGCCAAAGATAAGGATGTTTGTGGGTCATATTTGCTCTCTACCCTATAATATATTTGCAAATGAAATATTTCTATTCATCACACTTAGCAAAATACCACGCACACCCAGTCGGGTTGCTAACGACGCCATAAGGCTTCATAGCAATATAGCAATAGTCAGGTTCCTCATTGTTGATTTTTTTAGGGGGAGGGGGGTAAGGTTGCTCTCCCTATCGCTGTCTCTCCTTCATTTTACAAATATCTATGGTATTGTCTCGTGTCATTATAAATTGCTGGTGCATATGATTATCTTGAAGTTTTTTTTTACTCCGACACTGCATAGTATCATATCAACATTATTTAGTAGGGACGTTATACGCGTTATTGCAATCAAATAATGAAATTAATAATTTGTTGATACTTCACTGAACCATACAATTTTCACCTCCCTTAGGCGTGTGTCATTTCAAATTAATAGCATCCGTTAATACATTAATATTGCATTGGGATATGCGCGTGTTTAGGTGGATATGTGTGCGTGTTTGGGTGTACGTATGCGTGTGTGTGCGTGTATGTGTGTGTGTGCGTGCGTGTGTGTGTATGTGTGTGTACTACTACTACTACTACTACTTCTACTTCTTTTACCAGTACTACTACTAGAGAGTGGAGTAGATCCAAAGGTAGGCAGCGGAGATCATGTTATGAAGGTATAAAGCACGCAAGAAAGTCAAGAGAGTTAGCCAGGAGTTACACGATTCATGCAAAGTTGTGTATTCTTACTAATAGACTTCTACTACTGCTGTTACTACTACTTCTACTTCAGCTAATTGGAATAATAATACTGATAATAATAGAGGACATTTTAATAAGTATATTAATATTGATAATAATGACGTATGTGATAACAATAATAATTATACATAATACTAATTACAATAATGATAATGATAATATTAATAATGATAACAAATGTGATAATAATAATAATAAACAATAATAATAATAATAATAACAAGGAACCATGAAAAGCTTCTCTTCAGTTTTGATCGAAACATCAGGTCCTGCAATCTATGATTTTAAAAAGAAAGACAACAAGAGTATACTCATCTAGCTCATAAGGCACAGAGTTCTCTACTGCATGTGCCTACAATGCCTTTACATTATATAAATAAAATAAAGCTTTTTGGGGGGTCGCCTCGTGTAAAAAAGCACGTAAGAATACTCTTTATTGTGTATCTCCAACAGAGCGACTTAATTAGGGTAATACTAACAATTTTACATCGTGCATGCACCGTGCACACGGTTGATGATAGCATTCGATAATTACGCATGCCTATATATAGAAATGTAAAGTTCGAGCATATAGAAACAAAACTATTGTCAATGTGCTGGACCTTCGTTGCTATCGCATACTCGTTTCGCTCATTTAACTGATGAGAAGTGTTCATATACTGGTTATATTGACCATAAAAATTTCGTCATGACAACAATATAGATTAATAAGGTTGTCGAGAGTAATATATGCTAGCAATTTATCTCTGGCAATCCTCTTCTTACTTTGACATGTGCTCTTTTACTTTTCTAATAAGTGTCCTTTTCCCTTTAGATGTATGCCCCCTTTTCCTTTTACCATAACATATGCTCCTAATTTAAAGCAACTAAGAGCAAATGTTTTCATTTATTTCACCAAAAAGCTATAAAGTATGTTTCTTATTAAAGATCATTTCAATCTGTCACGAGTAGATTGTGCTTTCAATTCCATCAGAATCGTTTTTTCCCCTCTGTATAAGATGTAAGTTTTTTCGCGTTGCAACCTCACAAGTCTTATAATGTTTGCTCGCTCATTTCGCTCGCTCGCTTTAAATATTCAGACCATCTCAACCAACTGCAAAGTAGATGTATGATGCCCATGTAAATAATGTAAATAGAGAAACAAACATTAAAATCATCCCTGAAAATGTAATCACAATGTAGGGGTATATACCAATTTCTTAAAATTGTATATTTTCGCTTTGAGGTTTCGCTTTGCAGGTGCCCCTTTTTCCAAAAAGTGACCTTTTTTGTTGGTGCCCCCCCCCCCTCCTGGCCAATTCGAAAGACGTTCCACCACCCCAGGCTCACAGCCAATCAAAGGCCAACATTTTAGTAGCTTAAACTGATTGTAATTTGTATAGCATTGATGCTAATTAACCGGTGTTGTTGGAAATATAGAAGGTCGTTCTGTAGAATCGGGAAAGATAAAGTTGCATTAATAAACTCCATTTGTGCCTTTATAATAAAAGTATGTATGGTACATATCAATCTTTCTGAATTAAATGAATTTCCCTCGGTCATAAGACACATAACTATCATTCTGTGTTTTGAATAAGACACATTATAGGGGAGAGAGAGAGAGAGAGAGATTGTGGGTATGTGTGTGTATGTGTGTGTGAGTGCGCGCGCGCGCGCGTGTGTGTGTGCGTGCGCGTGCGCATACAAACCGAGGAAATATCCATGGTTAAACACCAACAAAGTGAGGAGTTTACTACAAAGCGAGGGCAAATTTCTTGGTCTCGCTTTGTTACTGCACTAGACTGACTCAAGATGGCGCTTTACAGTGATATTACCCGTCTCAACGAAATCCTCTCTTTGAATGTGCAAAACGGAAATTCGTGTGTGGCACCTGCTGAGCATCGTCTTCCGTGTGTGTAAATTTCCCGTAGGACCTACAACAGCGCCAGCTATTGGCTACTATAGGGTGCAGCGTGTACTGCACGTAAAAGTTGCATGCGCTGCGCTTATATAAGCTACAGTACATACAAAGCGCGCGGCTAAAGCGCTAGCGTACCGTCGGTACGTACATATTCCACACGTATGCACATGCTGTCAACATGGAGCCGGAGCTGGAGTCATGGAAAGTAAGTTTGTTGAAACCTTTTTATATAGTATTTGCAGGATTAGACAACAATTAGTCCTAGTTATTGTATATATATCTAGATGATAGATGTAGCCTATGTCTAACTTTCTTTAGCTACGTCTACCAACGTAAATAATTGGTTAAGATCTACTTTAGATTCGAAGTTAAGATCCAGGCAGCTGTTTGGCTTTGGGGTAGACCTCTACTCGCTCTAGGTCTAACTTAGGCCTAGAGGTCTATAAACAGTTAGGCCTAGACCCTAATACTAATAAATTACCTAGATCTAGGCCTAAATAGGCAGGCGATTCGATTAGCGTTTCCAATTATTTAAATAGACAGATCTACTAGACTCTAGATCTAGATCTATCTAGATCTAACTGTTACTGTTAAGATTCACCCTCCCATAAATGTCTGATCAGGCCTAAACAAAAAAAGAAGTTGGAGACTAGACTAGAGTCTATAGCCCTTTAGGTGCCAAAACATGGGTCGGTCGATCGTAAATCTTGAAAAAGGGTTTTAATTTTTTTTTTTTTTTTTTTTTTTTTAAGCCGAACATAGATTACAAGATTTTTGGGTTAGTCGCAAAGGGCAATAGCACCCCTACAGCATTTTTTTTGTTTGTTTAGGCCTCGTACAAATTTACTTGGTAGAAGATTGTTATTAATGACTTTTATTTTCAATGATACTGATAGACTAGATCCTCTAGGTCTACTAGGTCTAGTCTCATAATATAAAAGAGACATTTTTCAAATCAGGCTCCCTCCCCACCCCTCTGTACAATAGTAGCGGGCAAAATCATGCATCAGCAGTTGGCAAGTCAACCAACTCTGATGATTTGCTTGTGCTGCCTCTCGACTACCCCCACCAGCTTGCCTTCAGCTGCCTGGTAGTGGTAGTGGTACCTCTCGATCCCCCAGCACTCCCTTGACTGGACACCCGCTTCAGCTGGCCCTCGATCAACCACCCCCTCCAATGTGTATGTACATCATCTTGAGCTGCCCCGCCACCACTCACCCCCCCCCCCCCAGATGCAAGTTCTATGAAAAGTCAATGACACAAGCACATAGGGCCTAATGAAAAACTATCTGACTTCATGTGCTAACAAATTGGAGTTCATGTTTACTACAGTGTACCTAGTTTTATGACCACCTTTTTTGACAGAGTATGGCTTCAGGACAAACAAAGCGACCTGCTCGTATTTCACCGCACAAAGTGGCAGAGAATTGGTGTATCTTGGGCAAAGATCAGAGTGGATTTACCAAGACATTTCTCAATGATGATATAGGTAAATTATAAAGAAGAAATCCATACAATAATGATAATAATGTTAATAATAATAATAATAACTTAGAAAATAGTTACAATAACAATAATGACAATAATTTAATAAAAATAGTCATAGTAGTAATAGTGAATACGGTAGGCCTAGGGACTTGTGTCCCCCCCCCCCCAAAAAAAAAATAAAAATAAATAATAATAATAATAATAATAATGAATAAAAAATAAAATAAAAGAGCTTATCTTTTCAAGAAATTCATGTTTTCATTTGCAAATCTAAATGACAACATTCACCAGGTTAATGTCATCCGAGTATGAATGGGCTGGGGATAGATTTTAAATTTCATTGTACTTGACAAGCACCATATACCCTAGAAACATCTCATGTGCTACTTGGAGGAACTGGAATGGTTTGAATTAATTTTGTAAAGGGGAATCCCCATGGACCGTCCAGGAAAGCACACATTTCCTCTGGCTAATGGCACCAGAACAGACCAGGCAAATGATAATGACAACATTTTAATTCTATTAAACATAGTACTATTGGAAGCTTGCATGGTTTGGGGAAAATGTAAATATTTTGAAATGCAATTTTCCTTCTCCATTTTTAGGATATGGCCTTGTGACCACAATACCCTTTTTTAAGGGAAGCTTTCTCCTTGAGTACCGTGGGGATCTGACCATTGCTCCTGATGAAGATGAAGAAAATGTGGACTATGTTTTCCATTTTTCTCACAATAGTACAAAGTATCGGTAAGTAATTTAGATTAGTATATCTCCTTGACTTTAGTATTTTCAGTGACAAAGTATTCTGCTTGTTTCATGGGCAGTTTTAGGATTTATCATATTTGGATAGGTCCATTATAGTTGAGCAAATAACTATCCTCTGTTAGCTACTCAGCTTAAACAAGAAGAACAAGCATGCCCAATCACCTTGGAAAAAGAAGACATTTATGAAGTGAAATATCTACTTGTTTACTTACATTATAATTTATAGAATTGTCACTACCGTAGTTCAAGGATGAATCTTTTTCAATCTTGCATACCAATCTCGAGTCATGTTGGTTTCCTTAAGTTATGTAGGACCTTAAGGTGTCAGTTATTTCGCACCACCAATACTCATACTGTAGTACAGTGGTTTATCTAATGGGACAGGTAAGGGAGTTTAGTTACTACCAGTAGCCTACTGTCATCGTTTGTGTGCTTGATATTTTCACTCTTTCCAGTATTGATGCGTCAGAGGAAGATTCATGCCTGGCAAGGTGGGTGAATGACGATCACATCCATCCAAACTGTGTTATGAAGAAAGTCAGTTCTAGTCTTCCACATCCACATCTGTGCTTATTTGCACTAGTGGATCTTAGACCTGGCGTTGAATTGAGATACGATTATGGCGTCGGAAACTTACCATGGCGACAGGTACATGTTTTGTTTGTTTATTCTCATATATAGATTTGCTAAAGGGTGAACTTTCTGACATTCAAGATATTAATTTAGTGTTTAAAACTGCTTACTTAATACACAAAGGTGGACCTTATAATTTGTAGATGTGCTATACTGAGCTAACAAAGTGGACCTCACCTTGAGTGTTTTCGCTGGTCTAAGCTAAAGTTTTAAAGGAAAAGAAAGATACCTTACTCAGCATGGACTTGATAATCTAGCTAAACAAATGAAAGTGGACCGAACAGTGACTACAATTGATCAACTAATCTAGTAAAGGTGGCTGTTTGACTTCCAAGATAATTCCAAAATGATTGTAACCTAACAAGGTGGACCTTTTATTACCGTGGGATAAGCCAATGTTATAATTTGCTGAACTTGGTATAGCTTAACAAAGATACATGGACCTAAAATGTATAACATTGTGCAAAGAAATTTTTACTAAACTAAACTAACAAAAATGAACCTTACAATGTGTAGACTTGCTATAAAAGAAACCTAACAAATATGGACCTCACAATGTTTAAGCTACTTTTATGATGACCTTGCTTTATTTTACATAAAAAAGATATTACAGAGCTTTAAATAGGTTAATATTGCATTCTACATTTTCGTTCAAATCTCTTATATTGCTTCCAAATAGCCACCATCTGGGACAGAGGTGAATGTGAAAGAGGATGATTGCAAGCCAACATGTGATGCGAGTTTAAATTGTTATTCCTATGAAAGCTAAAGCCTATAAAATGTGGCCTACTTTTTTGGTGAAAGTAGATCTTTTTTCCACTGAAAAGAAAAAAAGCTTGAGTATATGATTACTATCGGTTACTTACTGTATTCAATTTTGTTTTCAAATTAAGAATAAAAAGTTGAGCATTCACACAAATTATTTTGTCTGCCAAGTAAAGTGTTTTGGTAAGCCTGATATAAGTATTTGTAAGTGGACAAAACTTCAAACCACCACTAATTATAATGATTATCCAATGATCTAATATTTTGAAACAATGAAGGAGGATGCTGCCAGACAGAGGGAACGTGAGATGGCAGAGCAATTGGTGTATACAACAGAACAGAGACGTTTGAGAGAGGAGGCTGAGTGGGAGGCTGAGTGGGAGGCCGAGAAACGAAAGAGGGAAGAACGAGTTAGACAAGAAGAGGAGGAACAGAGGAGGACGGAGGAAGAAGAAGAAAGGATTAGGGATTTGAAAATTCAGGTAAGAACTTCATTATTTAAATTGTGAGTTTGCAATGAAAAAGAATAACGGATTAGGAAGTCAGAAAGATGGGTAAGAAGTTCTTTATTTAAAGGAAAATGAACCCTTCCTTCTTGTCTTTTCCAAGAAGTTTGAGAAACAAGACTTCTAATAGGGTAAGAATATTCATTGTTTCTATGTATCATTGTACCCAATAACCCTATTTGTTAATCTTTTTTTGGCAAAAATCATATCACATAACAAATATAACAAACATGAGTGAAGACAAATTCGATAGAAAACATATAAATCGCAATAGCAGGTGCATAAATTAATCGTGGACAAAACATATTGAGAGTTGTCAACAAATTAATGTCACTACCTACGGTCGTGTCAAAAATGTCATATAGAAAAATCATATAGTCATAACATTCTTATTCCATTCACATTTGTGCTGACTTGTTTTATTCTGTCTGAACTTTGATTTCAAACTTGTTGACTTGAGGGTTTTGGTTTCTTTTTAATCTGTGCCCATGCACAGCTCCATTCACCACTACCTGTAGTTTCCTTAAAACCACCCCTCCCACCTCCCACTTCTTCAATATCTCCTTCCTCTTCTTTCACATCTGCTCTTTCTCTTCCTTTCAACTACTCTCCTCGTACTCCTCCCGTTCCTGTTACTTTTTCTTCTTCCTCATCTTCTCTTTCTCATTCTCTTTCCCTACATCCTGTCCCCTTTTCTTACTCTGAATCTTCACTTACATATCTTTCAGGCAATTATCTCTTTGCTCCTCCTCCTTCTCTTGTCCTCTTTCCCCCTCCTCATTCTCCTTCCCCTTCTTCCTCTCCTCCTCCTTCTCCTCCTTCCTCTCCTTCTCCTACTGCTCCGCGTTCATCTCCTCCTATTTCTACTAATGTTTTTCTTCCCCGACCCTCATATTCTCTTCCTGCTTTTTTCCATAATACTCTGTATTTTTTTCTTGCTCTATTACTTCTTCTTCTTCTTCTTTTCATTATATTTGTCATTCTTTTGTATGTTCTTGAGTAATTTTCTCATAGCTATTTTATTGATTTCCCCCTTTTAAATTCTTGTGGGGTGGGGGGGGGGTGGCTGAGAGAGGAACTGACAGCTAAGTTGGTAAGTAATTAAAATTGAAATGCAAATACTTGTAAGTACTTAATGTATAAGTTTAAGTATACTTTGTCCTTGATAGAAATTTGAAAAGAATACGGTACAGGGACTGGGGTGCAGACAGATAGAGGGGGGGGGGGGGTTACATTATTTTACTACTTTAACAGCAATTGTATATCCTTATTATTTATTATTTAATTATGTTTTTCTGGGATATTAGTTATGTTTGAAACTCTGAGGAAGAACAAATCCACTCTGAAGGTTATATATATTTTTTTTTTTATACCAACTAAATTTCCCTTTCGTGAAAAAGATATGAACAATAGAAGTGTTGGGATTTTTAAGTTTAACTATCTACTGGAAAATCATAACTGTGTACAAAGGCAGTGCAACGATTAAGGAAAAATTACTTTAATATCCATTTAACATTGTCCTCACTATGTTTAGCACTTTATATCACATTCATATTTTTACTGCTTGTCCTCACTATGTATAGCTCATCTTTCACACTTACATCTTCACTGCTTGTCCTCACTATGTATAGCTCATTTTTCACACTTACATCTTTACTGCTTGTCCTCACTATGTATAGCTCATCTATAACACTTACATCTTTACTGCTTGTCCTCACTATGTATAGCTCATCTATAACACTTACATCTTTACTGCTTGTCCTCACTTTGTATAGCTCATCTATATAACACTTACATCTTTACTGCTTGTCCTCACTATGTATAGCTCATCTATAACACTTACATCTTTAGTGCTTGTCCTCACTCTGTATAGCTCATCTATAACACTTACATCTTTACTGCTTGTCCTCACTATGTATAGCTCATCTATAACACTTACATCTTTACTGCTTGTCCTCACTATGTATAGCTCATCTTTCACACTTACATCTTTAGTGCTTGTCCTCACTATGTATAGCTCATCTATAACACTTACATCTTTAGTGCTTGTCCTCACTCTGTATAGCTCATCTTTCACACTTACATCTTTACTGCTTGTCCTCACTATGTATAGCTCATCTTGCACACTTACATCTTTACTGCTTGTCCTCACTATGTATAGCTCATCTTTCACACTTACATCTTTAGTGCTTGTCCTCACTATGTATAGCTCATCTTTCACACTTACATCTTTACTGCTTGTCCTCACTATAATAGCTCATCTATAACACTTACATCTTTACTGCTTGTCCTCACTATGTATAGCTCATCTATAACACTTACATCTTTAGTGCTTGTCCTCACTATGTATAGCTCATCTTTCACACTTACATCTTTACTGCTTGTCCTCACTCTGTATAGCTCATCTTTCACACTTACATCTTTAGTGCTTGTCCTCACTCTGTATAGCTCATCTATCACATTTACATCTTTACTGCTTGTCCTCACTATGTAAAGCTCATCTTTCACACTTACATCTTCACTGCTTGTCCTCACTATGTATAGCTCATCTTTCACACTTACATCTTCACTGCTTGTCCTCACTATGTATAGCTCATCTATCACATTTACATCTTTACTGCTTGTCCTCACTGTGTATAGCTCATCTATAACACTTACATCTTTACTGCTTGTCCTCACTATGTATAGCTCATCTTTCACACTTACATCTTCACTGCTTGTCCTCACTTTGTTAAGCACTTTATATTACATTCATATCTTCACTGCTTGTCCTCACTATGCATAGTTCATCTTTCAAACTTACATTTGTACTGCTTGCCTCACTATGTATAGCTCATCTATAACACTTACATCTTTAGTGCTTGTCCTCACTACGTTTGGCACTTTATATCACACTTACATCTTTACTGCTTGTCCTCACTATGTATAGCTCATCTTTCACACTTACATCTTTACTGCTTGTCCTCACTTTGTTAAGCACTTTATATCACACTTACATCTTTACTGCTTGTCCTCACTATGTATAGTTCATCTTTCACACTTACATTTGTACTGCTTGTCCTCACTACGTTTGGCACTTTATATCACACTTACATCTTTACTGCTTGTCCTCACTATGTTTAGCACATCTATCACACTCGCATCTTTACTGCTCGTCATCACTATGTTTAGCACATCTATCACACTCGCATCTTTACTGCTTGTCCTCACTATAATAGCTCATCTATAACACTTACATCTTTACTGCTTGTCCTCACTATGTATAGCTCATCTATAACACTTACATCTTTACTGCATGTCCTCACTATGTATAGCTCATCTTTCACACTTACATCTTTACTGCATGTCCTCACTTTGTATAGCTCATCTTTCACACTTACATCTTTACTGCTTGTCCTCACTATGTATAGCTCATCTTTCACACTTACATCTTTACTGCTTGTCCTCACTATGTATAGCTCATCTTTCACACTTACATCTTTACTGCTTGTCCTCACTATGTATAGCTCATCTTTCACACTTACATCTTTACTGCTTGTCCTCACTCTGTATAGCTCATCTTTCACACTTACATCTTTACTGCTTGTCCTCACTATGTATAGCTCATCTTTCACACTTACATCTTCACTGCTTGTCCTCACTCTGTATAGCTCATCTTTCACACTTACATCTTTACTGCTTGTCCTCACTATGTATAGCTCATCTTTCACACTTACATCTTTACTGCTTGTCCTCACTATGTATAGCTCATCTTTCACACTTACATCTTTACTGCTTGTCCTCACTATGTATAGCTCATCTTTCACACTTACATCTTTACTGATTGTCCTCACTCTGTATAGCTCATCTATCACATTTACATCTTTACTGCTTGTCCTCACTATGTATAGCTCATCTATAACACTTACATCTTTACTGCCTGTCCTCACTTTGTATAGCTCATCTATATAACACTTACATCTTTACTGCTCGTCCTCACTATGTATAGCTTATCTATAACACTTAGATCTTTACTGCTCGTCCTCACTATGTATAGCTTATCTATAACACTTAGATCTTTACTGCTTGTCCTCACTATGTATAGCTCATCTATAACACTTACATCTTTACTACTCGTCCTCACTATGTATAGCTTATCTATAACACTTACATCTTTACTGCTTGTCCTCACTTTGTATAGCTCATCTATATAACACTTACATCTTTACTGCTCGTCCTCACTATGTATAGCTTATCTATAACACTTAGATCTTTACTGCTCGTCCTCACTATGTATAGCTTATCTATAACACTTAGATCTTTACTGCTTGTCCTCACTATGTATAGCTTATCTATAACACTTAGATCTTTACTGCTTGTCCTCACTTTGTTAAGCACTTTATATTACATTCATATCTTCACTGCTTGTCCTCACTATGCATAGTTCATCTTTCACACTTACATTTGTACTGCTTGTCCTCACTACGTTTGGCACTTTATATCACACTTACATCTTTACTGCTCGTCATCACTATGTTTAGCACATCTATCACACTCGCATCTGTACTGCTTGTCCTCACTATAATAGCTCATCTATAACACTTACATCTTTACTGCTTGTCCTCACTATGTATAGCTCATCTTTCACACTTACATCTTTAGTGCTTGTCCTCACTATGTATAGCTCATCTTTCACACTTACATCTTCACTGCTCGTCCTCACTATGTATAGCTCATCTATAACACTTAGATCTTTACTGCTTGTCCTCACTTTGTTAAGCACTTTATATTACATTCATATCTTCACTGCTTGTCCTCACTATGCATAGCATTTTATATGTACAGTTAATTTTATAACTGAACCGTTTTTGTGTCAATCCACAGAATTCTCAACATGAATTAGAAACAGAATCAGAGATTGTTCCGGAAACTGATTTATCTCAAGCAAACAGTGCTGATCCACAGAACATACAGCTAGAAAGGAAAAGACAGCACAGCTACAATTTTGAAAGTTCTCCCAGTTCAGATAACTTGAAATCTCAAGACGAATCAGATGGAGGGTCTGATTACATTCCAGAGACTGATTATTTGGATACTTCAGAGGCTGATTCACCAATTGAACTACACTTAAAAAGGAAAGGAGAGTGCAGCAATGAAGGTTCAGACTCTGAAATATCATCAATTTCAGATGCCCAAGATGTAATAGATCAAAAGAAGAGAAGGCAGAAAAAGAGGAAAGTTTCCAGCTCAGAAAAAGGTGAACAGCAGAATATGGAAGACTCGTCAGATAGTGATGCCACCACGCCAACGGCAGAGAAAACCCCAACAAGAGTTGGAAAGGCTCGGGTGAAGTTATCATCTAATATCGCAGGAGTGAGGATCTGGGACAAGACCCACTGCTGTGTGTACTGTGGAAAAATGGAGTCTAAAATCGCAAGACACCTCGAGTTCAAGCATTATGAAGAACTAGAGGTTGCTAAAGCCGTAAGCTTGCCAAAAAAGTCTAAAGCAAGGAGGCTACTCCTAGACAGGCTGAGGTACAGAGGGGACTATCATCACAATATGACAGTACTAAGAGAAAAGAAGGGGCATATCATACCGTGGCGCAGCCCTCCAAGAAATGAAGCAAAGTTCAGGAAGGCCACAGATTATTTGCCTTGTAGACACTGTCTGGCATTTTTCCTTCGATGGGATATGTGGCGACATAATAAAGTTTGCCCACATAAATCTGAAAAAAAAGCTGGAGAAAGAACCCATAGGAAAGTGAAAAGTATGCCGCAGACCTGCCGCAGACCTGCCGCAGATCTGCCGCAGACCTGCCGCAGACTAAAAGTCTGCGGCAAAGAGTATGCCGAAGTATGCGGCAGAAAGAAATTTTGCTGCAGACTTGCCGCATACCAGTATGCCACAGGAACAGTCTGCGGCAGATCTGCGGCAGGATGAAATTTTGCTGCAGATTTGCCGCATACTAGTATGCCACAGGAACAGTCTGCGGCAGATCTGCGGCAGGATGAAACTTTGCTCCAGACTTGCCGCATACTAGTATGCCACAGGAACAGTCTGCGGCAGATCTGCGGCAGGATGAAATTTTGCTGCAGACTTGCCACATACTAGTATGCCACAGGAACAGTCTGCGGCAGATCTGTGGCAGGGCGAAACTTTGCTCCAGACTTGCCGCATATCAGTACGCCACAGGAACAGTCTGCGGCAGGTCTGCCACAGAAAAGTGGGAAATTATACAGTCTGAAGCAAGGCTATAGGCGGCCATTTTGTAATATCATGCCCCATTAGACTTTAATGGGACCCCAATTGGCCTGAAGTTGGACTTCAATTGGTCCAATTGAAACCAATTGAAAACCTTTTAAAGTCTAATGGGGCAGATTGGTCCAATTAAAATCCCATTAAAGTCTAATAGGGCCAATTGAAACCAATCATCTCATGCATATTCATTATTACTTTACACGTGTGACAGAAAAATACATTTATCATGATTTGTTAAGCAAATTAAGACAATGCACATCATTTTTGTGATTTCTATTTTCCTTTTGCCATTATTAACCAATAGATTATTTTGTCTGATCATGTTACAATTACATTCACGTTTTAGCAATAGATATATTGATTACTAACAAAGAAACTATGATTACTAACCAAGAAACAATATACATATTTAGTATATATATGTGTACGAGCCTGTGTCACTTTAAATTTTACTCTTGAATACACTTCAAATGATCTATGTGATGAAGTTAATACAATTGAGAATAGAATATACCTAATTGGTAATATCGATATATATTGGTATTACCTAATTGGTAATATCGATATTGCCAATATCGATTATGAAGTATCAATCAGTTTATCACTGGTTCTACTACATGCATACTTTATTGCCACGTACTGGATATGAAAGACTATGCGGCAGGTCTGCAGCAGGTCTATATGAGATATGAATATTCATGATGAAGAGTCTGCGGCAGGTCTGCAGCAGACTCTTCATCATACGGAAAGAGTATGCGGCAGGTCTGCAGCTAGTCTGCGGCAGACCTGCCGCAGCCTCTTCATCATACTGAAAGAGTATGCGGCAAGTCTGCGGCAGACCTGCCGCAGACTCTTCATCATACTGAAAGAGTATGCGGCAGGTCTGCAGCAAGTCTGCGGCAGACCTGCCGCAGCCTCTTCATCATACTGAAAGAGTATGCGGCAAGTCTGCAGCAAGTCTGCGGCAGACCTGCTGCAGACTCTTCATCATACCTGAAAGAGTATGCAGCAAGTCTGCAGCAAGTCTGCGGCAGACCTGCCGCAGACTCTTCATCATACTGAAAGAGTATGCGGCAAGTCTGCGGCAAGTCTGCGGCAGACCTGCCGCAGACTCTTCATCATACTGAAAGAGTATGCGGCAAGTCTGCGGCAAGTCTGCGGTAAAACTAATTTGCATGTGAAAAAGATGACTGTCTGCGGCAGGTCTGCCGCAGATCTGCGGCAAGTCTGCCGCAGGAGTATGCGGCAGGCTCATTTCTTTCCTATGGGTTAAGCCATGGTCAGCTTCAACAGCTTAGCATGATGCTACTCCCAGCCCCGGATGGAGCATCGAAAGGGTTACATGATATCATGACCCGATCAAAGAAAAAAGATGATATCCACTTGATTGCCGTAAATGACTCTCTTATTATGAAATTTGGTTCCAAACTGTTCCATCTTCATGGTCATCAGAAACATCTGCACAGTTACATTTCACAAAAAATGAGAGAACTTGCACGCCTGGTTCAATCTGTAAGGAAAGTATCTAAAGACCTCACCGATCTGCATAGTTGCATCAACCCTGCTCATTTCAAGTGTGTTGCAGAAGCTGCAAGAAAAGTAGCAGGATTCAATGAATCTGGCAATCGCTATAAGACGCCATCATTGGCTCTCAAACTTGGGTATGCACTCAGGAAATGTGCTGAGATTGTGCTTTCGGAGGCATATGAGACAAATGACCAGTTCTTGAAAGGGAAGGCAAAGGGCTTCATCCGCATGTATGAGATTGAGTGGAAATTCGCAGTATCGTCTCATGCCCTAAGAACACTAGAAGAGCAGAAATGGCAAAGACCATCCGTGTTACCACTAACAGACGATGTGGTTAAGTTACAAAAACGTTTGGAGAGGGAAGCTGCAGAAAGCAGACAACAAATGACGCAATTTGTAACTAAAGAACGGTGGTTTCGCCACTGCAAAGTTACATTGGCCCAAGTAACATTGTTCAACAGGAGGAGGGGTGGAGAGGTGCAAAGGCTCAAGGTCAAGAGTTACCAAGACCAAACCCAGGGAAATGCAGCTACAGATGATGATGTATTGGAGGCATTATCAACATTTGAGAGGCAGCTTTGCAGTTCTGGGTCGTCATGAGAGGAAAGCGAGGAAGAAAAGTGCCTATCCTACTCACTGCCACCTTAAAAGAAGGAGTTGATCTCCTTGTGAACACTAGGAAAGAGGCTGGAATTAATCCCCAAAATGACTTTGTCTTCTCAAGAGCTTACAATGACAGTGAAAAACCAATGTCAGCACACAGTTGCCTGCACCACTTTGCAAATGACTGCGGGGCGAAGTTTCCAAAGAACCTGACAACAACAAGGCTAAGAAAGCACATAGCAACCATGACACAACTGCTAAACTTGGATGAGAATCAGCTGGAGCAGGTTGCTAACTATATGGGACACACAATATCAGTGCACCGTGAATATTACAGACTACCTGAGAATACTCTGCAAATAGCGAAGGTTGCCAAGTTGCTTATGGCGATGGAAAAGGGGGACTTATCCAAGCTGAGAGGGAAGTCGCTGGATACTCTAAATGCCGATGAGCAAGGTAATTATATGGTATATTTATGTAAATTATATATTAAAACAGGTTTTGACAACTAACTGCAATATTTATGAGTTATAAAAACTCTTCTTCTTTAAATTGACATTTTCATTTGGTGGTTTGTAAAGCGAAAATTTACAGTTAAGCTGGGACTCTTTTAGTGGTTTAGCGTAAACAAGTAATTGTTTACTTTGTGCAAATTAGGCTTTTGCACAGTTGTACCTTAGCCCGCGCCTTATATACAGAGTTTTACCACGTTTTTTTTAATCAACATCCATTAAGTGATGAGAGAACTTGATATAGCTTTTTGGTCTTCCCTTATTTCTCTTTTCATTATCTTAATATTACATTCATGTAATTATGTCACCAAGACTGTATTATCTAATTAATTTAAACTGTACATTGTATTTTCTTTGTATTATGTTGTTTCTGAATGTACTTATATTTACGCTTCTTTGTTTGCTTTTTACATGATATGAGAAATAAAATTGATCAATCAATCAATATATTGCTTATGTTTCAAAGTTTTCTTTTCATAGTTTTAAAATTGACGATCACACAGTGTAGGGCATCAATTCATAGGGAGTTTAGGATGTTTATACTAGTAAGTACAATTAATAATTAAAAATGTTTTTATCTCCCTTGCTTTTTTTACAGTGAGTGTTGAAAGTGGAAATGATGATGAAGTCCCTGTTCACACTTCAATCCCACAAGGTAATAATCAGTTTATTTGTTATGCCCCCATCCTCCGAAGGTGCAGCTAGGTGCCATATTGAGGCAATAACCCATCTGTCTGTTTACTAACCTAGCTGTGTACAGATGGAAAAGACCATGTATTCAAATTTATTCCAATCGGATGATGTAGGTTGGTGCGCCCGATTCAGACTGGCTGATATGAGTAACAATGCAGTCTTGAGGTTATTAATTGATTGACATACACAGTTGACATTGCCTACTTTTGTATTATGGTGTATGATATGCATGTACATATACTATTGTTATTCATATTTTATTTCAATTCAACAAATATGTTCCCATATAATTATAAAAGAAATAAGATATTTTTCAATATTGTTATTCATATTTTATTTCAATTCAACAAATATGTTCCCATATAATTATAAAAGAAATAAGATATTTTTCAATGTCAATTTTAAGTTTTTAATTTTTTTGGTATTTTCGTATCATTTCCCGTCTTCAGGTCTTTTCAAGCAATCAATCACAGAAATATTATTTTCCATTTCAGAGCTTGAACCTGGGTCAGCCAAAGCTGGATCAAGAGCAGAGTCAGGTGAAGAGCCAGAATTGCTTCAAAATGGTAATATATTTTAGTTATTTATTTCAACCACTTTTCATACATTAAAAAAAAAAATTGCGGCTTGAATAGATAACTTGCCTTTTTGGTAATACTACATCAACTCTGATTGAACACAAGGGGTTTCATATTTCCTTCTAAAAAGTTTACTAATTATTGAGCGTTTCAATGTTGATCTTTGTACATTTGTACAGTCAATCTATTTGTAAAAAGATCTACATTGTATTCTCATTTTAATCAAATGAGTGTTTTGTTGCAGCATATATCAGGCCCCACTGGGTTTGTCATGTCACATATGCAATGAAGTACATGTACTCCCAATTCGTCTGATAACTTGTATTGCTCTCGACCAACAAGTGATGATATTCAAGAATCTTCTGTCCCCCACTTATTAATACTGCCTTGACTGAAATTTCTCTTATAGATTGACACAGTTTTTATGTTTAAATAAATGTACGAAGTTCTGTATCAAACTAGCTCTAGCAATTATGTATTTTCTGTTATTTTCATGTTACTGCTATATCCAAGATGGTCCATGAAAGCACTTTTACTGGCAAAATGAAACACTGATTATTTGTTCTGTTCTTTTGGGAGGGGGTTGGGAGGGGCACATCCATGTAATCTTTATTGATATTTCTGATTAAATTGACCACCAATCCAAAGTTTTTATTTCATATGAGAAATTGGCATTGTCCTCTTTTACTCTCATATATGTAGTAAGTAAGTTGGCTAACTTTGTGGTAGTAGTTATTTTACGTGACTGCTAAGAAAGCATAAATGCTTGTAAGTAAGCAACAAGACGGCCGACGGCTTTAGGTTCTCTCCGAAGTGCCTGGTAATGAGGATTAATGCCTTACCAAACGGCACTATCATATCGACTTGGTTTCGAACCCGGGTCACCGGATCACTGCTCTACCGACTGAGCTATCGCGCCTCCTTCATGAATCTTGGTTGTCTTTTTTGCATGTGGGCTTGTTGGTCAATCTTTTTTTTTCAATTCTGTGTGCAGCCGATTCATATTTTCTATTTCAAAAATATCTTATTTTAGAGATATCAGAAAATAATATATGCAGTGCCACTGCAGATGGTGTATTTTTACTGTGAATGTTAGCATTACTAATGAGTGACATCCTTTGAATAACAACAAATGATATTGGAGATTTCCTGATTTTATGTCACTGAAGTATTTAATTTCTCTTCTCTTTAGACTCCTTGGATGCTGGAAGTCCACATTCCTCCTGTAGAATGACGCAGCAGAGACGCCCCTGGAGCAAAGATGAAAGGAGGGCAGTTCTGGGAGGTTTCAAGGACCAGATTTTGAAAAATCATCTCCCAGGGAAAGGGGATATTGACAAACTTATGAAAGAAAATCCTGTGCTGAGAAAGCGCTCTTGGCGCAACATAAAAGATTTTGTAAGAAATTATATGAAATCAAAGAAATCCTGCCATTAAGTGTTATTAATGTCGAATATACCATCAGCTTGATTTTGTTGATCCTGTTGTAATGTTTTTCCTTCTATCTTTGCAATATTCTTTTTTCTACTTTAATTGATATAAATCAGCTATATGCATTTTGTTATTATGGTAACAATCCCAGATGTTCAACTACTTGCCCTCCATTTCTAAAGTTGCATTTAATAATTGTATAAATCTGGTTTGTTTTTATTTCTTTACCCCAGGGAAAAGCCTCTTTGGTTTACAGTTAATGATTTCTGAACTCAACCAATTATTGTCACACTAGTATAATTTACTCTTTACAATTATTGTTTCTTAACATTTGTGTCTTGATTGTCTTTATAATCACATAAGGAAGCCCAAACGAAATTGTACTTTGAATGTTTTATCTTTTTCTAAGTTTCTGAGTGCATTTTTGTTGTTGAGCTAGTCATGATGCATGTGTGATTATGAATATGAAAATGGTTGAAATGTGACTTTGGTAGAACTTTGTATAGCTGATGTACACTATCCTTATCAAAACAAGTAGGGTTATTTTTTTACTGATTGCAGCTGTGCTGTATGTATTTTTATTTTTCTCTAGACATACTTATAAACATGACTGTAATTTTGATGGTCCCACTGTCTAGTAAAGTAGTATTAACAATCATGTTATATTGTAAAAGGGAATTGGCTCTGTAAAAAAGCTATTTGACCTTGAAATGCATTTGTGTAATGTTAACTTGATGTGGAAAGGCATTGATCACAATTTAGCTGTGGCATTTAAGATCGCACTAACATAAAGAGGGATCAGTTAGTCAATTGTATGATAATTATATTGACTTTGTTTGACATCTGTAATCATCTGTTATCCGACAAGTGTCATGTGTTTACATATTATTGTTTAACTGCCTTATATTATACGTTCCATTCCCATGGCCCACATATAAACCATTTTCGTTAAAATGTTTAATTATAGTGAATTCATGGGCGTCTCCTCTCTCTCTGCATTGAAGCGAATATCTTTCATTATATAACCTGTCAGAACATGAATCATACCACCCTAAGTAAATAGGATCATATTACTATGCTGTACCACAACTATTACTAGAATTAGTGTATATTATTGTGGTCATATGTATTGTTATATTCAAAAGGATGCTGGTTATCATTAAAATTATCTTCTTTCTCATTTTCCAAGACATATTGTGAGTGCATGCAGTTAGGGTATAACACTGGTTGCCAGGGAAAGTTGGACAATTTCAAACAGTATTGGAATCGTACAGAATTTGATACTGTTACGGTTTATGGTCAAATAGTGTTTACTCAAGCTCCATCTAAGCCTTCATAAATGCAGTATAAATTCAGTGTGAGATGGGTCAAAACACTTGAACTGGGCGTTGGGTTTTTTGCTTTCCTTTGTATATAGTGTTATCCTTTTATGGATGGAATAAGAAAACGGAAGTCCCGGATTCTCCTTTCAAAGATGCTTTCAGCTTTCAAGTTTTCATCGAAATTGCCAAAATATCCAAAAAAAGGAAAGAGCGAACTAATATGTTATGTTCTAACTTTACCTGGTGTGATCATAAGTATATTTGAAATAAAAATGTTGACATCTAGTTCTTAAATGAGAAGCTCCTTATTTCGCATTATTTCGTTACATAATTTCGTTACATAATTTCAGCCTTTGAAACATACGTTTTCACTTTTGTTATGAATGGATAGATATTTTATTATTTTCAGCATAACATTACCTGGTGTGATCATAAGTATATTTGAAATAAAAATGTTGACATCTAATTCTTAATAGTGTGATAGATATTTCTGACAATTGTATTCTTATTCTTGGGATATGCATATGTAGTGGATGCAGGAAAATTTGGGATTTGACTGACTGGTATTTACATGTGTTAGCGAAGCGCTCTAGCCCAATCTTTGTTTAAAAAGCATGACGAAGACTGCGGAAAATCTTGAAAGAGGCAGACAGAGACAGTGAAAAGTTATTTTTTGAAAGGGGGAAAGATTGAGAGAGAGGGGGAGAGATGAATAGAGGAAGATGGAGGAAAACAGAGAAATCGAGGTATAACATAAATGGAAACAATTTCGATGGAGAGAGTAAGATGTGGCGAATATAAGAAAAAAGAGAGGGTAGAATATATGTAGGGGGAATAGAGGGAGAGAGCAGAATTGAATATAGATTAAATAAATAACTAGAAATTTGAATATAGAGAGAAAAGGATATTTATATATCTTTGTAATTTATTATCGGAAATTATTATTTACACTATACACTCGTTCAATCGCTAGCATATCACACCCCTCGTTTATCTTCAAGATATAGGCCTATATATACGGCTAAGTCTCGCACGATTATTTGTTCTCTCTAGATCAAGAGTAGGGTTCTATAGATCCCGTCGCTGTCACCTTTGTATCGAAAGGGAAGATGGACATGTTGAAGGTGTAGTGCGTGAATGGCACGGTATAGCAAATAATACCTCCAATCGTTACTGAGGGTGCCACTTGGATTAACAACTGCAGTTTAAATCTACAATCAGTAGTGTATCTAGGAGGTACCATATGGGGGCCCGCTGAGTTTTGGTGTGGGGTCGTGAATTCGGTTCAAATAAACATATTGGCATATGCGATACTACAATATTCAGTGAACGTTGTCGCGGTTGAAATCGAGTCTAAAGTTATGAAATTGTAAATAATAAACTCTTTATGTTGTATGGCTCCCTCTCAAGTCAAGATATTAATTAAGCTATAATTCAATGGTTCTTAATTGACTAAAATCAACCAATACAGGCGCGGATCTACGGGGGGGGGGGGGGGGTTTAGGGGGTTCAAACCCCCCCCCCCCCCCTTGGGCGGCCCCAAAAAACAACAAAAAAAAAAAAGGAAAAAAGAAAGAAAAAAGAACGCACGCTGTAGAGAGAAACCCTTTCAAGTGCAAATATTGTGAGAAGATATTCAACTCATCTGGTAACTTAACCAAACACATGATAACTCTGGATATAACTGTGTATTAAACTGTTACTTGATTTAAAAAGACGTTATCATGCACTGCTTTTTATGGTCTCCATTGTGTTAATAGATGCCAGGAAAACATCATTTACGGGGTTCAAATAAACACCCCAAAAAAATCGGCTCGCCGCTTCGCGGCTCGTTGACGATGCTCCGCATCGTCATTATTTTGGTCAAACCCCCCCCCCCTTAGCAAAAAGCTAGATCCGCCCCTGCAATAAGCTTTTCCCGTTTGGAAATTATATATCACAACTAGATATTCTGATATTTTCATGGCCGCAGCTACCATTGTACGGCCGTAGGCGCTATTTGAAATTTATCAAAATTTACCGGGAGCACCGATACATTTTTATATTCAATTTTTCTCGAAAGCAGAAGTGTTTTAGGGGCTAAATTTTCTAGTGCTTAATACATCCACAGGAGCATCCAAATATATCAAAATTGTAAAGAATCACAACCCACCCAATTTTCAAAATTTCCCAAAACTTTGTATTACCTTTAAGAATTAACCAGTCGAAAAAGTATGAGTTTTTCTGTACATTACAGATAAATGTAATTGTTCAGAATAAATAACCTTGGAACATTTGACCCTCTAAAGTTGGATTACTTTTTTTCGATACGCACTGTATAGGATAAGAGATGCTGTGTCCTCTGTCCTTATGTATGATAAAACTGATTATCACACACCCCTCACTTTTATAGGGCATGGCTTACATATGAAATTTTAAGAACGAAAGAAATTTTAAAAATGAACATGATTTTTATTCAATATGAATACATTTATTTATAAAAATGATTACATTTTGTATTTTACACATTATCTTCTAGGGGTCCTCACTTTCAATGCACGGTTACATATACCTCACTTTGAATTAGGATCCACGTACGTGTGTGTGTGTGTGTGTGCGTGTGTGCGTGTGTATGTGTGTGTAGGGTGGTTTCTGGGGACAACCATCTGAATACACACCTTCTTTGTGGGGATACGTGTGGATCTGGGGATATCCCCAGAGGGAAAATCAACAAATTAATCAAATAAATCGATTTTATGAATGATAAATAGTGCCCTCTAGTGATATGACTGCAATTCTATGTTCTCCCCAAATCACGGGTAAAAATCATATGGGGTACACCGGCGGCTTGTGAAAGTGTGTATGGCTTCCGAAAGTCAAGTTCCCCGGTTTACCGGAAAAAGTTGAATGTTCTGGACCCGGAACACGTCGTCGCGCGTAAACGCGTCGTGACGCGCATTCATAAGCGCAAGCGCGCAGTACGTGTGATCAACCGAGACGTCGACAGGGCTTTTTGGCTGAATAAACACGGCGAACTGAGCCTAAAGAACTGGTAAGTTGCCGGAAAGTGGTAATTTTGTATTCTTTCTCTTGCTTATAATTAAGAATGAACAGTGCATCATTGTAAATAAATTTCTGTACTATTGAGTGTTGATACTACTATGTAAGCCTATTTTGGAATGATACCATGCCACGTGGACATCTACTACATTGGAACTGGGATCATATAGTAGTACTAGTTACAAGTCATGCACTACACGTGTGTGTTAATTAATAGTGCATTGAGAGTGGGAACATATGCATTGCATGAATGGTGTGTGTTTAGTAATTCCGTCTCCAGCTTATTCCTGTACTCCAAAATGTTCTGGAAGTATTTTGTTCAGATTCTTCGTCTGTCTGGACATAAGGTGCTAGAAATAAAATCATAAGAGAACGACATGGTAAACTGTAGTGATGACCTGATAGTAAGTTGGTTTTAATTCTTCTGACGGGATTATTGTCCAAGGGGGGGGGGGGGTGGGGGGTGGTGGTTGTCCTTGTGGGTAACTTTCTGGGGGTAATAGTCCCACTGATAATTGGCCGGGGGCTGATTGTCCTGGAACCATTTTGGCACTATATTTTTAAAACCAAGTTTCCAAAAACTCCTTGAGGAATATCCTAAAAAGTGATTTCAATATAATAATCTAACATTTCATGACTGATCCGAATTTGCATATTAACGCAATATGTTAAGGTTAAAGGACGTCATTGAACTCTGAGAAAGCTGTTTTTTTAAGAAAAGAAGAAGATCTAATGTCTAGTGATGATGTTTAATTCAGTAGGAAGGCTTGTAAAAAAATAGAATATTTCTTCGAATGCTATTTTGACAGAATGCATGTAATGGTTTATCCTTATTAATGCTAGGAATTTCTAGTTGTGATATATTTTGAAAGTATAAAATACAAGTCAATTCAAGTCAAGTAAAAATACAAACTGTTCAGAAAAATTAATTAAAAATGCATTTAAGTAAAGGAGGATTCTATGTATTCATGTTTTAGATCAAACTTTATGATGAAATCTAATTGCAAAATTGATTTAGTCCTGCTTTCATTGCTCTGGTTTACGTTCACCATCAGTAACATTTAGCTATAATAATCTGCCTAGGGTGAAAGGTCCTGTGCCTTGACAAAATGTAGAAAGAAAAAAAGCTCGGTCAAATACTTTGAGAATAATGCACAGGAGGGCAGACAAATGATCACCTGTTGTGATATTCTGATGGCCTTTAATATTGCATTAATTTTGTTCTTATTTCAGTTCAAAAAATTAACACAGGAACCCAAGAAGATGGTCTGTCAAGAGAAGCACTAAAAAGGGGTCTGTCACATGAATCCAGAGAGGATGGTCTGTCACCAGAGGCCCAAGAAGCTGATCCGTCAACAGAAGCCCCAGAAGATGGTGGTCCGTCAAGAGAAGCACTAAAAGGTGGTCTGACACATGAAGCCAGAGAGGATGGTCTGTCACCAGAGGCCCAAGAAGCTGATCCGTCAACAGAGGCCCAAGAAGATGGTCCGTCAAGAGAAGCACTAGATGGTGGTCTGTCACATGAAGCCCGAGAAGATGGTCCGTCGACAGAAGCCCCAAAGGATATTACGTCAACAGAAGGTTGTGACGATGGTCTGTCACCAGAAGCCGAAGAAGCTGATCCGTCAACAGAAGCCCCAGAAGATGGTGGTCCGTCAAGAGAAGCACTAAAAGGTGGTCTGACACATGAAGCCAGAGAGGATGGTCTGTCACCAGAGGCCCAAGAAGCTGATCCGTCAACAGAAGCCCAAGAAGATGGTCCGTCAAGAGAAGCACTAGATGGTGGTCTGTCACATGAAGCCCGAGAAGATGGTCCGTCAACAGAAGCCCCAGAGGATATTACGTCAACAGAAGGTTGTGACGATGGTCTGTCACCAGAAGCCGAAGAAGCTGATCCGTCACCAGAAGCCGAAGAAGCTGATCCGTCAACAGAAGCCCCAGAAGATGGTGGTCCTTCAAGAGAAGCACTAAAAAGGGGTCTGTCACATGAAGCCAGAGAGGATGGTCTGTCACATGAAGCCAGAGAGGATGGTCTGTCACATGAAGCCAGAGAGGATGGTCTGTCACCAGAGGCCCAAGAAGCTGATCCGTCAACAGAAGCCCCAGAAGATGGTGGTCCGTCAAGAGAAGCACTAAAAGGTGGTCTGACACATGAAGCCAGAGAGGATGGTCTGTCACCAGAGGCCCAAGAAGCTGGTCCGTCAACAGAAGCCCCAGCAAGAAAAAGACAACGAATTTGCAATGAGCAACAAATGAAGCAACCAAAGAAGCCAGGTCAAAGCAATTTCTGTGCCATTAGTGCTTGGGACTTAACTAGTGACGGTATGTGCAAAGATAATATAAGTGATGATGACAATGTTAGTGACCATACAGATACACATACTTCCTCTTCGGAATCATATGTTCCGTCGTCATGTTCAGAATCTGAATCTGATGAAGAGCAGGACATGGTGCTACCGTTGTCTTTGAGGCGCTGGAGATCCAGTCAGGCATATCAAGTTAGTGAGGGAAAAAGTGAAGCACATAATGGCAAATCAGACCAAGCAGAAGGAACAAGCCTTGACAAGAAGGTGGCTATTACTGTGATGACAACCAACAACGGGCACAAACGGTGTTATGACAAAATTGCCTATTGTTTCATGTGTAAAAAACCTCACAAAAAACTGTCTGTACATCTGAAGCAGCATCCCAATAATGCTTTGGTTGCAGAAATGCTAGCACTTCCACCAAAGTCGAGGAAGAGATCGAACCTCATCACAAGGGCCAGAAATCTTGGTAACCATAGACACAATGTTGAGGTTCTAGAAGAGGGAAAAGGAGAAATCATTGTTGTGCACAGGCCCACATGTCCCGAAGACCCCTCACATTACAGCCCATGTGTGCAGTGTCTTGGGTGGTATTCAAGAAAAGAAATGTGGAAACACACCTGCTTGGAAAAGGATGAAGGAAAAAAGGGACAGAGAGGTGTAGTTCGTGCAGGACAGCAAATAATCCCATCAGCTCCTGGTATCTCTGACGGCCCATGCAATAGGGTATTGAGTGGGTTGAAAGATGATCACATATCTCGAGTCATTCGAAGTGATCCATGCATTGTTGCACTTGGAAGGAAGCTGTGCTTCAAATTGGGTCACGACAAGAGCCAGGACAACTACATTAGGACAAGACTGAGGGAAATCTCCCGGCTTGTCATTGAGTACAGGAAGTATGAAGGTAAAGGCAATGCTGGACTGAGTACCCTTGTCCAACCCACTGAGTTCTTATTAGTAACAGAAGCCACAAGGAAGGTTGGGGGATTTGATGAAGAGACACATACCTTCTCAAGTCCGAGTGTCGCGTTGAAACTGGGCCATAGTCTAACCAAGGTGTGTCTTATGGAGCTAGGACAGGCGCTAATATCAGGAGATGAGAGTGCTGAAAAAAAAGCGAGAGGTTTTTTGAAGCTAATAGAAAGCAAATGGAACGAGGAAGTTTCAGGCCATGCTTTGCGTACTCTGCAAGAGAGAAAGAAGAACGTCATTAAACTGATCCCGCTCACCGAAGACGTGGTGGCCTTATGTAACTTCCTGAAAGCAGAACTTAACTCAAAGGAACTTACATGGAAGAAATTGTCAAAGGCTCTGCTTTCCCTGACAATTGCATTCAACAGAAGACGCGCTGGAGAGATGTCAAAGATGACAATACAGGATTATCATCACTTGCAAAGGGGCGATTCGAATGTATTCACTACCGATATGCTGAGCAATTTGGAAAAGAAACTTCTGTCATGCCTGTGGAGAACTGAAATCCGGGGCAAACGTGGCAGAAATGTCCCAGTCCTCCTAACCAAGGAGATGAAAGCAACCATGGATTTTCTGGTCACAGGGAGACATGCTGCCGGGGTACATCCTGACAATCAGTTTGTATTTGCTATTCCTGCATGCACTTCAGAGAGTCACCTGAGAGGCTGTGATACCTTGAGAGAGCATGCCGAGGAATGTGGAGCTAAGAAACCAGAATTGCTACGTTCAACAGGACTTCGAAAACACATTGCCACAATGACACAAGTCATGAACCTGGCGGACAACGAGCTTGACGTATTGGCCAACTTCATGGGGCATGATGTCCGCATACACCGGGAATACTATCGGCTTCCAGGTGAGTCGTTTTGTAAAGGCTGGTGAATATGATCATTTTAATTTAATTTAACTTGTAACGTTATGAGACCCCTCAAAAAAAGTTACTTTCCCTCTAATGTTACTGCACAATGACGTTGATACATTAATTTGATCCAGTTTTCACCATATAATTGTATTTCGTTGCTTGTATTAAACTTGAGATGTAGATATTTTTGTGATACTCTAAAATTAAATTTGATGAACAAAGTCTAATTGTTATTGTTTTACAATTTCTGTTGTGAGCATTTTAAAAGAAACTCATATATGCAACACCTTTTGAAAATAATAGACTTCAAAATGTCTATGTGACAGTGCACCCTATCAAGACATTTTTTTCATAATATTGTATTACTTTGACGAAATCATATAGAAGTACAAAAACGTAACAGGGATTTAAAAGTAACATGGCTTTACAACGTGTGCTCTTCAGAATACGCAGTTACATAACGTAGGATACCAGTAAGCGCGCAAAGCGTTTCGGAAATATCTTTTTACGCGCTGGATGTATTACCAACTTAATGGGGCATTTTATCGACTTCCAGTAGAGTTTTGTTATGGTTGGGGACATATGGACATTAGATTGTGATTTAAAGCTCTGTGATTTATAGTTATGTTCCAGCGTATTTGTGTTATTTGTGCGTATGACTCTGACTAGTGTGCATCGTAATGTTAATTTCATGTTCCCTTTCATTTTCAACAGCATTGGAACAGGGCAGGATTTTTTCTCAAAATGATAGGTCGAGTGGTTTCTTTGCATGTCACTTGCATATCCAAAAATGTAAACCCTAATGTCATAACTTTCTTCCCAACCCTATCGAATAACACAGATGCAACACTGCAGGTCGCCAAAGTTTCGAAGATGTTGCTTGCATTAGAAGGAGGAGTTGGTCAGCCATCAGAAGTTCTCAAGAACAAAACCTTGGAAGAGCTTGAAATCTCTCAGGATGATGGTAAGGAAATGAGTGATTATATTTTTGTTGAAGAAAATCATAGTTTTTGGAATCATACTGTTAATGATAGGAATACTAAGAGCATATTAAAAATGTTATACAATTTTTTTTTTGGATATGATTTGACGTTGGGGATTGGGGTAGAGTTCTCAAAAAGTATGCAGTGTACATGTAATAGTGAAGTCACAGACTTAGGAAAGAGGTGTGCATAATTAAAAGACTAGCCGGTCCTCTAAATGTGCTTGTTGATTTTAGCACAACTATACTGGACTCACATATAGGGTTTCGGATTTGAACATTAGATTTTGTAA
Organism: Strongylocentrotus droebachiensis; assembly: GCA_035222895.1. Classification (NCBI taxonomy): domain Eukaryota; kingdom Metazoa; phylum Echinodermata; class Echinoidea; order Camarodonta; family Strongylocentrotidae; genus Strongylocentrotus; species Strongylocentrotus droebachiensis. The sequence goes on along the minus strand of JAVYIG010000185.1, from coordinate 702,897 downwards.
ACTACATAGTGTGTATTAATGGCAGTTTAATTTGTGTTATGAATTTGTTATCATAATTATGTATCATGTATAATATTGTTAAAACTTGTAGGTTAACATTATTTTTTTAATTTTTGTTCAGCGATTAAGCGCTTTATAAATGTAATATATTATTATTATTATCAATATTTTACATACACACAGACATTGTGTACTCTTCGGAATACGAATCATCAGAAGCCAGAGAAGATGATCTGTCAGCAGAAGCCAGAGAAGGAGAACTGTCTGCAGAAACCCCAGAAAATGAAATGAGCAATAAAGGTAAGTCTTGTTCAACAAAAATAGTAGTAATATATATTGTTACATGCACCCACTTCATGTTTTTTTTATTTGTGATGTCGAGATGTTTTGAATCGATCGGCACTCCATGCAAAAGCAAATTTCTGGTGTAAAATATCCTTCTCTTCCTGCTAAAGCCCTTTCAATCGAACGTTTTCTTTTTCTGGCTCGATTTTTGCTATTTCTATTTCAAACTCTCTCAAACAAATTTGAACTTGAGAGTCGTCATTAGGACTGCAGTGAAGACTTTCCCGTTCACTGACCTCTTCATTATGGCCACCAAAATAACAGATTTTCTCATACTGCTCTTAGCATCTGCAACTTGACCATATTAACTACAGCGCCAAAGAAAATAGACAGTACCTGTCTACACTCCTGACCCCCAAAACTGAAGTAAAAATCCACAAATTAGGATATCTGGAACCAAGACTGGTTCACCAGAACCACCGTATTTAGTTAGCTAAATATTCAGTAGGGCACACATTTATTTCTTTTATATTCCTTTTTTGTGCTTTCAAGGCAAGAAGAAGAAGAAGAAGCAAGTGAAGAAAGGCTTTAAAAAGAAGTTGCCATGGACTAGAGCAGAGAAAATGTTGGTGTTAGACTCTTTCGAGGATGACGTCCTGATCAAACGACTGCCTGGGAAGAATGCCATTCAAAAACTACTTGATGCCAACAGAATCCTTCACAGACGAACATGGCGGAACGTGAAGGATTTCGTGAGAAATTACTTGGTAACCCAATCACGCAAGGGCCATTAATTTTGGACTATAGGATTCATACATTTCTAGGAGCAAATGCCGGATTTGTACGCAAAATAATTCAGTCAAGTCAGACGGCTCTTTTTCTTTACAGATTATTTGTCAGATGTACATGTTTGGCACTCAATATGATGCACACTGCTTTTTGTTGTTGCTTGAGTTAAAAGTTAAAAGAATTTAAGGAGAAGTTTTCCTAAATTTTGGCAGTTTAATTGTGCCACTGTTTACAACTTCACATGGTTTGAGAGAACTATGCAGTGATTGATTTTTAAGATTACAAAAATAATCCCTTTATTTTGTATTGCTTGAGAGACGAGAGGTATTTTACAATTATAATACACCATTAAATACAAGACAAGTGTTTTCAGGTTCTCAAGTTGAGCCTCTTTAAAATAAAGGAAAACAAGGATTTTTACTGTTTCATTCTGCCATCAAATACAGGGCACACATGTTTTCAGCAGGCCTACATATTGCCTCTTCCCTAGACACATATCAAGAAGTTTGTGAGAAATTACTTGGTAACCCAATCACGCAAGGGCCATTAATTTTGGACTATAGCATTCATACATTTCAAGAAGCAAATGCCGGATTTGTACGCACAAAAATGCAGTCAAGTTAGACGGCTCTTTTTCTTTACAGAATATTTGTCAGATGTTTGGCACTCAATATGAGGCACACTGTTTTTTGGTTGCTATTTTAAGTTAAAAGTTAAAAGAATTTAAGGAGAAGTTTTCCTAAGTTTGGCAGTTTAATTGTGCCACTGTTATTAACTTCACATGGTTTTAGAGAACTATGCAGTGATTGATTTTTAAGATTATAAAAATAATCTCTTTATTTTTTCATTGTTTGAGTAACGAGAAGTATTTTACAATTACAATACACCAATAAATACATGACAAGTGTTTTCAGGTTCTCAAGTTGAGCCTCTTTAAAATAAAGGAAAACAAGGATTTTTACTGTTTCATTCTGCCATCAAATACAGGGCACACATGTTTTCAGAAGGCCTACATATTGCCTCTTCCCTAGACACATATCAAGAAGTTTGTGAGAAATTACTTGGTATCCCAATCACGCAAGGGCCATTGTTTTTGGACTATAGGATTCATACATTTCAAGGAGCAAATGCCGGATTTGTACGCAAAATAATGCAGTCAAGTCAGACGGCTCTTTTTCTTTACAGATTATTTGTCAGATGTTTGGCACTCAATATGAGGCACACTGTTTGTTTTTTTGCTATTTTGAGTTAAAAGTTAAAAGAATTTAAGGAGAATTTTTCCTAAGTTTGGCAGTTAATTGTGCCACTGTTATTAACTTCACATGGTTTTAGAGAACTATGCAGTGATTGATTTTTAAGATTATAAAAATAATCCCTTTACTTTTTCATTGTTTGAGTAACGAAAAGTATTTTACAATTACAATACACCAATAAATACGTGACAAGTGTTTTCAGGTTCTCAAGTTGAGCCTCTTTAAAATAAAGGAAAACAAGGATTTTTACTGTTTCATTCTGCTATCAAATACAGGGCACACATAATCGTGCTTTTTGTATTATGTGTCCAATCTTTCTCAAACTCTCACTGATCTGTTTTTCTGACGTTTCTGCTTTCATACAAAGGAACAAGATATAAGGGTGGACTTGCCCTTTAAATTCATTTTTTAACACACATTGTTGCCTTATGGATATCTGTATCATACAAGTTCACGAACAATAAAAGATGAGTCTTTTGATATTGCACTTATCTTTTATATTCATAACCAATAATATAAATCATGCAGGGAGGTATACAATGTACATGTGGCAACAGTGTGGTTAAATGGACATGGGAAGCATCATGATGGTGCTTTATTTTGGAGCACCATGTTTCCAGAACCCTAAAGGACGCCATATAAACAAGACAGAACACAGTTGTAATAAACTTGATGAATAAAAAAGTTAATATGCCAATCCAAACAGTCAAATTTTGAATTTGTAGTTCTTTTTTGTTTAAGCTAGCTGATGTAAGAAAATATATGTTAGAGAGTCATTTCACTGGTCCCTGGGAGTTAGATAACAAGTGTGATATGCGACATATAGTGCAATGAAACTGGGAATGGCTAGATTTTCACAATGTGATTAATGGTGTGTGTTTTGGGACATTGGAACTGGGGTCAGCATGTACGTACTACATAATAGCAATACATTTGTATGTGCTATGGTACATTTAAAGTGAAAACATGCATGGTTTCTCATGTGATAAATGTGACATTGGAACTGGGGTCATCTACTACACACATGAAATACACATACAAATCATGTGTGTGTAATATGGTGCATTGAGAATGGGAACATGTACGGTTTCTCATGTGATAAATGGTGTGTGTTTGGGACATTGGAACAGGGCTCATATACTGCATACTTGCAATACATTTGTGTGTGTTATTTTACATTGGAAGTGGGAACACGCACAGTTTCTCGTGTGATAAATGGTGTGTGTTTAGGACATTGGAACAGGGGTCATCTACTGCATACTTGCAAAATATTTGTGTGTGTTATGGTAATTGGAAGTGGGGTATGCACGGTTTCTGGTGTGTTTAGGACATTGGAACAGGGCTCATGTACTGCATACTTGCAAAACATTTGTGTGTGTTATGGTACATTGGAAGTGGGGTATGCACGGTTTCTGGTGTGTTTAGGACATCGGAACTGGGGTCGTGTACTACAAACTTGCAATACATGTGTTATGGTACATTGGAAGTGGGAGCATGCATGCACGGTTTCTCGTGTGATAAATGGTGTGTGTTTAGTACATTGAAACTGGGGTCACGTACAACGTACTTGCAATATACATTTGTGTGTGTGTTATGGTACATTGGAAGAGGGAACAGGCACAGTTTCTCAAATGGTGTGTGTTTAGGACATTGGAACTGGGGTCATATGTACAACATACTTGCAATATACATTTGTGTGTGTGTTATGGTACATTGGAAGAGGGAACAGGCACAGTTTCTCAAATGGTGTGTGTTTAGGACATTGGAACTGGGGTCATATGTACAACATACTTGCAATATACACTTGTGTGTGTGTTATGGTACATTGGAAGAGGGAACAGGCACAGTTTCTCAAATGGTGTGTGTTTAGGACATTGGAACTGGGGTCATATGTACAATATACTTGCAATATACATTTGCGTGTGTTGTGGTGTATTGAAACTGGGAACATGCATGTTCACTCATTTGACATCATGAGAGATTGTGTGTCCTCTGATCCAATGCAAACAGTCAAATTTAGAATTTCTTGTTTCTTTCATGAAAGTCTCCTGATAACATTTTCTAATCGTATTTTAAAACTATTTTTGTCATTTTGGTTGACTTAGATGGTCATCTGAGTGTTCTGACAAATATCCCCATTTCCCTGGATATACTCAGATTCCCCACTTTCCACCCTATACCTGTATGCGTGTGTATGTGTGTGTACTACTACTACTACTACTACTTCTACTTCTTTTACCAGTACTACTACTAGAGAGTGGAGTAGATCCAAAGGTAGGCAGCGGAGATCATGTTATGAAGGTATAAAGCACGCAAGAAAGTCAAGAGAGTTAGCCAGGAGTTACACGATTCATGCAAAGTTGTGTATTCTTACTAATAGACTTCTACTACTGCTGTTACTACTACTTCTACTTCAGCTAATTGGAATAATAATACTGATAATAATAGAGGACATTTTAATAAGTATATTAATATTGATAATAATGACGTATGTGATAACAATAATAATTATACATAATACTAATTACAATAATGATAATGATAATATTAATAATGATAACAAATGTGATAATAATAATAATAAACAATAATAATAATAATAATAACAAGGAACCATGAAAAGCTTCTCTTCAGTTTTGATCGAAACATCAGGTCCTGCAATCTATGATTTTAAAAAGAAAGACAACAAGAGTATACTCATCTAGCTCATAAGGCACAGAGTTCTCTACTGCATGTGCCTACAATGCCTTTACATTATATAAATAAAATAAAGCTTTTTGGGGGGTCGCCTCGTGTAAAAAAGCACGTAAGAATACTCTTTATTGTGTATCTCCAACAGAGCGACTTAATTAGGGTAATACTAACAATTTTACATCGTGCATGCACCGTGCACACGGTTGATGATAGCATTCGATAATTACGCATGCCTATATATAGAAATGTAAAGTTCGAGCATATAGAAACAAAACTATTGTCAATGTGCTGGACCTTCGTTGCTATCGCATACTCGTTTCGCTCATTTAACTGATGAGAAGTGTTCATATACTGGTTATATTGACCATAAAAATTTCGTCATGACAACAATATAGATTAATAAGGTTGTCGAGAGTAATATATGCTAGCAATTTATCTCTGGCAATCCTCTTCTTACTTTGACATGTGCTCTTTTACTTTTCTAATAAGTGTCCTTTTCCCTTTAGATGTATGCCCCCTTTTCCTTTTACCATAACATATGCTCCTAATTTAAAGCAACTAAGAGCAAATGTTTTCATTTATTTCACCAAAAAGCTATAAAGTATGTTTCTTATTAAAGATCATTTCAATCTGTCACGAGTAGATTGTGCTTTCAATTCCATCAGAATCGTTTTTTCCCCTCTGTATAAGATGTAAGTTTTTTCGCGTTGCAACCTCACAAGTCTTATAATGTTTGCTCGCTCATTTCGCTCGCTCGCTTTAAATATTCAGACCATCTCAACCAACTGCAAAGTAGATGTATGATGCCCATGTAAATAATGTAAATAGAGAAACAAACATTAAAATCATCCCTGAAAATGTAATCACAATGTAGGGGTATATACCAATTTCTTAAAATTGTATATTTTCGCTTTGAGGTTTCGCTTTGCAGGTGCCCCTTTTTCCAAAAAGTGACCTTTTTTGTTGGTGCCCCCCCCCCCTCCTGGCCAATTCGAAAGACGTTCCACCACCCCAGGCTCACAGCCAATCAAAGGCCAACATTTTAGTAGCTTAAACTGATTGTAATTTGTATAGCATTGATGCTAATTAACCGGTGTTGTTGGAAATATAGAAGGTCGTTCTGTAGAATCGGGAAAGATAAAGTTGCATTAATAAACTCCATTTGTGCCTTTATAATAAAAGTATGTATGGTACATATCAATCTTTCTGAATTAAATGAATTTCCCTCGGTCATAAGACACATAACTATCATTCTGTGTTTTGAATAAGACACATTATAGGGGAGAGAGAGAGAGAGAGAGATTGTGGGTATGTGTGTGTATGTGTGTGTGAGTGCGCGCGCGCGCGCGTGTGTGTGTGTGTGTGTGTGTGCGCGTGTGTGCGTGTGTGCGTGCGTGTGTGGGTACTCGCGTGCAACACGCTTTCTGAAGAGATTCATCTAATCATGTATATAGGCCAATAAAACCGTCACTAAAAATGTCCGAGAACCTGTTCTAACCTTCAGATCTACACTTGGAATGAAATAAAAACCCTTTTCTTTCCTCAAGCCAGGTCATAACCACGGTGAGTTTTCCTCGAAGTGAGAAAGGTAGAGCAGACGACGAGCGCTCTCTAGTAGCCACTTTTTTACAGACAAGTAACACCAAACACAGTTCAGTGTCAATATTCCGCGCTAAACAGATGGCAAGAAAACACACCTATTGACACCGTGATATTTTCCGACTCCCTTAGTATTTTAAAGGACTTAAATAGTAAAAAGGCGTTCTAGCATTGAGTCGGAAATCGTATACACTTCAACACAGATAGAACAAAATGGTACAAGTATATGTTGTGAGGGGATATCGTCCCATTGTGGCATTGCAGGTAATGAAAAGGCCGACAGCTTAGCCAAAACAGCAATAACACACGATATTGAGATTGTTCTCCCTTCAAGGTTCCAGCTGTTAACAGATGCTCTCAAAATCTTTGATAAATCGATGAGGCAATGCCAAAACCAATGGGATAATTCCCAAAGAGGTCGTTTTTTTGTACCATATTCAACCAAAAATTCAACCTGCATAGTAGAAGAGACGAAAGCATAATCCACCGGTCGTTGCCTTTTGAACGACATTCTTTTCAAACTAAGCAAACATCCAAATGGTCTTTGTTTATATTGTAAAAAAACAAAAAATGTGCAACATTATATTTATTGACTGTAAACAGTTCGACAGAGAAGGAATACAACTACGACAAAGAATGTATCCCCCATCTCACATAGATACGTCAATCCTACTTTAATACTAGAAATGCAGAAAACGCCCAAAGTCGTGTCGCCAAACAAGCAGACATTGTCGTAAAGTAATTTGACCCCTCTCAAAATGTGCTCTAAAAAAATACCGCACTCGTATTTTGGGTACATTTGCTTTCTAATGATGGGCAAACATGCTCAGTCTACATAATAAAAACATGCGTTGTTCTGTTCTAAATCCTACTCGACCGAGAAATTAAACTTTACTTTGATTTCCTAGCCTGATCGATGAGCGGAGAGAAGCCAACAAGTGGTTTATTTGTTGACTTTGATCTCCCACCTGGATCAAAGCTACAGAATACATTTGCCGCTCACGTATTCTAAAGCTCTTGAAATTATCAAAGCTCATCCATATTCTTTTTCATTGGACAATGGCAACATCTTTTAGAATATTGAGGTAATACTGTCGAATAGAAAAATATTCTCCAAAAAAATGTAACGAATATATATGTATTATTCACACAGAGTAGCCATGTAAGTATCGATACTTTTTTTTCTCTGCGGACCCTGTACAGATTTTAAGCCAGCTATTGCCATGGATTCATTTACTCCTGTGTGGAGCGAGGCGATGTGTATTGGTGTCTTGCAAAAAGACTTAAAGGCCGTGTTAGGACTCGAACCTTCAACCACTGGATTGGGAGTGACGCGAATGTACTACTACACCACGCTACTTTAAAGTGACTCGGTATTGTTGAAGGTTGATGAAAAAATTGCTTAATTTTTGTATTAAATGTTACTTATTAAATTCCTTCTACTGTACTAACCCTCTGACATGCAACAAATCCTGAACAAATTCTCAAACCACGAAGATATCTATGGTTTTCTTTGGAGGCGTCACTGTGCAACACCCTCTAACATTGATTAACAGTAAATTCTCCCAACTATTTTTGAATTTTCCCAACCATTTTCCATGAAAAAAAGACATTAAACAGGCTATTAAAAATCTGTCAACATTTAAATGTCTGGAATGGTATGTAGAGCAAATTTATTGCCTTTTGACGATTTACACTCACCTACAATGTAATTAAATTGCAATAATATAGTTGAGTGAATTAAGGAATCTATCAGATCAGTTTTCCCAATTTGTATCATTATAATAATGGTTCGTTTTCACTAAAATTTTCAGAATATTTTTAATTGTTCATCTAGCATTGAAGTCACTACCTTAGCACCACTATCTCTCATGTGAACAATGTTACCAAGTCTCTTCAACTTATGTAGGACTTCTTTTGTACACTCCAAGGATGACAGCATCGCTGTTTTAATAATAACCCATCACAAAAATCTCAATATAAAGCTTCACAATGGATATTCAGGTTAGGCAATAATGAATGATTGATGACCGTTTTTAAACACTTGAGCTGCACAGCGAACATACCAAATCCGTGAATGGGCCATATGCATCATGTGCTTTCAAATGAAAAACAGTTTCCTGTTTTCCGGAGTAGCCGGGCCCAATTGATGGGGCATTGTTATCGTGGGGAGGGGAGGGGCTCCGGTTTTACCCATGCATGAATTTTGAATTAGGGAAGGGTGTATAATATGTGTACGTTCATTTTACCTCATCTCTCTCTCTCTCTCTCTCTCTCTCTCTTTCTCTCTCTCTCTCCCTCTCTCTCTTTAACACTCTATCACATGCTATATACACGCATCTTATACATATCAATAACATTATGCTAACAATCATCTCCTTAAAATGACTTTAAAAAAAAAAACTCATTGTAGATTTGTTATATTTCATTCGTAAAGAGGTAACATATAAAAATAAAAGACCAGAAATTGGTTTAATTTAAAGTAAGCATTCACTACTTTTATATTCATTTTCACATTCAACGTATAGTTTGAGAACGGGATATAGTACCTTGATATTGCAAACTGATTTAGTCAAAATTAATGACAACATTAAATATAAGCGTTCATTTTAAAATATAGTTTATATTGTTTGATTACTTATGCATTCAAATTAACTGTCAACGGTTTAACATTGTTGGTTTAATCAAATTGTTTGCGTAAAAAGATTGCATATATTACTAAGATCTATTCAGCGAATACCAAGATTCATAGCAATAAACCTCTGATTTGTATACAATACATGACGTAGTACGATCCTGAAAATAACAGGATAACCAATAGACTCTCCTTTCACAGCAAAGGAACTACATTTTAGGGAACAGTAACTTGTGCTTTGCTGTATAAATATCATAATGATACATATCCAGAAACACCCAGTAAGCAAAAAATGGCTCTAAAGGCTTTCTTGCGGACAGCCGACAAATTTCATGTGTTTGTAGTCATCTGGCCCTTCGAATGTTAGAGCAATATACAAAGATCATCATGTTGTGCATGTCTAGGTTTCTGTTTCCATCTAGAGAAGAAGAAAATCTGTATGGGAACAATTATTGTTAGGGTTGAGCTGCTGGGCTTATAAAGGCAAGACTTACATTCTGTCCCTTTAGTTTGAGCTTAAGTTGTTTTCGTTAATTTAACCTATATTTCACTACGATATATTCAACGACTGCCAAGATTTAAACATAAGAGAGTAATAGGCCTATACGCCAGTAATTCAAGAACCTGTGTGCACTGTTTCATTATCAGTCAGTGTTGCAGCGAGGTACCTCCGCTGCTAAACGTGTTAGTTCCTACCAGTCATAGGCAAATCGATTTGGTTGTGAAATCCCGTATGTCGGTCATGAAGGCTCTTGAAGATAAATGATCTGTAGTGGTCTATTCTGTCCCGATATCCGTTGTCATTGGTGGCTCTAGTAAAAATTAAAAAAAAGGATGTGTAGGTAGTTTTTTTCCAGAAAATTTTCAATCCGAGTATCTTTCGTTGAATAATATAGTGAAATTCAAAATAATAGACTGTATAAAATGAAAACGGGTAAATCATATTAATTATAGCAAATGCCAGCTGTCTCGTTTTTGTTACATTCATTTTGAAAATTATAAGCGTGTTACACAAACATGTCAATGTCTAAATTGTCCGAGACTGAGACCACTCAATGTGTAGAAATTATGAACTTCCAGAGATGACTGGAATCGCACTATTTTCTAAGGGATGCATGCAGCCTCAAAGGAAACAGTAAATATGGGTGTCACCGAAGAGAGTCCAAAATTTCACAGTCGCGTAGAAAGCAGTGCATGGTAAATCTAATTTATATCCTTCGTTAACAAAAATAAAAAAATAACCTATCTAAAAAGCTAGCATTCATCAAATCATCATTTTTGTCCGAAATAATAATTGCAAGAAATGCAAGAAAATTTCTAAAATCTAGGGCTTACTTCGGTGATATTTTCAAGCTTCGCAGTGCGCGTATATTTGCGCGGGACTGGTGCCAGTAAATCTCTTTTTCAATTGCTTCCATTAATTTCGTCATTAATTATCGTTTTAATTAATATTATCGTTTTGTTTTTGATTATTATTATTATTATCATCATCAATATTGTTATCATTATCATCATAATTTTTCTCACTATTGTCGATAGTGTTATTTTGTATGGATTAATATTAATTCTATTTGTATTGTATTGTATATTTCACAGTGTTTAATTGACAAATTCAAACTGATTGTAACCTTCTCCAATACCCCAATGTGGGTGACATGAGAATAAATTGTCATTGTCATTGTCATTGTCATTGTCATTGTCATTGTGACATCACATGGGGATATATCCAGGATAAACCATGTTAGACATCACACACATCCATTTTTTTCCTTCATGTTGCAAATATTTAACATCGCACGAGCCATGCCTGGCAAAACCCGCACGGGACTTCCCTAACATTAGCCTATAATCTAGGCGGAGTGCCGAGCTCTTTTCTTGGTTCCATGACACATGCTCCGCCGACAGGTGCTCCGCCGACAGTTGCTCCGCCGACAGTTGCTCCGCCGACAATTGCTCCGCCGACAGATGCTCCGCCGACAATTGCTCCTCCGACAATTGCTCCGCCGTCAATTGCTCCGCAAAACGCGACAATTGCTCCGCTGACATTTGCTCCGCCGACATTTGCTCCGCCTGAAGCGACACTTGCTCCGCCGACATTTGCTCCGCCGACATTTGCTCCGCCGTCAATTGCTCCGCCGACAATTGCTCCGCCTGAAGCGACAATTGCTCCGGTGACATTTGCTCCGCCGACAATTGCTCCGACGACATTTGCTCCGCCGACAATTGCTCCGCCGACAATTGCTCCGTCGACATTTGCTCCGCCGACAATCGCTCCGACGACATTTGCTCCGCATGAAGCGACACTTGCTCCGGTGACATTTGCTCCGACGACATTTGCTCCGCCCAAAAAGTGTCCCATTAAATACAAATGCTACTAGTACTACGACAAATGCTTCGCCGACAATATTTTTTTTTTTCACGGGTTGTTTTTGTTTCTTTCTTTTTTTCTTCATTTTCTGAATGCATTTCATGAAATTATGTAAATGAAATGAAATGAATGAATGTTGATAATGTGGGAGGAAAAAGCAGTTGCCTAAAAGTCATTTCGAATATACTGAAATAACTTTCCATCTATCACTGTACGTCCCACATAATGTACACTAAACACTCATTACATGTCATGGGAAGTTTTTTTTTTTTAAAGTAGAGCAGCAAGCCACATTTCCCAATACGCGCATACCTCCTAGTTAATTTCAAACAGCTCATCAATATGTAAGACCTGAAATTACCTCAATGAAAGAAGACTAATAACATGAGAGGAAAGAAAAGAGCAAAAAAGACAACCGTTTTTTGCTATTCCCCATAATGTTTGATTTAAACAAATAAAAAATAAAATTATAGCTCCTTACGCAAGTTCTCCGGCGAAAGATAATTACTCCGCTCAAAATCTGTTTCATGTATTACTCATTAGCTGATCCAAAGCTCAAGGCTATCTCTCTCTCTCTCTTCCTCTCTCTCCCATGCTCCTCCTTTTCCTGTTTACACCGTTTTATTGTCTTCTTTGCTCTTTTCTTTCCTCTCATGCTATTAGTCTTCTTTCATTTCCATCACTTCTTCTCTGCTCCCCCTCTCGAGTTCTATTTCTCTCGTGAAATTGAAACGTAAAGTAATACAATCATGTAGTACATTCTTGTTTAGAATAATATTTTTAATAATATCCAGTCCATTTTCTAAAGGTTTCTTTCCTTTAGTTAAGTGTATGTAGCTTTAATATATATATGTTAGTGTGCAAAACACTCCGTTTCATTCGAGTACTTTGTTTTCACTAAATAATTTAAGGGACTCACGAAGCCACCGGAAGAAGAGCAATTGGCTTATCATGAAGAACTAACATCAAACTGCAACAAAATGATTTGTATAAATGTGAATAAGCAGAAAGGCTGCCATCTCATTTTCCCGTCTGAATGGGTTCTCTTCCTTACGTATATAAGTGCCCTTATTTTCTAAACTTTTTTTTTATATTTGTGTGTTTATTAAATTTTCAATCATATAAAAATTACATATTTACAAGTCATTGGTAATAATTAGACAAACAAAAAAAAACAATATGTATAAGAACAACTAACAATAATGAAAGGACAAGAAAGTTATAAAAAAAAAACGTTATAGTAAAAGTAAAAAAAAATACACTGTACACATATAAATCATAGTTTGAACTCCAGCTAGTGCATAAAGGGGAGTGAGGGGGCACAGGAATAAAAGTTAAATCAACATGAGTATCATAAGTCAAATCGCCATTTCTTAAAATGCGAAACAAGCTTGTTCCTTTTTTTCGCTGAGAAATATTCAATATCTTTTTGTTTCTTTATAAAACTCTTAAAAAGATCAACACTTGGTAAATCCCCCTTACTTATTTTCTAAACTTCCATGATGAACTTTTACATTGTATAATGCTTTACCTAGTAAGATGCATTTATCGAGGTAATTTCAGGTATTACATATTGATGAGCTAATTGAAATTAACTAGGAGGTATGCGCGTATTGGGGAATGTGGCTTGCTGCTCTACTTTTTTTTAAAAACTTCCCACGACATGTAATGAGTGTTTAGTATCCATATATGGGACTTACAGTGATAGATGGAAAGTTATTTCAGTATATTCGAAATGACTTTTAGGTAACTCCTTTTTCCTCCCACTTCATCAACATTCATTCATTTCATTTCATCTACATTATTTCAAGAAATGCATTCAGGAAATGAAGAAGAAAAAAGAAACGAACAAAATAGGTGTAAAGAAAATATTGTCGGCGAAGCATTTGTCGTAGTACTAGTAGCATTTGTAGTTTATGGGACACTTTTTGGGCGGAGCAAATGTCGGCGGAGCAATTGTCGCTTCAGGCGGAGCAATTGTCGGCGGAGCAATTGTCGGCGGAGCAAATGTCGGCGGAGCAAGTGTCGCTTCAGGCGGAGCAAATGTTGGCGGAGCAATTGTCGCTTCAGGCGGAGCAATTGTCGGCGGAGCAAATGTCGGCGGAGCAAGTGTCGCTTCAGGCGGAGCAAATGTCGGCGGAGCAATTGTCGCGTTTTGCGGAGCAATTGACGGCGGAGCAATTGTCGGCGGAGCAATTGTCGGCGGAGCAATTGTCGGCGGAGCATCTGTCGGCGGAGAAATTGTCGGCGGAGCAACTGTCGGCGGAGCAACTGTCGGCGGAGCATTTGACGTCGGAGCAAATGTCGCGGAGCAAATGTCGCGGAGCAATTGTCGCGTTTTGCGGAGTAAATGTCGGCGGAGCAATCGTCGGCGGAGCATGTGTCGGGTTACCCTTTTCTTTGCTGCTAGTATAACCCTAATCAGAACGTCTGATACGGCGAGACTACGAACCGTGAGTCGCGAAGCGGCTCACCGCCTATAATCACTGGTCTAGCTTTAGTCGTTGTTTTTTTATTATCGACCATGAATCCGTGGCAGTTTTTCGTACGAAAAAACCTCATGAATACGAAATGAACTCAACCAATCAGAAACACGTATGGAGAAGAGTCTATGCATATGCATATTATAAATCACGTGACATTACGTCATTTTCTTCATCCAAGATGGCGGGTAGTAGTTCATGTGACGACGATCTTCTGCGAGAAAGTTTATCATATGCGGCCAACAAACATTCCTAATGGAAAATTCAGAGAACTGCAGGAATCCGCTATTCGTAGCGTTATTGAAGCCGGCAGGGATATTTTTGTTGCATTACCTACTGGTTTTGGAAAGAGTGCAATATACCAAGCAATCCCCTTGTGCTGTGATTTTCTGCGCGACCACGGATTCTATGATCATGATGACTCGAGTCGTTGCCGTTGGTTTCTTATATCTGATTGGTCGAACGTAACATAGGTGTACCTTATTTGGTAGGGCTGTTGAATGATTCATAGATCCCCCATTTTGAATATATATGAATATTGATTAGCTAGACCAGTGATTATAGGCGGTGAGCCGCTTCGCGGCTCACGGTTCGTAGTCTCGCCGTATCAGACGTTCTGCTTAAGGTTAGTCTAGCAGCAAAGAAAAAAGCTCGGCACTCCGCCTAGATTATAGGCTACCCTAACATTGGCTATTACAACATTTATAAAATGGAATGTAGCCAATAAGAAGCGTTGAAATGAATCCTGTGTGCGTGCATTAATTTTTACCATATGCACCGGGAGTTCATTTTGGTGGTAATAACCGTTAATTTCTCGACTTTATACTCATATTGTAGACCCAACTTATAAAACAAATGATACAAGCTCGTGCATTAGTGATATGCACTGCACTAAGTAAAGTCACAATGATTCGGGCAATGAACTCGATAAGGTCTCGTTCATTATCCTACTGTGACTTAACCTGCGTGCAGTGCATATGCACTAATGTATTCGCAAACATGTATTATTTGTATACTATTGACTTACCAGAGCATTCTAGTAGTAGGTCCCACTGTCCCACTTCCGTGTTGCATGTGAGTAGAAGTGGAGTACTATCTCCGTACTGACAGGTGAATGTTTCACTATCTCCTGGGGCATATAAACCTGCTGGGACCGCATTGGATGGTGATCGACACCAAACTAGATGGGAAATAGAAACAAAACAATGATGAGAATTACAATAATGCTGAATGGTAAAATGGGTGTCAAATCACATTTTAAGGAAAAAAGGTAGAAAAAAAAAGGAACTTTAATGTCTGTTTTTGTGTTCATTTAACAAACTAGAATTGCGTAGTAATTTGCACGATACATACACAAAATACATACTAGTAATTTGTTTGTAGTTACGAATATGTTAACTTAATTTGTCATAATTCCCAATTATCATTTGAGGGGTCCACAATAGTGTACGAGTTTTTTTTTATTCGACCTTTTCTGTTTCAAATAAACATTCCTTGTTTTGTTTGTAAACGAATATAATTAATTTGTAATGTTTTGTTGGAAACAGAAATACGATTGAATTGAAATTGAAATAAGTGTAGGTTTTGTCCAATCAGTTTGGATTCCATTAAACACCTGGCAGCATATTCGCATAGACAGTATACCAAAAACGTATTTTAAGAGCTGGAATCGAGCAATCATTACCAAAGGAAAAAAATAAAATAAAATTCAAACTATTTTTTCTTCTCGAAATTGTATCATCAGTTTACTAATAGTTGTATTGCTATACAATTATGAAATAAATGAAAGCATTGAAATCACTATTTCTGTGGATATTATTTCAGTTTTACCTTCACATGTAGTTAAGCTGGGGTTGGGATTCCATATCCCATTGTTACATGTCAGTTCATCTGGTCCTTGTAAGCTACCGTACCCCTCAGCGCAGTACAGCATAGCAATTGAACTGTGAGTGTATACTACACCCGTGTTCAGCAATGTCAATTGGTCTAATGCAGGATCATCACAGTCCACTGAAAACATAAAATAAAATATATATTCAAATATAAATGAATATATATATATATATATATATATATGTTTGTATGTGGATGGGTGTGTGTGCGTGTTTAGGTGTGTATAATTGTAAAGAAATATCGTAGCTACACATGATCTAATGCATAAATCACTAGGCTCTATGCATCGTATGGACAGCGGTTTGAATCCAAATTCTACACTACTGTTTTGGCAAGATAGCAGTCCGACCATCATTGACTATCCACTCATGTGTAGTAAATTAGCTAACGGCAGGAATTTATTATATGAATGCGGCCATCGCCATAGGGCAGGAAGGCTAAATGAAGAATAATAATTGTTTTCGTTAGTTCGTTTTTGTTTTCGTTGTATTTTTGTTTATAGAAAAATCCCTGATTAAACTGATAAAAGATTCTGCTTACCTGGTGGATTCATTAAAGGTAATTCAACGTTTTGTTAATATTTTCAACAGGATTGGATTATGAAATTTAGAATTTGCTTTTCTGTTGTGAAACCTAGTGTTAGAATAAGCAACGTAAAAAAAAAATGGGCCCCAAAACACTAAGGATCTCGAGAAATTAAAATATACAATTAATCAGTGCTCCCGATAAATTTCCAATAGCAGCTGCGGCCATACAATGGTAGCTGCGACCATGGAAATCTCGGAATATGCTATTCTGATATATAATTTCGAAACGGGAATAAAACATTTTTCGATTTTAGTCAAGAAACCTTGTTTTGAAGCTAAAGTCGTATCAAAGTTGAGAAAGTGATATCAAACTTAGGAAAGAGCTATACAACATAACAATTTTATCATTCACCATTTCATCACTTTAGACACGATTTCAACCGCGACATTAGATATCATTAGATATTGTGGGATCGCATATGCTTCCAATATGTTCATTTCAACCAAATTCATGACCCCATACCAAAACTTTGTATTACCTTTTAAATTGTTAATAAACCAGTTGTAAGGAACTTTTCCAAAAAGATAAAGATACCGTAACTGAATATGTGCATGCCTTAAATCATGACATGCATTAAGGTCGATAATGATCTGCTATTCAATTTTCTTCTCTTCCCATCTCCCTCATCTTTGTTTGACTATTACATTGTGTTATTTCGATATGCTTCTAGCTTCTAGCAAAACGGGCAACAAATTAAATCATATCGTATCAAACCAAATCACATCAAGTCAGATCAAATTAATATGCATAAAGAAAAAAAAATACAGATACTCCTGATAAGCTAGTATCTACAGTATTATCGAAGCCAAGGAAAGGTCTTAACAATAGGTACTAGCTGACAAGGAACAAAAATCTACTTACAGTTGCATGTTACGTCAGATAGAGAGTACTGGAACGAGCCGTCTGCCATACAATATGTGAACGGAATCCCAGTTAGCGAAGAACCTTCTTCGCAGGCTACATTGATGAATTCACCGTTATAGAATTCAATACTGCCTGAATTCAGCACTATATTAGGGTCTATATCATCGGACTTCAAACAAGCTGAAAATAAAACAACACACCAATTTATTTTTGTATCAGCGAATTCCCTAAAGATACAGTTATTTACAAGTTCACTGACATATCTTTAGTTTTAATGTCTGTGTTTAAAAAAAGGTGCTCTATGATAACGATGACAACAATATTGATGGTGATAATGATGATAATAATAAAAATAATACTCAATCATAGTTTCTTATATAGTGTTTTACCAGTTACAACGGAACTGACAAGTAAAGTATTAGTACTCCGGTCACTAAAATCTATTACGATTCTCCACTTGACAGTGCACAATCTCCACTCCCTGCTCGAGTATTCCGGGTAGTCAAAACAAAAAATGCTTATTATCTCTTGTCATAAATATCAAGAATTGAATTCACTTCAATGAACTTTTTGCAATGACGACCTTCGTCATTGCCTTGTTTTCGTTCACATTCTGCCCCATAAATATTCTTCTTAGTATCGTCAGGAAATCCTATTCGTTTTGCACGTAGTGCTCGTTATTCCTAGTTAGGTGCTTTTCCTATGTCCATTTCCTTTCAAATTTCGTAGGCATCATCTCTAGCATCTCATCCAGGTCACTACTTTCTTCGATTTTCGAAATCACTCATGCATAACCGTCCAGGCGCCATTTTGTCCGTTTCTGGTCCATTTTAAGGCCTTTCTTTCTTCCTTCCTATCTCCACTATCCTAGATCCTACAAACTTCTAACAAATTCCTCTAGATAGTCTGAGAGATGTTCTTTGATCTGCGACGTATGACTTGACCTTCAAAATGCCCTCTTCGTACTCAAAATTCAAATCTGAAACCGACTCTGTCAAAAATCTCTCAAATTCTTGAAAAATGGACCCCTAAAAATCTAAAGCTGCCATAACTTTGTCATATAAATTCCTTTTTGTGTCTAAATCTCACAGTATCCTTATCTTATAATTGCACATAGACATGCCAAATTTCATGCTCCAATGGCTATGCAAAACATAAATAGCGCCCTCTAAAGTTCTGGGAATTGGCTTTCTTTCTGTGGCCGTATCTCCATTATGGCTTGGCAAACCCGTACCCTTTTTTGGATTTAGATACTTGAAGATATGTCCTTTCCAGCCATATACAAAATTATATACCCTAACACTGACCGACTTTGCGAAAAATGCCCTCCAAATTCGCCATTTTCAAGAAAATTGAGAAATAACTTCAACTTGCTCTAAATTAGCGATCGTTATACCTTCGTCAATGAAACTTGACAGACACATGTATGCATATACGTGACAACTGTCTGCCAAGTTTGGAAAATTTTAGTAACGTCAGCGCAAAGTTATCGCCAAAAATGATGAATTTGCTATGCATTACGTATTAGCGTCTTTAATGCGTGCAGTACATTGCGCGCAGATGACAATGGTGTCAAACTGACCGCAATAAAGTGCCCTTTCGAATGATACCAAGTATGGTATATGTTCACACAATTTCTTTTGAGTAAACCACATTTGAACAAGGGTCATTTTACGAATTCCGCCGAGTTTCCGCCCAATATTATAACACGTATCGGCTATATGGCGTCATTTTTTCAGACTGCTTTTTGCCCCTTAAACGTCCTTTTTTCCCTTGAAAATTTGCAGTGACATGCCGAGTTCCAATACGCAGGGCACCTCATGGCCGGATTTTTAAAATTGGTCAAGGGGGCCATTTAAGACGCCATTTTGTCCTATAAATCTTTTTTACATCACGTGTTTCGATAGGATTATCATAGAAAAAAAAAGAGTGATTAACAATAACAACCATGAAATTCTCTTTCTAATGATATCAAATACGGCCCATAAAGAGACATAAAGAGAGAGAGAAAAAACAATTTAACTCCGGTCATGAAACAGATCCTGTACGTTTTCCGCCTATGCATTACATGCATTGTCTATGGGGCATATCGGGTTCACGCTTTTGGCCCCCAGAACGATCTTTATTGCAATGACGAACATGCACCAAATCCTATTTGTTTTTGCACGCAGTGCTTGCGAGCCCTTTCTAGGTTTTTTCCCCTATCCCAATTTCTTTCAAGCTTCGTAGGCATAGTCACTACCATCCCATCAAGGTCACTGTTGAGGCCTTTCTTTCGCCCTACCTATCTCCAATATCACAGAAGCTACAGACTTCGTACAAATTGCTCTGGATAGTCCGAGAGAAGCTCTTTCGTTTGACACGTAGAAACATGGCGTCATTGCACGCACATCGTTGTGACACGATTGCATTTCTAGTTTCCAATTCAATTTCGGTTTGGCAACAGTCCGAAGACTATATAATGACAGTAAAATACAACCAAAAAGGGAAATTGACAAATAATATATCAGTTATAGCTGACAAGCAACATGGCATTTTTAAATAGTTTTTTCTAATTTTTTTTTTTTTTAAGTAGGCATATATCAAATAGAATAACAATCAAACTCTAGTTGTAAATGGCATACAATGTTCAATATGTTTTGTCATAGAACTGAGTCTTAACATGTGAGCATTTACTTTGGCCACTGACAAACTTTGAACACGTACTTTTTCTGTTTTGTTTGTTTTATTTTGGCATTCACACCTTCGGTTCTATCATATTTTTGCTATCGCATGTCTGACTTGGTTTACATTCCATATAATCTAAGCTTTGCCAGAAAATGATTATATTTTGCATTCAAATACCTGGACACCTGAAGGTGGTATCAGACCAAACTCCATCGTCGCATTCAAGTGTTGCTTCGTCCTCATTCAGCCTACACGTCAGGCTAGCCGTTACACCATGTAGGTAAAGAGCATCTTCTTGATCCGTCCCGATTGGTGCTGAACAGGGAGCTAAACAAGGAACAAATGTATGACACGGCATTTTGGTCACCTTAAAGTTCTTTGTAGAAAATAGATGAAAACGGAGAAAATCTTTGCTGAAGACTGATTAGCAGAGATCGACGAGAAAAAGCGATATTTTATACTCCTTCTACACAGACCGCTACTGTTTATATGTATATGAAAAAGCCAGGTGTTGCTCTTTTCCATGTGTCTCATTTTTCATGTTTTCTTTGGGATATAGTTAAAATTAAAATCAATGTTAGGGTTTAGGTATTACGATACCCGGTTTCAATCACTATGGTTACTGGATATCGGTATCATAGTATATATATATCTCTCTCTATCAAACAATGTAATATTAAAAAACCGATTATTGGTCACAATTATATGACAGGATAGGGAGAGCAAGAACAAATTCTTTAAATTAAAAAAAAATGAAAGGGAGAAATCTATTAAACATAATGTACATTTTATAGCATTTCATAGAAAAAGTCATTGGAGGAGAAGATAGAGAAACTTTAAAAAATCATTACCTTTGAAAAAGAAAAACTAGAATAATCACAAGTTTAACTTCATCTCTATACAGTAGAAAAAGAAAGGTCCATCGAAAGCAGAGCTTATTTTTTTTGCCAAAACAAACATTGACAAACTAATGGTGATTGTGATAAATGGTGATGATGGTACACAGTAAAAACGCTGCTTAAAAAAGTGATGTTCACTTACAGTTGTACACTATCTTAAACAACAGTTGAACAAATTGTAAACAATGTTACTCGAAACGAAATTGATTTGTTAAACATTCGCTGTTTAAAATGTAATGAATGTTATATTTACTTTACGAGAGCTTTTAGAAAGTGTTGTTTACATATGACGTCATGTGTCACGTGCCAGTAAAGTGCTCGTTGGCTGAAAGCTTTATTTCACATCATGGCCGACCAAGCTACCGACGCGCTTCTAAGTGACTCACTGGGGATTCAATGGCTTAATTGAAATCACTTTTCTATTAATCAATTTGAAGTTTTTAACTTATAGCGTAAGTTCACAGTTAAAATTTTCAATATCTGTACGCAAATGTCAGAATATAGGTAGAAATAAAATCGTCGCGTCATGCAGTGCGGCACTGATCGCGCACTCGGTTTATATAACGTGTGCTAAATTCCTTGCCATAGAGATTGTATGCATCCCTATAGGCTATATGGAGTTTATACGTGCGTGCATGCGCTCATGCAAAATGGGCAATGTTTTGGCGCTAATTCATGAATTGCAGAATTACCCTACCATATTGTTAGTCTTCATATACCTATATAGAGACCCAGAAGTAGTATCAAACCCAAATCATACCCCATTATACAACCCTTTTGTTGTAAACAACCCCCACTGAACAACAGCTCTTTTTTGAACAACTTTCTTTAAACAACCCAGTTGGTGTAAACAACCCCCACTGAACAACAGCTCCTTTTTAAACAACCGTCTGTAAACAACACCGGTTGTTTAAATTGTGATTTTAAACAAGTTGTTCAAAATGTTGATCAACTAAGTGTTTAAACTTTAAATAACTCGAGATGCTTAACATTTTAAACAACTCTCAGATCAGGTCACCCGTTAATCCGAGGTTGTTTAAACTTTTAAACAACATGTTCACAAAATTTTTAACTGTGTACCTTACCTTGGCATTTTGTCTGGCTTGGGTCTGGTTCCCATACTCCGTTATTGCATACTGTACTATCTGCACCTTCTAAAGGCTCTCCGTAGTTCGTGGCACACTCAAGTGTTACAGTATCATGATGAGAGTATGAGGCCATCTCTCCTCCAACGATGCTAATGGATTCTTGACCCGTAATAGGAGACTCGCAATCAACTGGTCGATAATAAAAAATAAAAAACATGAATACTATGCTGTTATTGGTCTTCTGTTTTAATTTCGCACCCGTCGATTGGATTTATGCTGGCTCATACTTGTTATGTCATTTGTTCCAACACGTGAAAACACATTAACATTCTTTTGCACAAGCTGCGCCATGAGCATTTGATTGTCAAGCGGATTTGGGGCCATAAAATCTTTAAGGTAAAGACCAGTATTGGAAACGCCCCAATTTCCAAAAATGAAATGAAAGCTCTTATTACCAATCATGTGAAAGAATATGTTTTTATTAATACATGATGATAACAAATTTGCCGGGAAACCGCCTACTAGTTGATATATTTGGTAAATTAGTATATCTATTGGTGTGTGAGAGATATAACGCACGTGTGTGTAGTCCCATATACATCTTTCTGTGTACAGTGCTTGTAACTTTACGAAGACTGGTCCAATTTTCTTATCATTTTGATGATTCCAGAACCTTGCAGTACACACCAATACTTATATGCTAGATAATCAACCTTTTCTGATCGATTCCACAACGTTTCTTTCACAATGCAATCGCATGACCATTACTGGTCTTTACCTTTAAGTATTATTATATACCTCACTTAAGTAATCCAGCCATCTGATTGGTCGAAATTGCATTCATAAACTTCAACTGTTCCTGTAAAATTCCCGGTAACCATGCTTAAAACATTTCAATATTTTTAATAACCATGGTTATTAAAAAAATAAGTCAGTCTCCATGGTTACCCCATAGGTTTACATGTTAAAAAATGGTTTGAGCGATGGAGGATACCATACGTGTGCGAAAAATTGGTCGGCAATTTCAATACAATCTTACCGACAATTTTATCTTGCATTGTTGACATGAAGACGAAAATAAACTCTCAAAAACAAAAAAACAACATCTGCCGATAGATCTTGATCTAAGTTCGTGCCAATATGCATTGCAAAAGTAAAAGAAGGGTCCGTTTCATGGAGCTTTTGCGAAGCATCCCTCACGCGGAGCCGTTTTCAATCCATTTTAATGTATATATTGGAGAAAACTGCCAAGCATGTTAACGGCGCCTGACAGTCGAGTGGTCTAAGCGTTGGTTTTCGATACACCTCTTGTTGTACGCAAGAGTTCGAATCCCGTCTTCGACAAAAATGAAAAATATTTTTTATTTTTTATTTTTTAGTCTATTTTTTTTCGGCATATAAAAGTATTAATGACTGCTTTAATATTCGAGAAATAGTTGTTTTCATACGCTCTCGGGAAGGTTACAATTGGGCTATTCCCCTCGGCAAGCCTCGGGGAATAGCACAATTCTAACCTTCCCTTGAGCGTAATAAAACAACTATTTCTCTCAAAGCAGTCATTAATACTATACTATTATTATTATTATTCAATATTCAGAAAATCACAAATTCAAGGTTATAATAGTATTAGTGTTTATTAAACGCTAACACCAGCCCTAAACACCCAACTTAAAATCACCCAATGTAAACGTTCGGAATCTTTCCAGCTCGTGTGCTTGGAGTCATAAGGGTGTTAGGTTAATGCAAAGTGATAAATAATCTAGTAAAACAAAAAAGTCGGTATTGGTAGTTGAAGAAAATGAAGCGATTGTGCATAAACGTTGAAAAGTGATTAAACATCTACTTTCCAAAATACCAGGGAGTTTGGCAAAGAAATAGTTATTTTCCAAAATGTATTTCGTGGTAATCTTACGATTGCACGTGAGATCTTCCAATTGGTTGGTAAAGGTCCCTCCAATACAGAATGTGACTTCAGGTCCAGAAAGTGTTCCACGGGTACAGGTGATCAGAATGAACTGACCCTCGTAATAAGGGCCATCAGGTTTGGTGGATAAGAATGGATCCAAATCACTCGGCTTTGTGCATTCTATAGAAACAGAATAATAGTAATAATGGTATTACTGCTACTCAAGTTCTACTACTACTACTACTAATAATAATACTAATAATAATAATACTAATAATAATGATAATGATTAGAATAATTATGATAATAATAAATACAAAAATAATATAATAATAAGTATAATATTACTAATATTAATAATAATGATAATGATAATAGTAACGTTTGTATGGCACTTAATACTATGTGTTTTCATATTATACTTTGTATTACCGCGGTCATTGGTTTCAATTCATTATCTGTACATGATAGTGCACACGCTCCGCTCCCTGGGGAGTATTCTGGCAAGGCACTATTTGAAAGGCGCACTCATTACCAATCTAACCAGATTACGCTCGCGCCCTACTGGGTTCCCATTTAACACCTTATTGAACAGAAGCAAAGCAGATACAATTCCTTACTTAAAGGGACTTGAACATATTGTTCAGATGAGAGATAGTGGTGTTAAGGTAGTGACTTCAATGCTAGATGTACAATTAAAGATAATCTGAAAATTTGAATGAAAACGGACCATTATTTATTTTACAAAGTGGGAAAACTGATCTGATCGATTCCAAAATTCTCCCAACTATATTATTACAATTTAATTAAATTTTAGGTGAATGTAAATCGTCATGATGTTTTTTTAAATATTATACCAATATGTTAAGAATTTAATTTGTAATATATCATTTTCTCTCATTTGTTTTGTATTGTAAACTAGACCCATCAGTAGAACAGTTGTGCTGTACTGGCACAGCTGAGCAGGGCGATCCGTCCAATGTTATTTTCTCATGTTATCATGTATATTGTTATTTATATGTTTTTATAGCCTGTTTTATGTTTTTTTTTCATGGAAAAACGGTTGGGAAAATTAAAAAATGGTTGGGATAATTTACTGTTAATCACAGTTAGAGGGTGTTGCACAGTGACGCCTTCAAAGAAAACCATAGATATCTTTGTGGTTTGAGAATTTTTTCAGGATTTTGTGCACGTCAGAGGGTTGGTACAGTAGAAGGAATAGACAATAATTAAGCAATTTTTTCATCAACCTCCAACAATGTTACCGAGCCACTTTAAAGCAATAGTATAGTACTAAACATAGCATTAGAAAACTGAATCATAACGATGCAGCATTCCATACTATGAAATGTATATCACGAGTCAATTACCTGACTGAATAGCTAGCATTAATCACTTGATACTAGCACATAAAGGAATAAAAACGAAAAATATCAAATTGTTACTTACCTGATCTGCAAAAGTTGAAAAGACATGCCGTTAAGACAAGTAACACCAAACACAGCGAATTCCTCATTGTCTTGGAATATGGCAATGTACATGTATCCCGGCCCCCCCACTTAGTGTTATTTAGGGTACGCGTATGCTTGTACCCTCTTTTTGAAAAGACCCCCTATCTGAGTACTGCCAACATTTCCGAACCCCCCTTTCGCGGGCTTTTCACGGGCTTTTCCTGCCTTGGAGACCCCCCTAAATCCGGAACACTGCTCAATGTACCCCCTTAATCCGGAACACTGCTCAATGTACCCCCCTATCTCAGGACATGCAGACACCTCCCCCCCCCCCCTCCCTCTCATCTCAGATAAAGTTGTCATTACTGGTTGGCACTTCTTCAAGTTCTTCTTCTTGATCATTTTGAAGCACAATTCTTTTTAGGGCTTCAATATTATACCATATCACAGACACTGATAACATGTAGGGCCTTGCATCTCAGAC
The DNA here is from genome assembly GCA_035222895.1 of Strongylocentrotus droebachiensis. Taxonomy (NCBI): domain Eukaryota; kingdom Metazoa; phylum Echinodermata; class Echinoidea; order Camarodonta; family Strongylocentrotidae; genus Strongylocentrotus; species Strongylocentrotus droebachiensis. The sequence continues at coordinate 676,951 of JAVYIG010000185.1, read as the reverse complement.
TACATTGTTAAAGTCACTGAGTAGTCGGCTCTCATGGGGAATTCTACACCGTTCGGGTGTTTACCCAATAACAGGTGTTGTCAATCACCAGGGTTAGCCTTGAGTTTTATGACCATTGGACCTTATGTAATGCTTTGATTTGCCCGAAGACTCTCGAGCTCTCCGAGAGATTAGGGGGTAATTCTTGACTGGACTATGGGTTTGCTGTTTGCAAATTTGTACCCCCATTAATGGTATTTCCACCAAGTCTGGTGTCAGCGAATTATGGCCTTCTGCACATGGAAACTGGCGATCCAATCCCTTTAAACGATAGTAGTAACGCAGCTGTGTGTGAATTAGGGTAGCCTACACTTCAGTACAAAACTAAATAGGTCTAGATCCACGTCCCACATATTCATTTTCATGGGTGTTGGAAAATGAGTTTGAAAGTGTTACTATTGCGATCAAACTACTCACCTGAACGTGCCACCCTGTGAGCCACAGGTAGACAGCCACAATATCCACAACGAGGAGACTGTGGGTCCTGCTCAAAGACGTCGCAATCATGACAATTTTGGCAGGGCCCACGCCTCATAACGTACCCCATCTTCATGCCCCGGCTTGATGCCGAGCCTAGACCGATATACATGCTGAGGTGCAGCTAGCGGATGCGCCGTACAGACTATACGTTCTGTTGTTATCTCTCTCTCTCTCTCTCTCTCTCTCACAGATTTTTAGAAGTCCGTACTGCCGCCGTACTGGGAAGGGAGTGTATGGGACTCAATGTTTTTACTCATGAAATAATCCTGAATGAGCTTTCAAAACTAGCAGGAATTTCTGAAATCTGATCGCGGGGTTTCATCAATTTTTCTATGTTCAACTTCAAGATATTTTATAACCCCCTTTTTTAATTACAAAGAGATGAGAGAAAACACCCCCTTTTTAAAGAAATCTCCGGGTGAAAGTCAAATACACCCCCTTTTTTTACATTTCTCGGGCCGGACTTTGTTGCACGAAAAGTACCCCTTTACCGGACATTTTGGCAACACGCATGCGGTCATTTTGAAACCTGAGTGGGGGGGCCGGGACATGTATCTCCTAAAGTAATTCGGACAAGTATTGCTCTCGTTTATACTTTTGATTATATCTGTAAAGACCTCCACTTCGTCTATGAAAAATCCAAAAATGTTGTCTCAACGTATTCTTCCACACGTTAAATCGTTACAAACTTTAACAGATCAGCTGAGGAAATTTAACTGTATTGTGGCCATTTACAAATAATTTTCCCCAATGACATCTCTTTTTGGATCTAAACAGGATCAGCTGAAAATGCTTCTTCGTCAATCCTACTTACTAAAAATGCAGAAACGCCCAAAGTCGTGTCGCCAGAAAAGCAGACATTGTCGTAAAACAATTTGACCCCTCTCAGAATGTGCTCTTAAAAAATGATTGGCAAACATGCTAAGTCTACAAAATGAAAGCTTTAAAAAAAATAGTAAATAGGCGTTGCTCTAAATCCTACTCGAGCTAGAAATTAAACTTTACATTAATTTCCTATCCCGATCGATGAGCGGCGAGACAAATGGTTTATTTGTTGACTTTAATCTCCCACCTGGATCAAAGCTACATAATACGTTTGCCGCTCACGTATTATTCTAAAGCTCTTGAAATTATCAAAGTGCATCTGCATCCACTTTAATCAGACAATGATAATGATAAGTTATATCGTCTTACGGAGGGTAGCGACATCGGTGTATATTCCTTCATTTTCTGAGGGACCGGTAAGGATTAAAAGGCCAGCTAATGTCATGTATTCGTTTACTTTGTGGCGCGAGGCAAATGCGGATTAGTGTCTTGCAAACAGACTTATAGGCCGTGACACCTGGGCCGTGGTGGAACTCGAACCCTCAACCACTGGATTAAGAGTGACGTGAATGTATTACTACATCACGATACCTTAAGGACTTCTTTTGTACACTCCAAGGATGGCAGCATCGCTGTTTTAATAATAACCCATCACAAACATCTCACTATAAAAATTCCCAATATATATTCAGGTTAGGCAATAGTGAATGATTGATGACCGTTTTTAAACACTTGAGCTGCACAGTGAACTTACCAAATCCGTGAAATGGGCCATCTGCATCATGTGTTTTCAAATGAAAAACAGTTTCCTGTTTTCTGGAGTAGAGTGGCCCAATTAGTGGGGCATTGATATCGTGGGGAGGGGGGGGGGGGAGAGCCTCCGGTTTTACCCCCAATATGTCTGTCTCTCTCTCTCTCTCTCTATCTCTCTTCTCATTCACACACACACTCTCTCTCTCTCTCCCCCCCCCCTCTCTCTCTCTCTCTCTATCTCTCCATCGGGTTTTCCCCCTTTCAACTGTTCGACTGTGCATCATAGTATCCAAAAGTGTACCGGTAGTTAATACTCCTCTGCGCACTATATTTTCTTTATACATAATGATATGCAAACAATAATTCGTGACTCCAAGCGTTTTAACCCCGCTCGGAATGCGTATGTGTGTGTGTGTGTGTAAATGGGTTTTTACAGACGTGTATCAATCAGATATGATTATTTACGTCTGGGGACTGACCTTTAACGTCACCATCCAAAAGACGTGACTCAGTTTCAAACCTGTGTTCTCGACTGAAATAGTTTGTAACTTCCATTTTTAGCTTGTTCAAATCAATATTGTCAATGGTTTAACATTGTTAGTTGAATTAATTCATTTGCGTTAAGTTAATGCACACTTTACAATATATTCAACGACTACCAAGATTCATAGCAATAAACCTCTGATTTTCATACAATACATGACTTAGCGAGGTCCTGAAAATAACAGGATAAACAATCGACTCTTCTTGCAAAGCGAAGGAACTACATTTTAGGAAATAGTTTTGCTTTGCTGTATAAATATCAATATTTACCGCCTAGCAAATCCAGAAACACCAAGTAAGCAAATAATATTTGTACCAGTCAAAAGCTACATAAAAATTGAAAGCCCTCAACGATCAACGCTTCGTTGAAATGACCACGTGACCAGTGCCTACTATGCAACGGGTGCCATAGTGATGCTTCCTGTGATACAAACACAAATTGGCGTGTCCTATATTCGTTCTTTGAATGTGAATTTCATTGGCGACAATATGTATTGATTTGTAATCGACAGCATATCTAGGTATATTGATATAATTTTATTGATGAAAAGAAATACACATCCATTTGAACACCATCGCTCTCCCTCTCTCTCTCCCTTTCCTTTTCTCTCTACTAGCAATATCTCACTCTATCTTCTCTATCTCGTCTATCTCTGTCATTCTCTGATTCTCTCTCCCTTCCCCCACTACCTCTGTCTACTAACTTTCTCTCTCTCTCTCTCTCTATTTCTAACCATTTCCTCCTTACTTATTTGTTATCATTTACTCATCTAACTCTTTCTCTATTGCACTCATTGTCATTTCTCTTACGTGTCTCCCTGATTTTCCCACGACCCTTTAATGGATCCTATACACCCACACATATTTTGTCAAAGATAAGAATCTGCTGGACCTATTGGTATCCTTTGTGATTTTAACTTCATTCATATTTCACATATCTCTATATGAATACGAAAGTGTGTAAAGTTCATTTCAACTGTTTATATGCTCGTTGTCCTTTCTTAATATGAATGCATGCAGTATGATCATAATTCAACGGACCCTGCCAAGTTATATTCTAGAAATCTAAACTATACCCATTTTTTCAAACTTCATTGTCCCCATCTCCTTTCTATCTCTTGTACACACACATCTTCATCTTTCTCCCATCTCTCCAAAGTCCAAATTTCTCTGTCTTTTACCCTTATCATTTCATTAATCGCTCTACGTGTCTCCAATCTCTCTTTCTATCCCTTACTTTTTTGTTAATATGTTAAATTTCATTTCACTACCCCCTCCATCTTTCTCTCTCCCATACTTTTTCTCCCCCCGTCTCTCTCACTCACTTACTTATTTTGCTCTATCTCTTTCTGTACCTCCCCCTCTCTCTCCTTACCTCATTCAATGCATGTATCAAAAAGAGGAAAACTACATGGTTACACATAGAGCAGAAGTGTTTATTCATTACAAATATACCTAAGAGAATATCTAGCCATTCAAATCACCATTATAATGATTCATGTACTTAATCTCGGTACGTTCCTATTGAATAGTATATTTTTTTATTCCACATCAAATTTTGATAGTAAAAATAGCAAAATATAGAAAGTTAAGGCAATTTCGTCAAATTTCTAAACTGCTTATTGCAAGTTGATAACAACCACAATCAAGTTTCGTGTCATATATGGTATGTCTTTGTATTCCGGTGTCAGATTCAAACAAAGGGATTTAAACCAATTGGATGGAGACAAGCCGTCCAATGGATCGCAACGTCTTTACACATGAGTTATCTATTCGCTACAGATTGAAAGCGGAGATTATCATTTGTTTTGTGTATTATACAAATAATTCACATTTGCGAGTGCTTTTGTGAGTACCGTTGCACGCAGGTTAATTCACAATAAGATAATGAACGAGACTTGTCGATTTTATTATCCGGTTAATTGTGACTTAACAAAGTGTCATGCATATCACTTATACACGAGCTTCAAAACATGAATTATTTGTTTCATAAAACAGGGCCACGTCTGCTAAAGAGTTCATATCAATAACAACTATGTACACGAGAGATAGGAGACTGCAAACACTTTATATCAAAGACGGGCCTAAGTCGGCAATATGAATTTAAGTCCAGAATAAGCAAAACACCTGATCACCATTCGATTTGAATGACATCACAGTACAAAAGCGCAGCCGAACTGTGTAATACGGGTCTCAGTGTGTTTAGCAATGACATTGCCTTTTGAAACTATTTGCATTTCATCTTGCCTTCATTTTGGTGTCATTTGGCAAATAAGATCGACCTCGGCAGTTCACAGTTGCGTCATTAGTCGACCAAAGCAGGTGTAGGTTTCATTTCGATTATCAAACCTGACATAAGAGTTACGATGTTGTCAACTGCGAACCTCGTTTATAATCAAGACAACTATTATTGCCATTCTGTGAAACTTATACAAATTGTTTATGCGATATTAGATGTCGTAGTGTCGTTGTCACAAAGGCAAAGATTTCTTAAATAATTATCACACAATATGTAACTCGCAGATAGATATAGTTTCACATGTACAATTGCTATACCGGAAAAATGTTGACATTATGATACTGTATTTCCATTTAATTACACTCATCTAGATCTACACTCAAGATATTCACTGTTATCTAACTCCCATACTATAACAGACATGGGGGTTTCTTTTTCAACATCAATTTAGGTTAATTTTATTTATTCCTTATAATAAAGGGTTGTCAACTATTATAAATGATAACTCGTATTGGTATATACCTTTACCTCTACTTTGTACTTATTGACTTAAAAAGCAGCCATTCATAGAAAGGAAAAGAATTAAAACAATCATTATTGATACAAAAACCATCAGATAATCAACAAACCATCACTAAGACAAAGGCAATGACGACAAACAAGAAGGTGAAGTATATCTTAAAATGCAGCTGTCTGAACATCATGCGACACCGATAAAATATTAACATTATGACAACTACCTGAAGCCATACCTTCCTAATATCAATTTTTGATAGCATTAATGCCTTTCTGAATTTCAGCCTTCAAAATATTATTTCAGTTGTATACCAAGCGAGGCTATATCTAAAACAGAAATTATCTTTCTCAAACTCAATCATGATCTGCTGAGAACCAGAAGGGCGGTAACTAATAAACTTTTACATAAAGAGTTCACATCATTATACTTTAAGTGTAATTAAAAGACCTAAACAAGATTCCACAGCACTAAATCACACTGCAACGATATCAAATATTTACATACCATACCCTCGCTAAGACTTCCAAGAAATCAACCGAGAGCAATTCTAATAATTATAATATAACAATAATAATAATAATAATAATAATAACAATAATAATAATAATAATAATAATAATAATAATAATAATAATAACGTTAATAATAAACACAAAGAAAAGAAAATAGAGAAAAAGAATAACAATAATAATGACAATAATACCTATGATAATAATAATGATAAAATGATTAATGAATAAATAAAGTAAAAAGATTATGATTACAATAATAACTGATATTGTATCTAAAGGAAATTCCATATTTGCTACATATCTGTCTAAAGAGGGCATATGTTTAATAAGCAGTGGCGTATTTAGGGGTGCTGAGGTGGTCATGCCCCGGGCGGCACTCGAAGTGTGGGGGGGGGGGGGGGGGGTTGGGGGTAAAACAACTTAACAATAAGAGACATTTATCGTCCTGGATTGCGCTCCCCTAATTATGCTATTGCAGGGTAAAGTGCTTTGTGCTTAGGAAATAGCCCTCTTAAATGGTTTGAAAAATAGAAAAAGTCACAAAGTTTGGTCACTTTGCACCCTCGCATATATTTACGTTTTTTTCTGGAACTGGTAATTTGCACCCCCAAAAAGGATACTAGTGCATCCTAGCGTCTTCTAAGGGTTCAATTCTAAATCCCTCTGCGTTGCTTTCAAGCACATATGTTTTAACAGGATCTTGTTGAACTTTGCTACCGGGCAAAAGATGACGTGCACTTGCAATTCCAAACAACGTTTACCCAAACAATTAATTTGTCAATGTCCTTGCTAAAGTATAGCTAATCCTTTGAATTAACTTTTTTTTTAATTTGCTTCCTAAATATAGAAAATGTGATTTTTTTTTTCTTCTCGATGTCTAGACTTTGTAAGTAATTTGTTAGCACTTTTTATGTTACTTTGATGACTTTTGGTTAAATAATCTATCAGTTGGTCGCTTTGCTCCGAACCTTGAATAGCCACTCTGGTTACTCATCTCAGGTTAGGGACAGATCATTTCCACTTCGTGAAAAAGCGAGGAAATCTGGTGTGTATCTTTGAGCTGACAGGACAGGTGTATGTAGGGGCACAATTTTGTCATTTGGTTCGGGCGCCATTATCCCTATCTGAAGATACGCCACTGCTTTTAGACTTACAGCCTGCCAACTACGGAGTCTTTAGGATCCAACATTCTACATATAGACCACAATCATACTCAACATGGGTGACAGCAGGACTGCCACTAATCCGACAGAGAGGGCGGTAGCGGTGTTGCAATTGTCGCCAATACAGCATGAGAGATCGTAATTCAAATTATCACGTCCATACACGCGGGACGCAGGAACACCGTTAGAAGCAAGTTTATCATAGGAACATTCATTGCCATGGTAGAGACAGCCTCGGATGATGTCCTGTACGCCATCAAAGTAGGCTGTAGCGCTCTGTGAAATCGGTAAAGAAGAAGATACAATCTGTAACGAGAGACCTGAATAACTAACACCCTCCGCGTTGTTAGCACAAGGCTGTGATTCGCAACATCAGAAGAGGTGCAAAATACTTCAAAGACTCTGACTTATCAGCTTATGATAATGATAATAATATTTAATATATTTATACTGCTCCAGTCACTACGAAACGATTTCGGTGTTCTATTTAAGGATTCCTTTTCCCGCCCCCCCCCCACTCCGTGACCGGAGGGATACCATGCGTGTTCCCAAACTCACCGGCTCGTAACAAAAGAAAAAGGTCTACCCGTATTGACTTTACACACCGGACCTTTGCTGAAAGGGGGGGGGGGGGTGCTGAAAAAGGCTCGTATAACAAAAGAAAAAGGTCGACCCGTATTGACTTTACACACCGGACTTTTGCTGAAAAAAGGGGGGCCGCTGGGAACACGCATATGCGTACCCTAAATAACACTGGGTGGGCGGGGGGGGGGGGGGGCGGGTTCCTTTCATACCGGTACTCATTTAAGATCTAGCAGTAATATTTTCTTATTCGTCACCCTTAATTGTTGAGGATTTCGATAAGCTACTATACTTACGTAGCACAGCCCCGGGCACTCGACACTGTATACTTGGGCTGAAGAGGCATCGAAGGAACCTTGTGCGCATCCGGTATCACTGCGGGTACCTGGTACCTCCGAGTACTGGCACCGGTGGCAGGTATTAGTCAGAGCATTGGCGCTCAGGTGTGATTGTAAGGTGGCGGTGTTGCATAGATTGGTTGTGCAACACTTCCTGCAGTCTCTGGGGTTCTTCCGACATTCAGTGACGCAGTCATCTGGATCCCCACATCCACGCGTGTAGGTGATGGTGCCTGGACTCGAAATACTCGATGAAGAAGAGATTCGACTACGTACCTGTATGCAGGTAAATATGAAGGATTTATGTCTAGGTTAATAAATTAAGGGAGGGGTTCGGAAAGGAGAAAATTGGGTGACAAGCATTTTTTTCTTTTTCACTTTTTATTAGGTTAGAAGATATTTATGTCCCTCGAAATGATCGGGATAACACCAAATAAGGAGATGATTGGTCAAAAATGAAATCTGATGATAATCATAATAATAATAATAATAACACTACTACTACTACTACTAATAATAATAATCATATTACTTATATATATGGATCTTGAAATCAATTAAACGCTCAAGGTGCATTGTGCAAAAAAAATAATATATAGCACTGGATCGATACATGCTGAACCTTTTAATCTTACACCCATCTTAACCGGAAGAATGAAAAGAAAACCCCGAATAGACAATATCAAATAAAAAAATCCATCATTTTATGAAACTGTAATCATGATTACAATTAAGTCCACCAACATCCCGTTGAAAGCGTGTTTAATTCAATTCGCGCGTTCCACTTGGCTGTCGGCAAACGTGACGGTTTTGTGAGAATTATCGGGCTCGGATCGTATTATTAATGAAATTTGTGCTTTAGGTCAGAAGCCAAAGTTTTCGCATGCATACGTTCGAATTAATGTATGCTTTACAGAGATCGATGCGGATCATGGAAAGTCCTGGCCATTATAGTCTTTCCAAACTTTAACACGGGCGCGCTGTCTATATGCCTCGGATGGGCTCGGATGCTACAAGGAAAAGAAGTAAATTCTCAATTTGTGTTGTTCCGATATCTAATTAGTCTAAAGTTTAAACAAAAACGGTTTGAGATACGGCAACAGAACATGTGCACCCTCAAGATACTACTTAAAAAGCTCCGACAACTATACAAACACTACGGAGGGAAAAAAATACCTGGACATTTCTTTTAGTCAACCAACTGGAATATGCAGTTTCATCTATTTTATATAAACAATGGCACATTGTATTTTCGTTAACCCTCTTATTTAAATTAAAGTAAAAAATAAGGGAATTCAAGTTTTTGATGACTCACATAACATGAGAATGAAGAAGAGCACGTTACGGTGCTGGTTGTAGCCGATGGAGTTTTGCAGTTGTTATCGCTCTCATTCTCCTCATCTTGGTAAGTATACGAACACGAGTAACAATCAACTTGTGCAGAAACCACCCACAAAGAACCTGAAAGGAGAAAGATAAGTGTTGTCACTCATGGGTTTCGTTCCTTCTACGGAGTAGCAGATAAATAAGGCCTAAAAAAAAAAAGATGTTGTAGTGCCCTTTGCGACCGACCCCAAAAATCTTGAAATCTACGGTCGGCTTTGTAACGATTTTTTTAAAAACCGTTTTTAGAAGAAAAAAAATGAATTAAAGTATTCAAAACTGAGATATATCAGCCCAAAGAGGGAGTTAAAAAAATATATATTTTCGACCGACCGACCCATGTTTTGGCACCTAAAGGGCAATACAACATCTTTTTTTTTTAGGCCTAAGGCTGGAATAATGAATTCATCCATTTTTCGGCCAACAAAGGGCGACGGACCATTTTGAAAAGTTAGGTGGGGCGATGTCGACTTTTTAGACGACCCACTAAGCAATGCTAAAGATAGTAGCAGATGGTGATGCAGGATGGGTGTGTGTAATAAGAGTAGGTTTTCGTACTGCGAGCGAGGCAAACTATTAAAGCTTGCAACAACTATCCAGTCGAAGCAGACATAGCTACGCCAAGAGACTCTCTTGAAAAAGTCGCCCATCACGCTCATAAGGTTGGCCACCTTAAACTTAGATTATTTACAGGATCTAAGTCACTGACTGGTTTAGACAACAGTGACGCAAACTCGGACCGGCGTTTTATTATGATTGTATATTACGAACCCCACCCCCCCCCCCCCCCACTCCACCCCAACACACACACACGCACACTCCCGCACCTCATTGATACCATTTGAGTACTCACATACAAAAATCATAACGCATGAGATCATGAAATCGATATATCTTGATACGTTTTGATCACGGCTTCAGGAGCGATGAAATGTCCTAAAAGGGGCGGAGCCAAATACGCTTAGACTGAATGGTGACGCTGCAACGTAAATGCAAATGAGGCAATCTGCGCGTGCTACCTTGTCGCCTATACTATTTATTTTGTCAATGCCTCTGCCCCGATTCACGCACGCACGCTCGCGCTCATGCATATCACAGTTGGGTAGGGTTATCAGCCGCCCCCTTAAGCTTAAACTTGATGGTTCCCATTTTAGCCCATGGGAACTTTTGCGTACAATTTAAGAGGTACATGTATGTTTGTACCATCAATCATATCAACATTGACACAATTCATCTTCGAAATCGAGACTCTCACTCTCTCCCAAAAAGATGCTTCTCGAACAGACAACCCCCTCCTCTCACCCTTGAAAATTAGCCAAGATCTTGGCCTTGTAAGTAAAACCAAATACACAAGATCATGACCTCGTTGACAAGGCAAAACAATACAGCAATATATGCAAAATGTAATTAAAATATAAACGGACACTTTATCAACAATTAAATTCACATTGCCCAAAATACAAGGTCCCACTAGCCTATTTCATGCGACAGGTGGGGGTTGTGCAACATTTTCTTCAGCGATAAATGCTCCCTACTCTTACCGATATTAAATTCAACTCTGGACCAATTACTACACGCTATCCTAACCCTAAACCTAAGACTAACTAAACACCCAATTACAACCTTAATCCATGTTAACATGACTGTTGAAATAACTTGTTATCTTAACAGGTGTAACAAGAATAATTCGTATCGAAATGCTTCACAACAAATACGAAAATACAAAAATAGCCTTTTCAAAAATCGAATGATCATGATGGAGTGGCTATTTTGGGACATCTTCCAGGGCTAGAGGTTGTATCGCCAAAGATGCAAATTTATCAGAACTCCAAAATTAATGTTAAAAACGCCAAATATAAATGTTCACTTATACATTTAGACTTTATCTTACCTAGTAGCATTAAAGCCAAGAAACTCAATTGATTCCTTAAATCCATCTTCTTTTTTTCCTGCAATATATCCTTGCTAACCTGGAAGCTGTAGTCAGTTCGATCCAACAGATCCTCTCTATCTTACACACGTCCGATCTGTTTAAAGGCTACGTGGAAAGTAAAAGCCTGATGGGAGAGGTTACTCATTTCTATGAATGAACACGTGACCAGGGATGCATCGGCTGCCATAGTGATACCTTCCGGGTATAAACAAACTCTGGCGCGTCCATAGTGATTAAAAAAAAAAACTGGACGATGAAAAGATATTTATATCTCTACATGCTTTAACCTTAATTTGTTACGCGTCAATCAGTATCGATTTGTGATGCATAGCATAGTATCCCACAGGCATATTTTCTCACAAAACCTTAAAAATTAAAATATGCCCTGATATTTGTTTTATCTCTTTATTTATTTTTTCGTTTTTCCGTTCTCCCATTCTCTCTTTCTCTTTCAGTATCTAATTATCTGAATCTCCCCGTTTTACCCTGTGTGTGTGTGTGTGTGCGTGTGCGTGCGTGCGTGTGTGTGTGTGTGTGCGTGTGTGTGTGCGTGTGTGTGTGTGTGTGTGTATGTTTGCGTTATATGTGCGAGGGGTGTTTGTGTATGTTCGTGTGTGTGTCAGATAGATCAGATCATCGGATGGTGGGGAAGATCGAGGGAAACAATTTAGAGACAGATAGATGAAGAGAAGGAGAGAAGAAGTGTAAAGGGAAGAGAGAGTAAATAACAGATAAAGCATATAGAACAGATCTGAAGTATTTGTATTACTACTACTACTTCTATAATCACTACAACTACCTGACTACTATTACTACTTCTAGATAGTGGAAGAGGTCCATTACAGGTAGGCAGGGAGATTGGTAGAGCATGGAAGAAAGCCCAGAGAGAAAGCCAAGAGTAACAGGATTCATGCAAAGTTGTGTATTATTACTGATACACTTCTACTCCTGCTGTTATTACTACTACTACTGCAGCTAATTAAAATACTAATGAAAATAATGCTATTATTCATAATAACTATAATAATCATAATAATTATAATTAGGTGGTCTGTCAATGACAGATCACCTATCGATTTCGTTAGAATTTTCTTTCTTTATTTATTCTTTCTTTATTCTTTATTTTTATTTCTTCCGTACACTTTTTTGTGTACACGTTTACTCGAAATCGACATGGTCAATTTCCTTCAAATTTTTGTCAGTCATCAAGCCCTATGATTTCAAGTTTAATTTACCTTTTCAAGGTCATTAGGTCATCGTGACGTCATCCAGGCGCCATTTTGCAAAAATCAGGTCATTATCGTATTTCAATAATGAGTCATCAAAAATGAACCATATTTGGTATACATCAACTTCAGGTCAAAGGTCAACTAAAAAAGTCAACAAATTCCGTGCGCGCACTTCGACGCGCACGTACGCACGCATCAAATTTTTAAAATGCTCTAATTCATTTGAATTTTTTTTTGCACACGTTTCAGGCCATTGTAAGCATTTTTAAAATTTGCGCGCGCGTAATTATGAGCGTGCGTTTCCGCGCGTATCCGCGCGTCCTGATATTTTGCAACATAGAATCGCCAAATTTTCTCTGTAATCATATTTATTACATTTTTCCAAGCATTTTGATACCTTGTTTACCTTTTTCCGACCAGTAATAACGCAATTAGCGGCTGTCAAAGTTGAACGCACGCGCCGACCTGCTCTATCTGTATCCACAATACATGGGCAAAAACATGCCTATACAAAATTCATTGTAGCCCTTCAGAATGGATAGATACCCCCCCAATTTCTTTCATATTTAAATAGATTATGAGTTGGAGATATGATTTCATGTCTCATTTGACCCTCAATTAACTCATGACGTCATCATAATGGCCTCCGAACTCAAAATTTCAATTTGCATATTATGACGTCAGCAGATTTTTGGAAAATTGATTGTATCTCTGTAAATATTGATTAATTTTCTTTCAAATTTTGATATGTTCTACCTGAGAATATTTTCTACAAATGTAGTGGCAACGATATTTCATTTTGACAATGGTATCATGGCGTATTTTTGCGATTAAAGGAGGCATGTCAATTTTTTACATTTTGCGTGTATTCTCTATGGGACGTGACTTTTTCTCAAAACTGGATTCTACATTCTCGTCTTTCGCGAGCAATATCTCCGTCGTTTTATCTTTGTTTACGCTGAGCTTTGAGTATGTTGTAGCTGAGACAATAAGCTATCACAAGTGTGCCTTTTTTTTTTCGATCAGATGCCGGGATAATGCTCATATTTCACTTACAAAGTGGGATTTGAGAATTCCATTTTCCGTTTGCGCGCACGTTTGTGTTCGTAATGGTCGTACGCAACCTAGAATCTCCTTTTTTTGTCTATCATAGTATTGCCCATTTTATTCCGAACAATTTGAGACCATGTTTATCTCTTTATGACCATTAATAACGAAATGAGCGTCCGTTAAGGTAAAGTCCGTTCGAACACTCAATTAACTCATGACGTCATCATGATGGCCTCCGTTCAAGGTAAATGTCCGTGCGTGCGAGCTCTTGTAATACATAGCATATATGGGCAAAAACATGCCTATACAAAATCCATTGTAGCTCTTTAGAATGCAAGATGACCCCAATTTTGTTTTCATATCTTGATAAAGTATGAGTCGGAAATATGATTTCATGTCTCATTTGACCCTCAATTAAATCATGACGTCATCATAATGGCCTCCGAACTCAAAATTTCAATTTGCATATTATGACGTCATCATATTTTTGGAAAATTGATTGTATCTCTGTAAATATTGTTCAATTTTCTTTCAAATTTTGATATGTTTTACCTGAGAATATTCTCTACAAATACAGTGGCCACGAATTTTCATTTTGACAAAAACATCATGGCGTATTTTTGCGATTAAAGGAGGCATGTTTAAATTATACATTTTGCGTGTATTCTCCACGGGACATGACTTTTTCTGAAAACTGGATTCTACATTTCCGTCTTTAACGAGCAATATCTCCGTCGTCTTAGCTTCGTTTTCGCTGAGCATCGAGTATGTTGTAGCTGAGACAATAAGCTATCACAAATGTGACAATTATTTCTCGATCATATGCCGGGATCATGCTCATATTTCAGACCACCTTAATCGTCCTCGTGACGATTTAAATTCTAGTAATATAATTAGAATTGAGAGTAATAAAATGAACACAATAATATGACAAAAATAATAATGATGATATCATTGCTAATTATAATAATGATCATAATAATGTTACCAACAACAACAATACAAATCTTTTCTTCAGTTTTGATGGCACCCCATGGTCCTGTGATCTATCATTTAAAAAATAAAATAAAGAGTGCTCTTATAGCGGAAAATAACGCAAAGAGTTCTCTACAGCATGCGCCTTCACATTACATTGATGAAATACAAGCTTATTTGTATTGTTGTCTCGAGGCAAACAGCACGTAAGACTACAATTCATTATATACAATCCCAACGGAGCGACTTTAACTAGAGCAATTAAATACTAATAATTTTCCACCGTGATTGAACCGTGCACGCGCATGATAATAGCATTTGTTACTAATACACGTGTATAGTTCAAGCATTACTAAAAAAGCTATTGTCGATGTGTTTGACCTTCGTTGCTATCGCATACTCGTTTCGCTGATTAAACTGATGTGTTTGAGCTTTGTTGAAAAGTGTGAATATCAACAATTTTCTTCGAAAATCATTAACCTTACAGTCTTTTGCCAATTTTAAGATTTTAAGGTTTTGTTTCCCTTTAAAAATACCTGGCATCGAATGTAATGTAGCCATGCAATTAAATGGATACAATATGTGCAGAATTGTGTGCCCTATCTTTTTATTTATCTGGTTTATTTTTTAGGGCTCTGAATCGAAGGTTATTGCCCCAAACCACAAAGTATGGAATGCCTTTTTTGAAAGGGTTAATCAGTGACAAATTTCCTGATAACCAATCACTAGCAAGGATGTCACTAGTTTATGACAAAAACTGTCATTTGTCATTGATGACAAGTTTTGTGAATGGGGGCCCTGTTGTATATTTTGTTTCCTATGTTTACCTTGTTATAGGGCAAGTGCAAGGTATTTCTTTTCATTGAGTGTCTCTTACAGACATTGGTTAAAATTCATTGTTTCATTTTACTTCATTTCAAGCTCTTGCTGAATACATTGATGAGATATGTGTATATTGATACATTTATGAGATGTATTAAAATCTTAAATGTAATTTGTAACATATCTGACAAAATAACTTGAACTTGTACAATGTCTATAAAGCATTTTACTATATTCAATTAGCAACACCATCAATCATTGATTAAACATAATGAAATTACCTAAAATCCTGAAAGATATTTTGATTGATAATGTTTACCCAAACGTTCCTTTGTTTGTGTTTTAATTATCATTATTGTTATTATTTGTATTATTGCAATTTGAGAGAGTGGGTGAGAGAAAGAGGGTTAGGAGGGCAGGTTAAGTGGAAAATAGATATGGTATGGGGAGATATATTGTTAACAGAGAGAAAGAGAGAGAGAGAGCGGAAAAAAGGAAAGAAAGAGCTGGAAAGAGAGAGAGAGAGAGAGAGATAGGAAATGGAAGGGATGAACAGTAAAGGGGGGAAATGGAATGACATGAATAGATATATTGACAGAGGGCCAGAGAGAGAATGAGAGGCGAAATAGGGAAGGTGGTAGATATATAATAGGGTGTGTGAGAGACAGAGAGAGATAGAGATAGTAAGAAAGTGACAGAGAGAGCCAGGAAGACATTAAATAATAATGGTTTATTTATTCAAGAAATATGCTTGGCAGCTCAGGGGATGAATTGTACAATATTTTTACAAAATTATTTACATGATAACAAATACAGATATAAAATCATAATACAGTATGCAAATTGTGTAAATTATTCATGAATATAATACCAAGAAGCACATGCGACTAAGGTGAAGGTTCAAAATAATCTAGTGTGATATAAGTGCTCATGTAAGTGAAGACAGCAAATGTAAGGCGTGGAGAGACAGAGAGAGAGAGATGGATGGATGGATGGATTGGCAGAGAGATAGAGAGTGAAAGAGAGAGGTGAGGAAAAGAAAGAAGAAAGGGAGCAGGTGGTCATCAAAATGCTATAAGATAATACAAATATAGGCAAATGTGGCAACGTAAATTACAAGTAAGTTTGCGAAAGTAAATACGCAATATAACCGACATTAAATGCGATATTGAATGTATAAGGTCAGTTGCTTCCTGGTTTATGAAGTGATAATCGAGCTTGACATTTAGGATTATTAAGATGAAATAATGTATGTCACGATGACACTATCTACAATACGTAAAAGAAATTAACATTTTAAGTGTTTAAATAATAAAACAATATACAATATCATGATGAAAGAGATGAACGCAAATATGGTTTTCATAAAGAATATTCAAATGGTTGAGGAGTGAAAAATATGGTCGCATTTATAAACCAGAGATTTAAGAGATAACACCTATATATGACTTTCAGAGCAACGCAACTATCACCGTGACACAAAGAAAGAGATCAATGATCACATTTTATTTAGAACCCTTACAATTATTGGGATTTGGCTACTTCGATATACCATTTAGTTCTGCATCTTAATAGGGTAGAATTTGCTCGGGTTTCTGGGTTGCCTAGTTTGATTTTGCAGCGCTTGAGGCAGCCATTTTTTTTACTCAGGGGATAGCATTAGACCATTACCGAATTTATAAACTCAGAGATATAATAGAGAGAGAGGGGGGAGATAGAAGAGAAAGACAAAAGGAGAAAGGGAGAATGAGAGATAGAGAGAGAGAGAGAAAGAGAGAGGGATGCAGGAAGGAAGCACTAATTGATTGATATGCCTGAATAGGGTAGATGCTTTATTAATCATTCAGGGGCGCTTTGAAATAAATTGCTTTGTAAAACCATCCTGTGGTAGATTTTAAGGTACAGTCACGCTCCAGCTTTTCTTGTAAAAAAAAGAACACGCTCTATTTGACAAAATCGAGATCTAATGTCCCCATCAAGTCTTTATCCGGAGAGTGTAACAGATTGCCCGTAACCGAGTGCTTGTTTTGTTTTATTTTGTCTTAATTCAGTTTGTTTGTTCTGCCTGTTTGATTTGTTTTTGTTTTTCTTTGTATTTCTCTTTGTTGTAATTATTTTTTTTCAACTGACCACCTGTTCACAATAGCATTGCATGTTTTTATACAATGCCCATTCACAAAATTCAATTATATTTTAAGCAGTTGCTATGTCAGGAATCACCAAGCAACATCATGAAAAGAAGGGTTTCAATGGGCTATTATATGAAAACATGCAATGCTAATGCAATAAGGTACTCAGTGGGTGAGGGCATATACCATTGTCTTGTGTTCATGTTTATCCAGCTGACTAATGAATGACTGGCATGATGATGTCACAAAAGTGATGAAGAATTGAAATGGTCTAAACAAATCGAAAACGTAAGTAAACTTACCCAGAAAAACATTAACATGATAAAGAGAGCAAAGAGTTTTTTGCCTCAAAAATCCTTAAAGTTACTTTATAACAGTCTAGTGTTGCCACGATTAGATTACTGCTCTGTTGTATGGTCGAACCGATTTCATTCTCATACAACTAAGCTGCAAAAAATTCAAAAGAGGGCCGCAAGAATAATATTGAACAAGACATATGACACACCGTCGGCTGATTTGTTCACAAGTCTTAAATGGATGACACTAGACAAGCGGTTTGAGTTAAGTCGCGTTATGATGATATATAAATGCGTTCATAACTTAGCACCCTCTTACCTTCAGGTAGGCTTAATCAATCCTAATGATGTACATGAGCATCATACAAGGCAAATAGACAGTGGATGTTTACGTGTGCCTAGATTTCACACTGATTGTTATAAGTGTAGCCCAATTCTCGCTACCCTAAATAGGTACGAAAATCTCGAAATTCGCGAGACGAGGTAATTTTCACTCTCTCGGGTCGTCACTACAACTTCCGGTATAGAGTCCCATCCCGCTGGCGCTAGCGCCTGTGTTCGCTGTGCAGAGTTTTCACGCACGCTAAAATCGATGCCAATCAGTGTAATTTGTACAGATTATAATATGCAATGGAAAGCTTCGGGCAGAATTAATGACTTTAGCACAAAAGGCCGTTAAACTCTACCGTGAAAGAGAGGGTTGTGATCACGAACGCCTGCACAGGAAGCTGTAATGTCGAAAAGCTATCCCATAATGCAATGCGCGTTTTCAGGATTTTCCCCGGATCTCGGCAGAATCGCTATTTGGGGTAGCGAGAATTGTTTCTTCCATATTTGAATGGAATAAGCTAGATAATTCGTTGAGAACGGCTTCCTCTGTCAATTCATTTAAGAGATTGTTTAAACAAAGTTGTAATTTGTGAATGGCTCAGCCGTACATACACTACGTGCATGTTCTGTAATATTTACATGTCTTATTCACATAATTGCGACTTAATTAATATTTTCCTATTGACATTACTGCTTACTAGGTTAATGATATATGTTAATTTTGCAAACGAGTATTATTTTTGTAACTGTTCTGTATAAATGTTATAAACGATGTAAATATGTTCATTCAGGGCCCCATGGAAGACCACTACTTGCTGGTGAATGGGCTACCCTGTCAAAAGATCAGAAGTAAATAAAATAAATAAATAAATAAATAAATAAATTACGGTACTAGTAACAATTTTCCATCGTGTATGCACTGTGCACACGGTTGATGATATCATTCGATAATTACGTATGCGTATATATAGAAATGTGGAGTTCAAGCATAAAGAAACAAAGGTATTGTCGATGTGTTTGACCTTCGTTGCTATCGCATACTCGTTTCGCTGATTAAACTGATGAGAAGTGTTCATATACTGGTTATATTGACCATACAAATTTCGTCATGGCAACAATATCGATTAATAAGGTTTTTGAGAGTAATTATCAAATTGTGTTGCACTGAGGATGCCAGCGAATGTTTTGTACGTCCGAGAGCTCGTATTTCTCATCTCTCTTGTTTATGTTGTAATTCTATAAAATTGTATATCACCCTCTTTCTCTTCTTTCTTTTTTTCTATAATTTGTACAATATCATATGAGGTTAAATTGTCCTAGGCAACCTAACCTGATAATGGAAGTACAAAATGATTTTAATTTAAGCCTTGTTTATACCTCCACGTAATTATGTAATTGCAATACATAATGTTTCCAAATAGTCATAAAACATAAAAACACATTCCAAATCTGGACATTTCCGATCTATCTGTCTAAATGTCCTCCGATTGTTATATATTTTCATTTTACGAAAAGAAATTAAAAGAAATTAAACAATTAAGAGCCCCCCCCCCCCCCTCCTAGTAGGAGGGAATGAGAAGCTAGGAATTATTTTGTTGTTTCTTAGTTAGTTGATAATGCAGTAATTTATTCACTGGAATGGTACATATCCCTTCATGTATTTCATATCCCTTTATGTGTTTCAGAAGCTTAAAAAATGATAATTTGCTGAAAACTTATAGGGGCCAACTAATATTTTGGCTTTAAAGTCACAATCCATTAGTGCCTTCATTGTTTGGGCCGTGTATAAGAATATTGTTTAAAGCATGGACCTACATGGTTGAAGCATGGCTTTTTTGCGTGAGGAATTCTTAATACATGTATTTCGTTGTGCGTTGCAAAGGATCGTGTATTTAGAGAGAAAAAAGGTTAAGTATGGCTTACGCCTTGCATAACAATAGTTATGCAAAAATATTTCAACCAATTCGATTAGTTGCCCTTTAAGCAGAATTAGTTTTTTTCGAGTCTGCAAAACGTCCGTTAGACAGGAGAAGCCTGAGATTGAACGTGAAGCCCAAATGACCGGTCACCATGCAACCAACCCTAATATCGCCTCTTTGGCGGTGTACATCTAAACAAAGGACAATTCAATCAGATCACCTGCCTCACAACACGCAATATATCATCAATGAATATATTGAGTTGCTTAGATATAAGCCTATTTGTCAATGTTTATGAGAGAGAAATTGCACCATGCCAGGAAGGCAGATGAATGAATGCTTCGGATACGCACACGTACACACACACACACGCACACACCCAAAATACACACACGCCCACACACTTTTACACTCACACGCACACTTCCTTAGTTACACACGTATACACTGTTGTATACATAGAATTGGCACAAACTGCACCTGAAACCTGACTTTCGGAATCAGTGGAGTTGATTAAAAAAAATTAGGGTTGATTTGATTTGATCCTTTGGAATAAGATTTGTGTTTAATGTAAATTGACAGCAGGAAAGGGTTCGAAAGAAGCTCGCCATACATGATACAAGTGCGCCCATGAATAACATTGGTAACTAAGGACTCGTTTTGATCTATTTGCATTACCAACGCACCCCAAAAGCCTGTTCTCCATCAAATCATTGCAGTCCGAAATTGCGATCATACTATAGCTTTTTTTTCAGAGCGAACTGCTATTACCACGATTACTAGCCTCGTGACATCTGCTTCTCTTCTCGTGTAGCCTAGTGTAACCCAGGCTGAATCAAATACATTTTGGGTCATTTTCATAAACAACATGAATACGAAATGAAAATAAGACGATTCTTTCAATAATTTGGAAATCATGGTAGTACATTCTGATATTATAAAACGAACTTTGCTCTAAGCACATCATTCGTAAAGAGCAGAAGTGAAACGAAGTTTCCAAACAAACTCCCTTTCACCACTCACGACTAAACACGTATACCGCAGTTACACCAAAGAGACCAACACCAGACCAAACAGAAACATTACATTACTCCGAATGGAAACGAATCGATCGATTTACAATATGACACGGGTCCTTTTTGGTGGTGCTACTGGGGTATGATCAATATGTAACCATGAAGATCTACACACAGAATCATGGACAGAACACACAAAAAAGGCTTTTATGAATATTTTCTATTATTCTGACTGTTTGATAAACAATATTCTCAAGAGGGGTCATATTACCACACAGTCCTTCCTTTCAAATGTAGGTCTATACAATCGCAAGGTTCGGGTCACTAACTCAATAGATGATGAGGAACAAAGGGTATAAAATCGTTTAATCACAATCTGGGAAAATATGAATGATAGTGATCTATACAAATAAAACAAGATGACGGAAATCTTTTTAAGATACGTTTCCATCATAGACTAGGTCAAAATCACTTGAAAACAAATACACTATTGCCATTAAGTTTAAATAATTTGTTTTACCTCTTTTCATGAAAAGATTGTGACAATCTGATTTATTTTTAATAGATCAATTCCATATCTTCTCAATACTCTATTGATCATTGAAATTTGATCAATAAATTCTTATCAATAAAACTCTGAGGAGATATAAACTTTATTTACGAGGAATATATCGAATTGTCGCAATATTTCATAAAAAAGGTAAGAGAAATGTATTCCATCGATAGGGGAAGCAGTGTATATGTAAGTTGATATGAAGGAAGAGTTTTAATTCGGATAATAATATTTTTTTTTTTCCTCATTGTAGGCAATGAACATTGAAAACTGAATGAAATAAATATAGGTTTGGAAATATGGTTGAGAATCTAAGTGTTTATTTTTTCACATCCATCCTCCAAGCAAAGCTACATAATAGATTAAACGATGAACTTCAAAAAGACCTTCCCTTTTTGGTGTATATTACAATCCTTCAATAGGAAAAACTAAAAACAACATATCCAAATTGATTCTTACTCAATAAAAACAAGATATCAAAATATATTTAAAACATGACTGAAAAAGAAGGTCATTGGAAAAATGGTTTGGACCCTGGCTGTCACCTTGTATACTAGTGTATACAATTGCATTCCATGTACCTTATATGTCTATTTTGTATAGCATGGGTTATAATTTAAATATGAAATTGTTATATTAGGTTTTATATATCTAGATCATCGGATGTATTTTGGTACAATATATTATTTACTTTATACATTATGTGTCATATTATTACAAGAAAAAAAAAAAAGAGTTTGTCTGCTGTATATAATTTTCCTTCAGTCTTGCTACATTGCATCGTCATTGATTGATTTATATGTTTATAAACAGATCATTGATGTACATCAATGAAGTTAATGAATACAATACACATAAGAAAGACAAAATTGTAACTTTAACTCCTTTATGTGACAAGATGGAGTTCACCCTTTGAAGTGCGTCGCTCCATCCAATCATGACCTTAGAGATGTCTTGTAACTTAAGATTAAGATGACGGGCAATCAATTCAATTTAATTCAATTCAATTTATTTCATTCAGTTAAAAAGACAACATTTCATATAACAATCTGCTATATGACATAAAATACACATTAAGAACATATTGGACAAAGATATCAAATTAACTGAATAGGTTGCAACCTAAAATGAAACATAATCCTTATATAAAGGTTGGCCCTTTTTTATAATAAAAATATGAAAAATATTCGTTACTAAACATTATACAATACACGAATTAAGACAACATACAAACAAAACATGTCTTGAATTCAAATGATTATTGCAATTTACCAAAAAGAAATTTCTCATACCTACGTTTAAATACATTTACACTAGCAAAATTATGAATATAATGAGGAAGAGTGTTTCACGAAAATGGTCCTTGGAAAATAATTATTTTTTGGTTTAGGCCAATTACTGTACGAGCCAATAGCAAATGAATTCTGTGAAGATTGTGATGACATAAATACATACACACACCCACTTGTAATAAATATACATCCCTATATTACAACATGTTTAATGAATAAAAAGAAAAGAAGAATGATTAATAATTCTTATTGCACGTTTTTGTAATTTAAACAATCTATCTTGATAAATTAAACCAGCATTGCCCTAGACAATAATAGCATAATGAATATTTACATTACCAAATTTGATTGTTATTGAATCTTATTAAGTTTATTTTTGGTAAAAATCATGAATCATATCTATTTAGCTGTAAAGGCGCCTACCCTTTTAGGGAGAGCAGCCTCCAGCAGCAATGGTAAGTAAAACTTAAGGTATCTCCCAATATTCTGGGCTTTGATCACTCTTCATGCTTAGATATATTTTATACTCTCGTTAGGAGCCTTGTACATGTATAACTCAAGAATAACTCAAGAATACTATAACTCTAAAATCGGCCTTCTGAAAAATTATGTGGTAAAGTGATTGGATATCTAACATGTCAAAACTCCCGTCAGATTACTTTAAATGAGCCTTTAAAGAGAAGGTTGAGTTCTGGGGAGAAGTGAAAAATAATTTGTGAGCGTTATCATCGCTATTATGCAAATGTGTAAGAACATGAGAGAGAAAAAGGTTCCCGGCTAAAAAACATGGCTCTTCAAATGCTTTCATAGTCTAAACATGACAAGTAACAGCTTTAAAATGAGGCCCGATTTTAATGCCACATGTTTGAGTAGTCCCATATACATCTTTCTGTGTACAGTACTTGTTACTTTACCAAGATTTTACCAAATTTCTTATCATGTTGATGACTCCAGAACCTTGCGGTACACACCAATAATTATATGCTACATGATCAACTTTTTCTGATAAATTCCACACTGTTTCTTTCACAATGCAATGGCAGAACTCATCTTTATCTTTTACAGTACCGACTCTCTCTCTCTCTCACTATCTATCTATCTCTCGGTGGCAACCTTTGCAACATAAACATCAAGATAACGATATTATAGTTACAGTTATTGTTAATGATAATAATAATAATAATCCGTTTTTTTTATATAGCGCTCAATACACCGATCCAACGATGTGCCTAAGCGCTTTACAAATATATTATTACCCCGGTCATCGGATTCAGGCTTACCCGCACACAATGTGTGCACATTTCCCACTCCCTGGGGAGCATACCAGCCAGTCGCCATTTTACAAGCGCACACTTGCTCGTCCAACCACATGAACGTTCGCATCCTACCGGGTACCCATTTAACACCTGGGTGGAGAGTAGCAAGTGCAGGTAAATATCTTGCCAAAGGATATTAGTGTCGTGTCGGGATTCAAACCCTCGACATTCGCATCCACAGTCAAGCGCCTTAAACCACTCGACCACGACACTCCCAGTCACATATCACGGATAACTGTGCTAGAAAATATAGCCATGACAACAACTATAGCATCATACGTGTAAAAACATAAATATATATGTATATATACAGTATACATAGAGAGAGAGATAGAGAGAAGGACAGAGAGAAAGAAAGAAAGAGAGAGAGAGAGAGAGAGATTTTAAAGAGATTGACCCACATGCACAGAGAGGGTAAAACGGGGAGATTCAGATACTTAGATACTGAAAGAGAAAGAGAGAATGGGAGAACGGAAAAAAGAGAAAATGAAAGATATAACAAGAATATCAGGTCATATTGTAATTGTTAAGGTTTTGTGAGGAAATATGCCTGTGGGGCACTATGCTATACATCACAAATCGATACTGATTGACGCGTAACAAATTAAGGTTAAAGCATGACTAGATATAAATATCTTTTCATCGTCCAGTTTTTTTTATCGCTATGGACGCGCCAGAGTTTGTTTATACCACGGAAGGTATCACCATGGCAGCCGATGCATCCCTGGTCACGTGTTCAGTCATAGAAAGGTTGAACCTCTCCTATCAGGTTTTACTTTCCACGTAGCCTTTAGACCGATCGGACGTGTGTAGGATAGAGCGGATCTGTTGGATCGAACTGACTACAGCTTCGAGGTTTAGTAAGGATACATTGCAGGAAAAAAGGAAGATGGATTTAAGGATTCAATTGAGTTTCTTGGCTTTAATGCTACTAGGTAAGATAAAGTCTAAATATATAAGTGAACATTTATATTTTGCGTTATTAACATTAAGTTTGGAGTTCTGATAAATTTGCATCTTTGGCGATACAACCTCTAGCCTTGGAAAATGTCCCAAAATAGCCACTCCATCATGATCATTAGATTTTTGAAGAGGCCATTTTCTTAATGTAACCACAGTTAATGCATACGTATTTGTTGTGAAGACATTCGATACGAATTATTCCTTTTACACCTGTTAAGATAACAACATTATTTCAACAGTCATCTTAACATGGAAAAGCGTTGTAATTGGGTGTTTGGTTGGTCTTAGGTTTAGGGTTAGGATAGCGTGTAGTAATTGGTCCAGAGTTGAATTTAATATTGGTAAGAGTAGGGAGCATTTATCGCTGAAAAAAATGTTGCACAACCCCCACCTGTCGCCTAAAATAGGCTAGTGGAACCTTGTATTTTGGGCAATGTGAATTTAATTGTTGATACAGTGTCCGTTTATATTTAATTACAATGCATTTAATGCTGTACTGTTTTGCCTTGTCAACGAGGTAATGATCTTGTGTAATGAGTGTTACTTACAAGGTCAAGATCTTGGCTGATTTTCAAGGGTGAGGGGAAGAAGATTGTCTGGTTGAAAAGCATTTTGGGGTTGGGAGTGAGAGTCTGATTCCGAAGTTGAATATTGTCACTGTTGATATATTTGATGGTACAAACATACATGTACCTCTTAAATTGTACACAAAAGTTCCCATGGGCTAAAATGGGAACAATTAAATTTAAGCTTGAGGGGGCGGCTGACAACCCTACCTAACTCTGAGATGCGTGAGCGCGGGCGTGCGTGAATGGATCGGGGCGGAGGCATAGACCACATAAAAAGTATAGACGGCAAGGTAGCACGCGCGGAATGTCTCATTTGCATATAAGTTTCAGCGTCACCATTCAGTCTAAGCGTATTTATCTCCGCTCCCTTTAGAACATTTCATCGCTCGCGAAGCCCTGATCACAAAGTATCGAGATATATCGATTTCATGATCTCATGCGTTATGATTTTTTGATGTGAGTAGTCAAATGGTATCAAGGAGGTGAGTGAGTGTATGTGCGTGTGTGTGTTAGGGGGGGGGGGGTGGGGGTCATAATGTACAATCATACTTCTTCCATTTGTCAAAGTTTTATGCATGGGGGCTAGATAGGTGAGAAAAATTCGCCGGTTGTCTAAACCAGTCAGTGACTTAGATCCTGTAAATAATCTAAGTTTAAGGGAAAAGGAAAACAAAAGAAACGGGGGTGAAAGAGAGAAGAGAGAGGGGGTAAGAGCATGGTAGACGAGGTTGGGAGTTAGAGAGAGAGATAGGGGGGGGGGGGGTTGTTGGGTGGAGTCGTCTCGTCGAGGGAGCAAGAAAGATACGCAGCAGTGGCGGGTCACCTGTGTCGGTATTCTCGCTCGATCCTCGTGTACTATTTTAATGCAGAAGTTTGAATTACTCGGTCGGCCGTCAAATTTTGTTTATATACTTATTTATTAGGTGTTATTTAAATAGGGTAGCTTACTTTTTAAAATTGTCCGCGGCCCCTTGGCCAATGGATGAATTCATTATTTCACCCTCATTAATCTGCTTCTCCGTCGAAGGAATGAAACCCATGAGTGACAACTATCATCTTTCTCCTTTCAGGTTCTTTGTGGGTGGTTTCTGCACAGGTGGAGTGTTACTCGTGTTCGTATTCTTACCAAGATGAGGAGAATGAGGTCGATAACAGTAACTGCAAAACCCCAACGCTAGCCCTCACCAGCACCACAACGTGCGCTTCTACATCCTCATGCTATGTGAGTCATCAGAAACTCGAATTCCCTTATTTTCTACTTTAATTTACATAAGAGGGTTAACAAAAATACAATGTGCCATTGTTTATACAAAATAGGTGAAACTGCATATTCCTGTTGGTTGACTAAAAGAAATTTCCAGTCGTCATAGCTGTTTAAGTAGTATATTGAGGGTGCACATGTTCTGTTACCGTATCTCAAACCGTTTTTGTTTAAACTTTAGACTAATTAGATATCGGAACAATACAAATTGAGAATTTACCTTTTTTCTAATAGCATCCGATCCCATCCGAGGCATTTAAACCCGCCCGTGTTAAAGTTTGAAAAGACTATAATGGCCAGGACTTTGCATGATCCGAATCGATCTCTGTAAAGGATACCTTAATTCGAACGAATGCATGCGAAAACTTTGGCTTCTGACCTAAGGCACGAATTTCATTAATAATACGACCCGAGCCCGATAATTCTCACAAAACCGTCACGTTTGCCGACAGCCCAATGGAACGCCTGAAATAAATTTAACACGCTGTCAATGGGATGTTGGTGGATTTAATTGTAACAATGATTATAGTTTCATAAAACGATGGCCTGGTTCTGTTTAATATTGTCTATTCGGGGTTTTATTTTCATGCATGCGGTTATCTATAGTGGCCCTGAAGGGACATTGCGAATAGACGAAATCGCGAATTATTCACGACGAAATTAGCGACGAAATTCACGATATCGTCAATTTCGTAGTGAATAATTGGCGATAAAATTCACGACGACGTCAATTTCGTCGTGAATAATTGGCGATAAAATCCACGACGAGATTCACGCCTGGCTGGTTTCGTCGCCAATTACGTCGTCAATTTTATTTTTCCTTGCTTACGCGGCCTGCCTAGTCTAGCGGTAAGCACTCCATACTCTTGAAGACGATTATGACGAGACGTTTTTACCATAATTTCATGTATTCAAATGCTGCCTATTACATGTAGTGCAGTGATAGAGGTCAATACGAGCTAATACGCGTTGCTGGAGTGTATTCTATACAGCTAGTGCACTAGAATGCCACTATTCTGCTAGCTGCTGCTAGCTATTACTTATTAGTATCAGTTTTACATCGACTCTTTCTGTTTCTGTTGACTCAGTTTGAGAAATTGAGTGTGCTATTATTACTAATATTTGAAGACGTAGGCTCTTGATCAATTACAATA
This sequence comes from Strongylocentrotus droebachiensis, assembly GCA_035222895.1. Taxonomy (NCBI): domain Eukaryota; kingdom Metazoa; phylum Echinodermata; class Echinoidea; order Camarodonta; family Strongylocentrotidae; genus Strongylocentrotus; species Strongylocentrotus droebachiensis. Next base: position 648,770 of record JAVYIG010000185.1, on the reverse strand, counting down.
ATCAATAGATATTACAACATGGAAATGAGTGTAGGCCTATTGGAAAATGCATTAAGTGCATCTAGATCTAGACCAGGCCTTCTCAACTGGCGGCTCGCGGGCCACTTGTGGCGCTTGCGGTCAGTCGCAGTGGCGCGCGACTGTTGCAACAACATAACAAAAGAAAGAAAGAAAATATATATTTTAGAATTAAATACTCAGCTAAATCAAGAAGTTGCAGTCGAATTTGAGCCCAAAATGCCTGCTTAACAAACAAGAAGAAAGGGGGATTTATCGTTTTTTACCATTAAATACGAATCTTAACCTAAGGTCTGAACAACAATTAGCTTACGATGGGATACAAATTTTAACATTGCCAATCTCTGGAAACATCTGTTTGATTTTCACTTTATTTTGACATCTCCCGTATATATTGCACACACAAAAACTACATATAAATATACCTCCAGTGTAATTGTCCCCAGGAATCGTACTATTTTGTTCACATCAATATGAAATTATGATTGATTATATTGTGGAATGAAATGGTGTTAAAAATGTCCCATTTGGGCCTTTAGAAAGCCCTAAATCCACCAGCTTCAAAGGGCTCCGCCCCCTGCTACCCCCCCCCCCGTTAGGGCTTCGCCACTGGGCCCCACCCATTTTCGGCTCGGTCGCTACGCTCCCTCGGAGCACAGTCAACGATACAGGGTGGCACTTCAACTACAAATTCTTTTCGTTTTGGCACTTCTAATAAACTAGTTGAGAAGGCCTGATCTAGACCATTAAATGCAGACCGGGTAATTTTTCTGCTGTACAACTTCCCTTGTCCTTATCTTGTCAAAGATAAAATACAAATAGAGCATATTAATATGAAGTTAAAGCCTAACATTTTCACAGAAATCATGGTAAAAACGTCTCGTCATATTCGTCTTCAAGGGGCTGGATTGTTTACCGCTAGACTAGGCAGGCCGCGTAAGCAAGGACAAATAAAATTGACGACGTAATTGGCGTCGAAACCAGCCAGGCGTAAATCTCGTCGTGAATTTTATCGCCAATTATTCACGACGAAATTGACCATATCGCGAATTTCGTCGCGAATTTCGTCGCGAATTTCGTCGTGAATAATTCGCGATTTCGTCTATTTGCGATGTCCCTTCAGGGCCACCATAGTTATCTCAGATGGGTGTAAGATGAAAAGGATCAGCAGGTCTCGATTTAATGCTATATTTTTATTATTATTTTATAAGCACATCGCGCTTTGAGCATTTAATTGATTTCAAGTCCCATACATTATTAGTAATATTAGTATTATTATTATTATTATTATTATTATTATCAGATTTCATTTTGGACCAATCATCCCCTTATTTGGTGTAATCCCAATCATTTCGAGGGACATAAATATCTTCTAACCTAATTAAAAGTTAAAAAGAAAAAATGCTTGTCACCCAATTTTCTCCTTACCAAACCCCTCCCTTTATTAACCTGGATATAAATCGTTCATACTTGCCTGCATACAGGTACGTAGTAGAATGTCTTCTTCATCGAGTGTTTCGAGTCCAGGCAGCATCACATACACGCGTGGATGTGGGGATCCAGATGACTGCGTCACTGAGTGTCGGAAGGACCCCAGAGACTGCAGGAAATGTTGCACAACCGAGCGTTGCAACGCCGCCAGCTTAACATCACACCTGAGCGACAATGCACTGACTAACACCTGCCACCGGTGCCAGTACTCGGAGGTACCAGGTACCCGCAGTGATACCGGATGTGCACAAGGTTCCTTCGATGCCTCTTCAGCCCAAGTATACAGTGTTGAATGCCCGGGGCTGTGCTACGTAAGTATACAGTCTTAGTAGCTCATCGATATCCTCAACAATTAAGGATGACGAATTAGAAAATATTACTGCTAGATCTTAAATGAGTACCTGTAGGAAAGGAACCCGCCCCCCCCCCCCCCCACCCAGTGTTATTTAGGGTACGCATATGCGTGTTCCCAGCGACCCCCCTCCCTTTCAGCAAAAGTCCGGTGTGTAAAGTCAATACGGGTCGACCTTTTTATTTTGTTATACTAGCCTTTTTCAGCACCCCCCCCCCCACCAGTGTTATTTAGGGTACGCATATGCGTGTTCCCAGCGACCCCCACCCCCCCCCCCCCCTTTCAGCAAAAGTGCGGTGTGTAAAGTCAATACGGGTAGACCTTTTTCTTTTGTTACGGGCTGGAGAGTTTGGGAACACGCATGGTATCCCTCCGTTCACGGAGTGGGGGGGGGGGGGGGGAGGGGGGGGGGGGAGGCAGGGAAAGGAATCCCTTAAATAGAACACCGAAATCGTTTCGTAGTAGACTGGAGCAGTATAAATATATCAAATACTATTATTATTATCATAAGCTGATTAGTCATAGGCTTTGAAGTATTTTGCCACTCTTCTGATGTTGCGAATCACAGCCTTGTGCTTACAACGCGGAGAGTATTGGTTATTAAGGTCTCTCGTTACAGATTGTTGTATCTTCTTCTTTACCGATCGATTTCACAGAGCGCTACAGCCTACTTTGATGGCGTACAGGACATCATCCGAGGCTGTCTCTACCATGGCAATGAATGTTCCTATGATAAACTTGTTTATAACGGTGTTCCTGCATCCCGCGTGGATGGACGTGATAATTTGAATTACCAGCTCTCATGCTGTATTGGCGACAATTGCAACACCGCTACCGCCCTCTCCGTCGGATTGATGGCAGTCCTGCTGTCTCCCATGTTGAGTATGATTGTGGTCTATATGTAGAATGGTGGATCCTATCCTGGACCAAGAAGCCGTAGTAGTTGGCAGGCTGTAAACCTAAAAGCAGTGGCGTATCTGTATGACAGGGATAATGGCGCCCAAAGCAAATGAAAAAATTATGCCCCCTACATACACCTGGGGGGGGGGGGGGGGGGGGGTTCACAAAACCTGTCATCAGTGAAAAAATGTCAGTTTTTGTTATAAGCTACTGAAATCCTTGCTTCTAATTGGTTATCAACATATTTGTCACTGATTTTTGTCATTTGTCATTGAAAAAAAGGTTTGTGAAACGGGTCCCTGTCCTGTCAGCTCAAAGATACACATCAGATTTCTTCACTTTTTCGCTACGTGGAAATGATCCGTCCCTTACCTGAGATATGTATCCAGATTTGTGTTAATGGCTATACAAGGTTCGGAGCAAAGCGACCGACTGATAGATTATTTAACCAAAAGTCATCAAAGTAACAACAAAAGTGCTAACGAATTTCTTACAAAGTTTAGACATCGAGAAATGAAAAATCACATTCTCTATATTTAGGGCGCAAATTCAAAAAATTGAATTCAAAGGATTAGCTATACTTTAGCAAGGACATTGACTTGTTTGGGTAAATGTTGTTTGGAATTGAAAGTGCACGTCATCTTTTGGCGGGGAGCAAGTTCAACAAGATCTCGATGAAACATATGTGCTTGGAAGCAACGCAGAGAGATTTAGAATTGAACCCTTAGAATCAGGCAAGTAGCCACGGGGGGCACAACATCAAACTCTGGCTACGTCCCTACTTAGAAGACGCTAGTATGCACTAGTATCCATATTTTGGGTGCAAATTACCAATTCCAGACAAAAACGTAAATACATGCGAGGGAGCATAGTGACCAAACTTTGTGACTTTTTCTATTTTTCAAACCATTTAAGAGGGTTATTTTCTAAGCACTTTACCCTGCAATAGCATAATTCGGGGAGCGCAAACCAGGACGATTAATGTCTCTTATTTTCACGTTTTTTGTTAATATCCCATCCCCCTTCGAGTGCCGTCCGGGGCATGACCCCCTCTTCACCCCTAGATACGCCACTGCTTATTAAACATATGCCTTTTTAAGATAGCTATGTAGTAAATATAAAATTTCCTTTAAATACAATATCAGTAGTTATTTTTTACTTTTTAAACTTTAACCATTTTATCATTATTATTATCATTGGTATTATTGTCATTATTATTGTTCTTCTTCTTGTCCTTTTTCTTTTCTTTGTGTTATTATTTTTTATTATTATCATTATTATTATTATTATTATTATTATTATTATTATTATTATTATTATTATTATTATTATTATCATAATTATTAGAATTGCCCTTGGTTGATTTCTTGAAAGTCTTTGCGAGGTTTTGATATGTAAATATTTGATATCGTTGCGGTGTAAATTTGTGCTGTGGAATCTTTTGGGGGGCTATTAATTACACTTAAAGTATAATGATGTTAACTCTGTGTAAAAATCTATTAGTCACCGCCCTCTTGGCTCTCAGCAGATCATGATTGAGTTTGAGAAAGATAATTTCTGTTTTAGATATAGCCTCGCATGGTATACAACTGAAATAATATTTTGAGAGCTGAAATCCAGAAATGTATTAATGTAATCAAAAATGATATTCGGAAGATATGGCTTCAGGTAGTTCTCATAATGTTTATAAATTGATTGGTGTTGCATAATGTTAAGACAGCTGCTTTTTAAGATATACCTCGCCTTCTTGTTTGTCGTCATTGCCTTTGTTTTAGTGATGGTTTGTTGATTATCTGATGGTTTTTGTATCAATAATGATTGTTTTAATTCTTTTCCATTCTATGAATGGCTGCTTTTTAAGTCAATAAGTACAAAGTAGAGGTAAAGGTATATACCAATACGAGTTATCATTTATAATAGTGAACTAACCTTTAGTAAAAGAAGTCACATCAACCTTAACATGTTGAAAAAGAAACCCCCATATTTGTTATAGTATGGGAGTGTAGATTTAGATCAGTGTAATTAAATGGAAATACATTATCATAATATAAACATTTTCCCTGTATAGCCATTGTACATGTGAAACTATATTTATCTGCGAGTAACATATTGTGTGATAATCATTTAAGATATATTTGCCTTTGTGACAACGACACTAATATCGCATAAACAATTAGTATAAGTTTCTCAGAATAGCAATAATGTGTCTTGGTTATAAACAAGGTTCGCAGTTGACAACATCGTAACTCTTATGTCAGGTTTGATAATCGAAATGAAATCTACACCTGCTTTGGTCGACTAATGACGCAACTGTGAACTGCCGAGGTCGGTCTTATTTTCCAAATGACACCAAATGAAGGCACGATGAAATGCAAATAGTTTCAAAAGGCAATGTCATTGCTGAACACACTGAGACCCGTATTACACAGTTCGGCTGCGCTTATGTACTGTACGTGCTGTCATTCAAAGCGAATGGTGGTCAGGTCATTCAGGTGTTTTGTTTATTCTGGACTTAAATTCATATTGCCGACTTAGGCCCGTCTTTGATATAAAGTGTTTGCAGTCTCCTATCTCTCGTGTACATAGTTGCTATTGATATGAACTCTTTAGCAGACGTGGCCCTGTTTTATGAAACAAATAATTCATGTTTTGAAGCTCGTGTATAAGTGATATGCATGACACTTTGTTAAGTCACAATTAACCGGATAATGAATTCGACAAGTCTCGTTCATTATCTTATTGTGAATTAACCTTCCTGCAACGGTACTCACTAAAGCACTCGCAAATGTGAATTGTTTGTATATTACACAAAACAAAGGATAATTTCAGGTTTCATTCTGTAGCGAATAGATAACTCATGTGTAAAGACATTGCGATTCATTGGACGGCTTGTCTTCACCCCACTGGTTTGAATCTGACACCAGAATACAAAGATAATAACCATTATATGACACGAAACTTGATTGTGGTTTTTATTAACTTGCAATAAGCAGTTTGGAAATGTGACGAAATTGCCTTAAATTTCTATATTTTGCTACTTTTACTATTAAATTTTGTTGTGGAAAAAAGAATATACTATTTAATGGGAACGTACCGAGAATAAGTACATGAAGCATTCTAATGGTGATTTGAATGAATTGTTAGTATATTTGTAATGAATAAACACTTCTGCTCTATGTGTAACCATGTAGTTTTCCTCTTTGTGATACATGCATTGAATGAGGTAAAGAGAGAGACAGAGAGAGAGAGAGAGAGAGAGAGAGGGAGGTACAGAAAGAGATAGAGCAAAATAAGTAAGAGAGTGAGAGAGAGAGGGGGAGAAAAAGTATGGGAGAAAGAGAGAGAGAGAGGGGGAGGTACAGAAAGAGATAGAGCAAAATAAGTAAGAGAGTGAGAGAGAGAGGGGGAGAAAAATTATGGGAGAGAGAGAGAGAGAGGGGGAGGTACAGAAAGAGATAGAGCAAAATAAGTAAGTGAGAGAGAGAGAGAGAGGGGGAGAAAAAGTATGGGAGAGAGAGAGAGAGAGAGAGGGGAGGTACAGAAAGAGAAAGAGCAAAATAAGTAAGTGAGAGAGAGAGAGAGAGAAGGGGAGAAAAAGTATGGGAGAGAGAGAGAGAGAGAGGGGGGTACAGAAAGAGATAGAGCAAAATAAGTAAGTGAGAGAGAGAGAAGGGGAGAAAAGGTATGGGAGAGAGAGAGAGGGATGGGGTAGTAAATTGACATTTAACATATTAACAAAAAAGGGAGGCCGGGATAGAAACAAAGATTGGAGACACGTAGAGCAGTCAATGAAATGGGAAGGGTAAGCATCATAGAAATAAGAAAAGTTGGAGAGAAGGGGGAAAGATGAGGATACGTGGATAAAAGGGATATCAAATAGAAAGGAGAAGGGGACATTTAGGTTCGAAAAAGAGGGTTTAGTTTAGGTTTCTAGATTATAACTTGGCAGGGTCCGATATATTTTGATCATACTGCAAGGACAACGGGCATCTAAACAGTTGAAATGAAAATTCACATATTTTCGTATTCAATTAGCAATAGAAGAAATACGACCGATTCAGAAGTTAAAAGCACAAAGGATACAAATAGGTCAAGCAGATTCGTATTTCTGTCAAAATCTTTGTGGGTGTATAGAGTCGATGAAAGGTCATGTGAAAATCAGAGAGACAACGTACGAGAAATGACAATGAGTGCAATAGAAAAAGAGTTCGATGAGTAAATGATAAGAAATAAGTAAAGAGGGAATGGTTAGATATATATAGAGATATATGTATATATATGGGTATATATATATACATATATATATATAGATAGAGAGAGAGAGAGAGAGAGAGTGGAGAGAGGGTTAGTAGACAGAGGCAGTGGGAGAGGGGAGAGAGAATCGGAGATCAGAGAATAACAGAGATAGAAGAGATAAATAAGATAGAGTGAGATATTGCTAGTAGAGCGAGAAGGAAAGGGAGAGAGAAAGAGAAAGAGAGAGAGGGAGAGAGAAGGAAATAAATAAACAGAGATAGAAGAGATAGAGTGAGATATTGCTAGTAGAGAGAGAGAAGGAAAGGGAGAGAGAGAGAGAGAGAGCGATGGTATTCAGACGGGTGTGTATTTCTTTTTATCAATACAATTATATCAATATAGTATTACCTATATATGCTGTCGATTACAAATCAATACCCCTAAGGCGGTGTCATACAGAAAAATCCCTTAAAAAATCCCTTGAAAAATCCTTTCAAGGGAGAATTTTCTTGCTTCGTTAGAGGATTTTTGATGGGATAGTTGATGACAGACAGCAATTAAAGAGGATAACTAAATTCCGGATAACTAAAATCCGGATTTTTGGCCTCTGTGTGACACCGCCTATTGTCGCCAATGAAATTCCCATTCAAAGAACGAATATAATTATGTAAGGCGTTTCTTTTGTCATGAAGGACACGCCAATTTTTTTTTGTTTCACGGAAAGCATCACTATGGCACCCGTTGCATAGTAGGCACTGGTCACGTGGTCATTTCAACGAAGCGTGTATCGTTGAGGGCTTTCAATTGGTATGTAGCTTTTGACTGGTACAAGCATTATTTGCTTACTTGGTGTTTCTGGATTTGCTCGGCGGTAAATATTGATAGATGACCTAACACCATACATGGGAACGGCCGCTTGGACCAGGACAGCTAGAGACAGAAGAGAATGGAAATTTCATGAGGAGGGCTTTGTCCAACGTCTGGATGAACTATAGCCTGATAGATAGATAGATAGAAATATTGATATTTATACAGCAAAGCAAAACTATTCCCCAAAATGTAGTTACTTTGCTTTGAAAGGAGAGTCGATTGTTTATCCTGTTATTTTCAGGATCGTACTACGTCATGCATGTCTTTTATGAAAATCAGAGGTTTTATTGCTATGAATCTATAGGTAGTCGTTGAATATATTGTAAAGAATGCATTAACTTAACGCAAATTACTTAATTAAAGAGAAGGTTGAGTTCTGGGAAGAGATGACAAATAATTTATTATTATTATTATTATTTTATTTGGCAAATCAAGTCACATAATACAACAATATAACAAACATGAATTGAGATTAAAAAATCAATAGAAAGCATAATTTTTTTTGCAATAGCAGGTGCATCCGGTCGAGCTGCCCGGGTATGGAAAAAGTTAACCAAATAACTGTGATCCGCAGACCTTCCTCCCCACACCCGACTAGATGCACCTGATATTGGTTAAAATAAAGCTTTTAAAAGAAAAGATAGATGAGAAGAAAATGGAGGAAAAAGGGAGAAAAAAGAAGGAAAAAGAAAAAGAAAAAAAGAAAAGAAAGAGAAAAAAAACAAAAAAACATTGCATGACAATTTTTTTAAAAGTTGTGATTTCATGACTGGTAAAGTAACATATTGTTACTGTTAATCATTAACACCATCATCACGTTGTTAAAAATAAATATAATATCATTATCATTATCGTTATTAACATTATTACTAATACCGTTACTATCATGATTATTATGATTATTATAATTTAATTTATATCATTGACATCAATATTTATATTATATTAAAACATCAACAATAAATTAAATTTCATTGAGAATACAATTTCAACAACAACCAGTCTCGAAGCTATTGCACGATCATAATATGTACAGATGAAGCCCTATATCATGTTTATGAAAATATTAAGATTCAGTAATATATATAGGATTTTATTGAAATCAAAACATCAAAAAACCAAGAGCAAACAGTCCAAAGACTGACAACTGTCTTGGGTACAAAAATATAATTTAAATCAAATATACATAATAAAATAGAAGTAATGAATAAATACATAAGTTACATAAGTTAAAATATCAAATAACTAAACTATTATCAATAAATATTGCAAAAAGGACATATAAACAATAAGTATACATCATTACAATTACGTCAAAAGAGGGCTCTCGAGCTGTGCAAAATCTAAATCAGGTACAGACCGAGAGTCCAATAAAAGAAAATTAAAATGCATAAGACTGGGTTTAAAAAAGATCAATAGTGAAAAGAGGGGAATATGTCAGCTAAAGAATAATTTTTTAAATTTAAAGTATTGAGAAGGTACAAGTAACATACAATAAAGAAATTCCCAAGAGAGCATAGTAAGAGAATAGAGTAAGATAGAGGAAGAGAGAGGGCGAAAATAAGAAAGGAGAGGAGAGAGGGAGAGAGAGAGAGAAAGAGAGAAGGAAGAGGATAGGAAGAAAGTTAGGGAAATATCAATACCATCTGTAGAATTTGTAAAAACAGTCCAGGTATTCAACATTGTAGACATCATTGCAATTAACCCGAAATACATGAAACATACAATAAAGAAATTCCCAAGAGAGCATAGAGAGAGAAAAGAGTAAGATAGGGGGGAGAGGGGAGAAAAAAAAAGGAGAAAGAGAGAAAGAGAGAGAGAGAGAGAGAAAGAGAGAGAGAGAGAGAGAAGGAAGGGGATAGGAAGAGAGTTAGGGAAATATCAATACCAACTGTAGACTCTGTAAAAACAGCCCAAGTATCTAATACAATTTTGGAATGGTTTGGAATGGTAAAAATGGACTGTGTATTATTTCAAGTACATATCATTATTGTTTCATATTATATAATGAGAAATGGAACAAAAATTATACGGTATACATCTCAGGTGGTTATTATGTGAAGTGAAGTCTTATTTATAGAATTGAAAAATTGTTTATATTCTATAAATGACTATAAACAGCATCAATTAAACAACTAGCAATAAAAAAGCATAAACAGCATTTAAAAAAATCACACTGTTACATATTTCTATAAGCATATTCGTCATTATTATCAACATCATTTATATTATTGTTATTGCAATCATTATTATTGCTAGGATTATATCATATAACTGTTACAATCATTATTAATATTATTACGAAATATAATGTATAATACAACATGAATAAATACGGAATCGTATATACAGATTTACAAGCCAGAGTTCAACACCTTCAAGTGGGAGCACCAAGTGCCAATTTGAGTCAATAGTACATCGTTACGAATATGTTGAGGAAGTGTGTCCCATAATCTGGGAAATGAGTTTATGGCTGACGAACGTAGTCTTTCAGTTCGAGCGAACAAATGTTTGAACTTCAGGTCGGTACTATATCTTGGGTTTACATTTATGGCGCTGTTTACACTATCGCAGGATACATACATAAACAAACATTTGATAATGAATGTGAGCAAAGTGTAATTCCGACGAGACTCAAGAGATGACCAGCGGAGGCGTCGCAACCTTTCCTCGTATGACATTTCCATTCTTCTTTGTTTAAGGATAATTCGGGTCGCTCTACGTTGAACACCTTCAATCTTACCGATTAAATTTTTCGTATACGGGGTCCAAACCGGTAGACCATACTCGAGTATGGGTAGAATAAGAGCTTTGTACAGACAAAGTGTAGCGTGGGAAGAGAGACCAGATGAAACACTAGAAAGCAGCCCAAGGAGCCGGTTGGCTCGTGAGACAATGTAGTTGACGTGACTATCCCAAGATAAGCGGTTATTTATCATGACACCTAAATATGAGTGTTATCATTGTATTATGTAAGTGTGGATGAACATCAGATAAGAAATGTTCCTTGAAAAGCATGGCTCTTCAAATGCCTTCATATTCTTAAAAATAATACAAAGTTTTGGTATGGGGTCATGAATTTGGTTCAAATTAATATCTTGGAAGCATATACGATCCTACAATATTCAGTGGTCGTCGTCGAGGTCGAAATCGACTCTAAATTTATGAAATTGTAAATAATAAACACGTTATGTTATATAGCTCCCTCTCAAGGTCAAGATATTAATTAAGCTATAAAACAATGTATCTTGACTAAAATCGACCAATTAGCTAATCCCGTTCGGAAACTATATAGCACAACTACATATTCTGAGATTTTCATGGTCGCAGCTACCATTGTACGGCCGTAGGAGCTATTTGAAATTTATCAAAATTTACCGGGAGCACCGGTAAATGTTTATATTCAATTTTTCTCGAAAGCAGAAGTGTTTTAGTGGTTAAAATTTCTAGTGCATTTAATACAACCACAGGGGCATCCAAATACATCAAAATTGTAAAGAATCATTATCCACCCATTTTTCAAAATTTACCAAAACTTTGTAATACCTTTAATATGGCATGTAACATCATAAAAATCGGTATGGATTTTTATGCCACATGTTCTTGTAGTCCCGTATACACCTTTCCTTGTACAGTGCTTGTAACTTTACCAAGACTTGGCCAAATTTCTTATCATTGTGATGATTCCAGAATTTTGCAGTACACACCAATACTTATATGCTAGAGGATCAACTTTTTCTGATCAATTCCACACCGCTTCTTTCAAAATGCAATCGCATTTATTTACCAGAACTCAACTTCATCTTTAAACTAACAATGTTTAATCGTTGACAATTAATTGGAACAAGAGCTGTTTCATTAAATCTTCTTTTTCAACGTCGCCTTTCGACCTCTACCTGCATGCATAAGTAATCACAAAATATTAACTATATTTTAAAATGATCGTTTATGATAAATGTTTATTAATTTTGAATAAGTCAGTTAGCAATATCAAGGTATCCCGTTCTCAAAGTACATGTTACCTTCCCGGGTGCACACAAATTATTGACAATGTGAAAATGAATATAAAAGTAGTGAATGCCTACGTAAATTCAAACCAAATTCTGGTTGTTTTTAATATGTTACCTTTTTACGAATGAGATATAAAAAATCTACACTTTGTAAAAGTCATTTTAAGGAGATGATTGTTACTATTGATATGTATAAGATGCGTGTATATAGCAAGTGATAGAGTGTTAAAGAGAGAGAAAGAGAGAGAGAGAGAGAGAGAGAGAGAGATGAGGTAAAATGAAAGTACACAGATTATACACCCTTCCCTTATTCAAAATTCACTCATGGAGTAAAACCTAAGCCCCTCCCCTCCCCACGAAATCAATGCCCCATCAAAAGGGCCACGCTACTCCAGAAAATTGGAAAATGTTTTTACATTTGAAAACACATGATGCAGATGGCCCATTTCACGGATTTGGTATGTTCTCTGTGCAGCTCACGTGTCATCAATCATTCACTATTGCCTAACCTGAATATCCATTGGGAAGCTTTATAGTGAGATGTTTGTGATGGGTAATTATTAAAACAGCGATGCTGCCATCCTAGGACATTTTCTTGGACATTTTTAGTGACAGTTTTATTGGGCTACATGAATAGATGAATCTCTTCATAAATCGTGTTGCAGGCGAGTACCCACACACGCACACACACCTAAACACGCACACATATCCACCTACACACGCGCATATCCCAATCCAATATTAATTTATTAACGGATGCAATTAATTTGAAATGACACACGCCTAAGGGAGATGAAAATGTTATGGTTCAGTGAAGTATCAACAAAATTATTAATTTCATTATTTGATTGAAATAATGCGTATAACGTCCCTGCTAAACAATGTTAATATGATATTACGCAGTGTCGGAGTAAAACAAAAATTCAAGATAAATATATGCACCAGCAATTTATAACTACACGAGACGATACCATATATATTTGTAAAATGAAGGAGAGAGAGAGCGAGAGAAAGAGAGCAACCTACCCCCCCCCCTCCCCAAAAACAGTGAGGAACCTGACTTACCAATGCCCTGGAAAACAAGTCAAAATGAGTGTAGTAAAAGGTTGCTATGGAGTCTGATGGCGTCGTTAGCAATCTGACTGGGTGTGCGTGGTATTCTGCTAAGTGTGATGAATAGAAATATTTCATTTGCAAATATATTATAGGGTAGAGAGCAAATATGACCCACAAACATGCTTAACTTTGGCCTGGCTTGAGTGACATGGATAGTGGAACAGCAAACATTGTACGTACCTCGTAAATTGACCAACCCAAGAGAATCCCTCGAACACACATCGTAGTCATGGAAATGGCAAACTCTGTTTGGACGCCCAAAACTGGTAGCCATGGTTACCTGTATGCTAATTTATTATTATTAATCTTGTAATTCACTGATTCACAATCATTTGAGGAAGAGGTAGCCGTCTTAACTACACGCATTCATCTATTATTAGTTGCTGAATTTGGAATAAAACCATTTTAGTTGTTTTGGGGGCTTTTAAAAGAGTTTAAAAATATAAGAGTTCCGATTAAACAGATTTTAAAATAACAGCACTAAAGACGACATAAAATATGGCTGGATTTTCAAAACTCGTTGTCCTGATCACGTTGCTCGGTAAGTGTTCGGTTTTGTAATATTCCAATATTTAATCACAGCTTTTTCTCTAACTACATGAGAGTAAAAAAACACTTTTGGAGAGTCATCATAGTAGAAATCAAAGAGTAATTCCGCTCTTGAAAAAATTATTCAACCGTTCAGTTGGAGTACATTCCAGCTTGTTCAACTCCAATTGAAGTGACTCCTACTCTGACTCCTAACATGTGGATTTATACTCCTATGCATTAAAGGGAGTGTGTCATGACGAGACATGTGTCTTTCCCGTGGCCCTACCCGAGGCCAATCAGGTATAATACGACTACAGACGAAGCGACCGCAGCATTCACGTCTGTGCAACATAATATACGCGACACCGAAGCGAGAGGAGAACTTCGGTCTAGCGCGCGCTGACCCAGTTTAGTGGGCGTGCGCTGATGACCCAGTTAATCAAGTCCATTTTTCTACATGCAGTTGTCCAAAAGAAGACGTAGATGGCGTTAACCAGTATTTCCCATGATACACTCCCTTTAAGAGCGTAAGTTTATTCTAGTCTAGGACAAGTCCTAAATAAGTACAGATAAAGAACTCTTGTATCCGTGTATGGAATCGTCTTTCCAGGACTTCTCTTCCCAAACGCGCGATGAAAAATAAAGCTGAAACAAGAGTCTGAATGCGTTGCATATTTCCTGTTTGATATTGCCAAAAAGGATAAGTTTTCGCATAGGATTTGAAATTGTCTAAGGATACTTTAGTTCTCAGTTACACAGGTAGGTCTCAATTGTTCCGTAGAATGGATACCACAGCAGAGAAAGCTCTCATTATGGGAAAAAGTGTTTTCGGTGTTTTGCCTTCTCACCGTGCTCTCACCACCGAACAATTATTCGCTCCGAACGTGGTATATTGGCCACTTTAAAGATCGAGAATTCATTTCTAAAAGGTTAATTAATTGTTTTTTTCTGTCTTAATCCTTTAAAATGTATAAATGACTCTATCAAGCCTGCTTCGACAAACAGATATGTTAGGCCAGCTTGGTTAAATAATATAATTGTTATCCTGAAAAACGGTGATTTATGTCGCAATAATTTTGGTCTTGAAAAAGTTTGATTTGCATACTATTTCTAATTCATAATACTATTCTATAAACAAAATTGGGGAATTCTGATAAAGATGATTTGAAGTTTACTAAACCTCTTAACTGGAATAATATTATGATTATTTCCTATTTGTCATAGAGGAATATACGACCGGAAGTTCAGTAGTATGTAGGCCTATAACATAATGGTATTAAACCCTTTTCTCTGAAATCATTTAGTGTGCTTAAATGAAATGTATGAACCTTCTTGATTTACATTTTTAGCAGCTGTATCAACGGTGTCTGCTCGGCTATCATGTTATCAATGTTCAGGCCGTTACTTCATTAGCCTCTTGTCGATGGCCCTCGCGTTTTTGGAGTCCGTAAATTCTGACTTGCTCGGTTTCTCTGACTCGCTTCGCTCGCCAGAATTTACGGACTCCAACAAAGCGAGGGCCATCGACAAAAGGCTATTACTTCATAGACTCCGGGGAAGATGTGGGCAATTGTTACACGACGACTGCTGATACCAGTACTCAAGATAGCTGCAACGGACGATGCTCGGTGATTATACACAGATTTACAACATAGTTACATTAATTTGAACATATTTCATCATGATAACAAGATAAAAAAGGGACTGGTTTACATCCTGGTCCTGAATATTCAAGCTTACACTAAAACATAAAAAATAAATTAATCAAACATATATTTAAAAAAAAGAAGAAATGTTTAGGATTACATGTAGGATCCCGCGACAATTGCTTCGCGGTAAATTTCCGACACTAACCGAATTCATAACTTCAAACCTGCGTAAAACACTCTACCTAAGATTACCCCTAACCCTAAAGCTATCCGTAAACCCACTTTCAACTCTGGCTCTAACCTTAGGCCAATAATTATTAAACGTGGAGCAATTGTCACAGGAGCAATTATGGGATGATCAGTTGTATAAACCAAACTAAGCGTGTAAACTTCGGTATTAAAAACCTTTGTGGTCCAACAATCTGTCACGAGAGTTTTATTTTTAAATTACTAATACCATCTAAATATGTAATGGTGAACAATGGTTTCAACCAATGCTTTTTCTAGCTGTCAGGCTTAGCCGATTCCAAACTTACTCGTGCATACACCACGTCAGAAGGAATCAATATACATTTAAACAAAACCCACCAGACTGACGAACTCTGATATTATCATCTTATAACAATTCAATTTTTTAATTCAATTTCAATTTATTCAACCATAAAAAAAGTACAATAATTCACGAAAATACCCTCAGTCTTAATTCACAAAATGACTCTGACTGACCCTGTTTCTAGTGATGTCTTTCTGATGGCGACGTTAAAAGTCGGTCCCCAGATCAGACTAATCATATCTGTTCTGACAGATAAACGACGATAAAAACCTAGTTACCCATATACACACGCGCATGCTTACTCAGACCACAGAAATGATTCAGATAACGATTATTTTGATAATGTGGATTTTCAGGTTTCGAACATAAGTTTGAGAAAATGTAACAGTGACGATATTATTAATAACCACGGCAAAAGATTTCTTTAAACTTTGTAAACATTTTAAACTGATTATTGCAAATGGTCGAGTAGGCGTGGATAAACAAGGTGATTTTACATGTGCTTAAATAAGTACCATTGATTATTGTGCCGTATCGCTCGAATTATTTCAAGTTTTCCCTTGATGCGGTATCTGATTGTTGTAAAAAATGTTTTTTTATTTTTTATACTTATCTATGTTTTTTGTCCCAGGTGCATTTCCATTTTTTTGTTTTAAATAGGTTAAATTAACGTTACCAATGTTTGTTTAACCTGTTGTTTATGTCGGGAGGAGGGAGGTCCTGGGGCCGTCGCCCTCCCCCCCCCCCCCCCCCCCGTGGATCAGCGCCTATCTATCGGTGTGACTCCGATGAAACGGCCACTATGAACGGGTTCAGAAGAAAAACGGGGGAAAAACACCGATGCAAATGATCAGAGGACGTTCTTGTTCCGTGTACGCGCGCTTTTTCGGAACCCGGCTAGCAGCTAGTTGTGATTGTTGACGTTTTGTTGATACATGTGCAATTGTGCGTGAACATGCTGCTAGCTCAGGCGCGTACGCAGGGGGTGGTTTTGGGGTTAACCCCCCCCCCTTGAGTTTTTTATGTGTATGTTTTATGTATGTTTTTTCTGAAAACCCTCCCCTCTTGATTTTTTTTTTTTTGTGTGTGTGTGTAAAAAAAAAAGAAAAAAGAAAAGTGTCCGCTTACCGCCCCCCCCTCCCCCCCCCCCCCCCCACTGAGCGACTTTTCGGCCGGCGCGATTTTCAAATTTTCGGGAGCAAAATAATAAAGCTGAGTCGTTGCGTAATTTTGGGCCCGATTTTAACCCCCCCCCCCCCCCCTTGAAAAAATCCTGCGTACGCCACTGTGCTAGCTAGATGGGGAGCGGGCCTAAATTGATTCGTTTAATTTGTAGTTCATAAGCTTTAAAACAAAAATCCAAATTAATTAATATCTTTATGATAACATATTTATTGAAAATTATATATTCATTAGACCAAATGGTGAACAAAACAATATTTAAAACTGATCACTACCTGCACGCCTGCCGAATTCAAATTCAAAGCGCGCGCCAGCAGCTAACAAGCGATTGCGAAATAATTCTTCACTTCTGGCAGGGGCTCGCCACAGCCAGTGGATTTCACCTGCAGTATGCATGGCACATGCAGGAAAATGGCGGTTTCACATCCTATTTCACAGTTGTTTACAATTATTAAAAGGCTAATTCTATCGGTATTTTTATCGGTGTGACGTCAATAGAACTTATAGAAGGGCTATGAAAGGGGGAATTATACGGTGAAATTTGATACATATTTTAATAAGAACGATAAAGATGCAGATGAAATGAGGAAATAGAATAAGAGAAAAAGATTACCTCCCGTCGTGTGTATACTTTACTTTTACTTGTACCTTATGTATAAATACTTTGGCACAAATTCGCACAAGCCGTCCACCGTCGGCAGCAGAACTCTATTCTAGATGCTGAACAGGCTTTGACAAGTAGCAGAATAGAAGTAGAAGTAGAAGTATAGATGCAGGAAAGATGTCAAATGAGAAAAAAGAATAAGGAGAAAGACAATTTTCCGTCGAATGTATGCCTCACAGCACTGCGGAAGTGCCAAAGAATTTTAAATATAAGTCTCTAAAAGACCCTCAAAGAAACACTTTTTACGTGAAATTCAATCAGTGAAAAAGATCTTTACTTCCAAAGGTCTCTGTTGAAATTGAGCTTCGTTTTTCTTCTTTTCAATGCAGGTCTCACCATCTCTCCCTCCCACTCTTTCTCTATCTCTCTACCCCCTCTTTTTTAAATCTATTTTATATTTTCATTTCTTCTAGTAAATACGAGATTAGCTTCTGATTAAATGGTTCTATTGATCAAATGACATTTTGGTAAAAAGTAGGGACGACATACTCAAGGTAACATCTTTCTCATCAGTAATTGAAACTTTAGAAATTCGCGAAGGTTGTATTTCAATAGAGAAAAAATAATCAATAAAGGTTTATCATTTTTGGGATGAGCTTTGGCCTACTCTCTCATCATCTAGATGTTTAATTCTTCTACCATGTTTAACAAGGGCGGATCCAGGATTTCGCACAAAAAAGGGGGGGGAGGCGTGAAATGTACTAAGCAGGAAAATGGTAAAGGCAAGATGTGGCGCATACGCTGTAAACGTGCTCGCCCTGCATGCTAGAGGGGTCTGGGAGCAGTTTCTGTAATCTACATCATATTAAGTTACCCAAAATGTAGACACATAGATAATCATTTTGCAGAATCTTGTTGCTAGTATTATTATTATTTCATGGATATATTGACTGCTATGAGAGGCATCGCCGTTTCTATAGGCTCAAGGGGACGTTACATCCTGATATGACCCCTCGGCGCGCTATGAGAGGCATCGCTCTTTCTATACGCTCAAGGGAACGTTATATCATTATATGACCCCTCGGCGCCGGGTCATATCATGATGTAACGTCCCCTTGAGCGTATTAAAAGCCATTACAAGTGTTTCTCTAGTATATGTTTTCTTCAATGGATTTTCTTGAAATAAGCGCCACGATGGTTTTGTTGAGCGAACAAAGTTTCAATAAGATGAGAAAACGGTATTGTGACCTCTAAAAGAACATTGGATCGGTAATCAAAATAAAACTTCTCCCTATCAGTTTCATATGAACACCCCAATATTTTTCAAAGACTGAAACATAATATGTAGGTTGAGTTCATTTAATACGTCGCTGTCAATAACATTTCTTTTTAGAGACTGCTTTTCGAACCGGATTTCGCCGCCTTTGAAAACAGATTGCAAAATTTGAATAAGTAATGATTGCCAATTTCATTTTTGTAACTCGCTGTTACCATTTAACCTTCCGCAGCTTTACTTAATTCTACGTCTCTCTTCCCATTCGTTGAGGAAAATTGAATGTAAATATGACTGTATATAACCTTCTGCTTTTCGTTATGAGAAGTATTCACAGACAAATCTGTGTGTGGTGCAACATTGATCATGGCCGATATTTCTAATAGCACGCAGTCCTACTCAACGGACATGTTTTGGACTGATATCCAGAATGCAAGTGGATACATGAATGTCACTACTCAATCTTTGAATCCCATTGGAACAACTCAACCTAATCTGAGGAGTCTCATCTACCTCGCTGTCTTTTTCGCGCTCATTGTACTTGCCAACATCATAAGTCTTGGCGCATTTCTAGTAGAAAAACGTCTCCGTACCTACAATAATTACTTCATCATAAACCTGACCATACTGGATCTGCTGGTTGGAATTGGACTGGTAATTTACGTTGAGCACTGGTACATCTACCGGTACCCGTTTTCTCAAAATGCCTGTAAGGTCTTAACTGGGATCTTCAGCGGAATCGTCAATGCTTCTAACATCAGCGTGGTTGTTATCTGTGCTGATCGACATCAAGCGGTCTATGATCCCATCAAACATTTTATCTCTCGATCAAAACGCAAGGCAATCATCATCAACTCTCTGCCATGGGTGATTGGACTCTCGTTCTGGATAGGGTACGTCACAGTGTGGGAGTTCGTCGTCGATTACGACAACGGACTCCACTGTACTCAGCGGTTCCTTCTCAGTCCGTTGACGAATATGATCCAAAATAATGCCAAGTTCTTCATGCCTTTGGCCATCATCGCCGTTCTCTACGTCAGAATCTATATCAAGATTTGGAAGACGGTTGGAAGACGTAACAACAAGAAGTCAACTGATTTAACGGACCTCAACCTTTCCACCGCCAAGATTAATGAGATGACGAGCGTAAACGTTTCATCGACATCGCATACTGGTTCATTTAGTGACATTACAGAGAGAGGAAGCAGAGATGACACCATGATATCATCATATTCATCACGTAATAAGACCAAGAACGGAAATAGTGGCCAAGAAATATCGGTACGTAATCTACAGAATTTGCCTCCTATAACACGATAGCACAGACTTTAGTAACCTTGTCCACCACCTATTCTAAAATGAGAATATGACTAAAAATGGTTACATACAAACCTGAGCATGATTTCTGTGTAAAAGAGAATTCGAATTTCTCTTAAGATATCTCTGTGATCATGTTTTCTCAACTGCATTTGCAAAGACAACTTTTGCGACAAATAAATAGTAAGGTAAGCAGGCCTAAAGATTACAACGAACGATAGGCTGTTTGCTGACAGAATTTTCTCAGAAGATTTTTTAATATCAATCTCTGAGGGATAATTTCCCTCGCTCTCCCATGTGAATACGAAAGTAATATGCAATTGGTGCTGAACAAAATTTAAAGGTTACGGAACTATTTGTGCTTGGTGTCTTTTTAAAGTTAAAATAGATTCCATTGGAAGATTAAAATCACTCTAAATGCACGAGTTGGTTTGATAGCATGTATATTTTTCGCAGTATAATTATGTTCCTATCAAAATCTACGGTGTTCATGATTTTCTTTCTTTCTATTTCGTTATATTTCTCTCTTACTTGCTCCCTGTCTGTCTCTCCTAACAACTCAGACATCAACGTCACATCGCGTGGAATCGACGGCTGAAATGACGAAGGCGACTCGTACTCTCCTCCTCATCGTCATCGCTTTCGTACTGACATGGTTACCAGTTAGCGTAATGACTTTAATCTACACTATCGAACCTCGACTCATCGAACCTGGTCTGTCACTTGAAGCTTTCACTTTCGTCGTCAATCTGCAATATGGGAACAGCCTCCTGAACCCAATATCCTACGCCATGTCACAGCCTCTGTTCCGTGCCACCGTCATCAAAATGTTCTCCTGTAAACGATCATTGCAGGCCAACTAGCCATGATAATTCACCTATTTTGTAATACATTTTGTGTATTACAACATACTCATAGTATGTAGTGCAAAATTTAGCGTATCAGGCATAGAGTTATACCTCCATATTTTTGTTAACGCTACTCTGAGGCTTCAATGTTTGAGTGTGATTATAGTCAACCTTGTTCTCACACCCGTTCCCTGCATGTGAGTAGTTCTTTACGTTCTGATTATATAAACCTCCCTTTCATGCCATTGTCGCCATGTACTCATTGGTAAAATAAAGGACGAGTTTTTGTGTATAGATTGTAGATTTGTGTAACGTATCATTTAAACTGAAGACATTTCAAGTTCAAGTTCAAGTTCAATTCATTTCTCCACAAAGGCAAAACATAGGGAGCTACATAAAATAAAATACATACAATACAATAATAGAACATGTACATTATATATAAAACGACTCCAGTTGGAGCAATGTATGTTTTAAAAAGAAAAGAAGTTAAGATGTTCATGTTCAGATTTATCTTAATGAGGTCAAGATGTATCGATTCTTATCCGCGATTAAGATTATATCATCTTGTTCTTAGGTGTATCAGCACTATTTTGGTGGTAGTTATTTTTAGAAAAGCGCAAGTACGTTATGTAAAATAGTCAATATGTTAAAGATCGTGGATATTTGATTCATTGGTGACAAACGCAAACTTAAGATTTGGTGTATAGAATCCTGAATTTACATGTCTAAAATGCTCTTGAATTAAATCTTATGTTGCACCACCAACTGCTCTGATTATGCCTTTTATTATAAAAACTGTGCCTGTCTTTATGTTTTATTCTATAACAACGTACCCTATTATAGATTTTTCAGTGCGTATGATACGAATTGTTGGCCTGTACTTTTTACTGGAATGAAATATATAGAAATTAGATACAAATCATGATTACTGTTGTAAGCCAAGTTAATATTGGTCAAAATAATAATGATGAATAATTTATGGTGATGATGATGACGATTATACTAATGATGATGATGATGATGATGATGATGATGATTACGACTATGATGTTGAGCAGGAGTATGACATTGATTATGACTATCATTAGTTTACAATCGAAGATAAGAGCGACGATGATGTAAAAGATGATAATACTGATGATACAAACAATATTTCAATTTCATTTTTAATTTCAAATTCAATATTATTTCTGTTTCGAACAAAGTATTACAGATCAATTATAATCATTTACAAAAATTAAGGAATGCATATTGGAAACAGAGGGGTCTACTAAAAAAAGCAATGCTTGTACAATAATGTAGACCCCTCAAATAATAGTTAGGAATAATGAGTAATTAAATTAACAAATTCGTAACTACAAAGAGGAACTAGAATTAGGGAATAGGTGGTGCCGACAGAGGCGAAAACGGGACAAGAGAGTTCTTTACATGACAAAGATAGGATAACACGGTCAAAATACAAGAAGTAGACAATGCCACAAAAAGAAGGGAGATATCGGGGGTACAGAAACAAATACAAAAAGGATGAGCTGCATGTGGGATTGAGAAGAAGGTGAGCAAGGAGAAATGCGCATTAGAAAGGAGATATGCATGAGAGGGCACAATATGATATATCAAATTACACTTTGAGTCAGCGACTAGAAAATGACTTTGTTTCAACCATAATTAGAAAGGAGATATGCATGTGAGCTAGAGCACAATATGATATATATTAAATTACATTTTGAGTTAGCGGGTAGAAAATGACTTTGTTTCAACCATAATTAGAAAGGAGATATGCATGTGAGAGCACAATATGATATATCAAATTACATTTTGAGTCAGCGGGTAGAAAATGACTTTGTTTCAACCATATTAGACAGGAGATATGCATGTTAGAGCACAATACGTTATATCAAATTAAATTTTTGAGTCAGCGAGTAGAAAATGACTTTGTTTTAACCATATTAGAAAGGAGATATGCATGTGAGAGCACAATATGATATATCAAATTAAATTTTGAGTCAGCGAGTAGAAAATGACTTTGTTTCAACCATATTAGAAAGGAGATATGCATGTAAGAGCACAATATGATATATCAAATTAAATTTTGAGTCAGCAAGTAGAAAATGACTTTTTTTCAACCATAATAGAAAGGAGATATGCATGAGAGGGCACAATATGATATATCAAATTAAATTTTGAGTCAGCGAGTAGAAAATGACTTTGTTTTAACCATATTAGAAAGGAGATAAGCATGAGAGGGCACAATATGATATATCAAATTAAATTTTGAGTCAGCGAGTAGAAAATTAATTTGTTTTAACCATATTAGAAAGGAGATAAGCATGAGAGGGCACAATATGATATATCAAATGAAATTTTGAGTCAGCGAGTAGAAAATGACTTTGTTTTAACCATATTAGAAAGGAGATAAGCATGAGAGGGCACAATATGATATATCAAATTAAATTTTGAGTCAGCGAGTAGAAAATGACTTTGTTTTAACCATATTAGAAAGGAGATAAGCATGAGAGGGCACAATATGATATATTAAATTACATTTTGAGTCAGCGAGTAGAAAATGACTTTGTTTTAACCATATTAGAAAGGAGATATGCATGAGAGGGCACAATGTGATATATATATCAAATCACATTTTAAGCCAACGAGTAGAAAATGACTTTGTTTCAACAACAATAAAACAAAAATTAAAAAGAAAGAAAGAAAGACATGACGGGTTAAGAATACATGGGCGATATAATTCAATCAAGTTCATAATATTGTAATGAAAACAATTTAAGTTTGTTTTCCTTAAAATTATTAATCGATGGTGCATATTCTATTAAATTCATTACTTAAAGAATTCCACACTTTTGGGCCTAAATTCAAAAATTTATTTTGAGCTAAGAGGGTCCGCAAAGAGGTGAATTAAAGTTCTTCCGAATGTCTTGTTGGGCAATTATGGACTGAGCTATTTAAACAAAAAATATCTTGCAAAACAGATGGCAACATTAATATTTTGTAATTATACATAAATTGACAATAAGTCTTTTACCTAAAAATACGGTCACAAAGGTTCGTACGATGCGTTCGTACGAATCTACCTGTCTTTCCATGGTGTTCCAGAATGTCCATGGTCTGAAATTCTTTCGAAGCAGATCGTAATGACATTTGTGACGGAGGCTTAATTACGTTATTTAAACAAACAAATGTTTGTATGGTAGCGAAAGGGAAAATTACAATTAATACGAATAATCTTATTTTGTAATGACAAAACTTTATCTAGTGGGGTTTGATGTGTGTTATCCCAGACTAAGAGACCGTAATTCAGTATGGGAGTATCAAAGAACTATAAAAGCATAATTAATGAATTAAAAATTATGTCTTTGCTTTATTAATAATACCAATATTTACGGAAATAATTTTACAAATAGCCTCTTGTCGATGACTCGATGTGATATTTCCAAGAAAGGTTTTTATCAACCGTTACACCCACATATGTATTAAATGAAATACACTCCAATGTGATATTTTCCAAAACTACGTTAGCTGGCAACCAATCTATAGATTTCATAGACAACGTATATTTCGTTTTCTAGAGATTCAATGATAATTTAATATATTACACATTTAAATTGTTATCTATTTCAACTAATCTATGAGAGTCGTGAGAAAAAATAAATTTGTGTCAAGTACGTAAGACAAAAAGTCAATTGATTGACATAAGTCATTAATATATAAATAAATAATAGTGGGCCCAATATGCTACCTTGTTGAAAACCACAATTTATGCCTTCTCCAACACCTATTGAAATGGGCGAACATTACAATGACGTATTACAAACTATGTTTATATGTATGGGATATACCATGGAATATTGAGAATGAATTAGATCTCTCGAAAGTCTTCCCGATCGTGTGCAAGGTACCATGTTTCACAAAGCAGTAACACAATCCAACTGATGGTTATAAGCTACTGAAATCATCGAATTCGATTGACTGTGAGCAGAATTGGTGAATTCCGGCAGTTGTTATTGAAGACTAATTTTATTAAACGGGACCCTGGGATATACTAGTGGAGATAACCATTGCGGTGATGTGGATCGTTCACTTGACTTTCAATCAAGAGTTTATGTACTCGAAACTCAATTACAATGGCTAGAAAGGTCAGGAATAAGGTGTGGTTTGTAAACAAAGATACCCAACTTTCTCCAGCATCACCTCGTGAAAAAACTAGCATAACAAACAGATTCCCCCAAAAAAGTAATGCATACAGAATATTTGTGTGACACCTCCGGCCCGTATATGTATTACGTAAAGGGAACCTTAATTACAAGCATAATGCTTCCAAGGTTTCCCCCTTATTACTGCAGATTATTGTTAGCATTATTTGTATGTAATGACTTGCCATTAAATAGTTTTGTTTACTGTTGTATCTATCGAACATTAATGTACATGTTTTGTTACCATGTATATGCCTTACTTTGAAATTCTTTTCATATGCAGTTAATGTGGAAATAAAACCTATATAAAACAAAAATATATCGTTATATGTATAGGAGACGGAGCAAATGAGAGAATTCCTGGAAATATATGCCACAGAGTTTCCAAATTGTGTTTCATCGATTAAAATAAAACAATGAAACCTACCCTTATTCTCTTTCTTCATAACATTTTGTTGAACCCCTCATTGATCTACTTGTGGTTCTTATATTACAACTTATTTATATAACTTCACACGCCATGAAAGTCATGAAAAGATAAGTAGCGCGCCATGGCGCAATGCCATGGTTAAGTCGGTACGTCACCAGACTGTTGATCACGTCCCGGGTCACCGCGGCACCAAAGTCTTTTGGCAAGCTATTAATCTAAGTTTGCCACTTTCCACCCAGGTGAGGTAAATGGTCACCTGGCAGGAATAAATTTATATTTAAGAACCCACTATTATTCTTCATTCGCAATCAAACCAAATTAAGCAAGTATTCCTTAGTTAAACCGGCTTTATGGAGAACTTGGCGTATCAGGACAAATATAGGAAAGACAATTATTCATCAGATTTGAGAGAACTGCGTGATGAGGATGAACATTGTCTTTGAAATTCTGAGCTATGGTCATATCCCACGCGTCAATGAAAGCCAGTTCTGGAGAATCCTTTAAGACTGCCCTCAACGCCTGGTCCAAGGTCCAAATATACCACTCGCTGTTCTGTAACTGATGAAGGAGCTTTGCATGTTCTCGGGTGTTTGCGCTCTTAAAGACTACCAGTGTTTGAGGACTTCTCTTGTGTAGTCTCTGAACAGCCGCTTTAATATCTCTCATTCTCTCTTCGTACATCTCTAATGGGTATGTCGTGAAGTGTGTTCCAACGCAAATTAAGATTACTGATCTAGAGTCTACCTTCAGATCGTCTAATTCATTGACAATGTAATGCACATTATCCTTGCGAATAAGTACCGATGGACGAGCGGGAAAACCTTGAAATTTAAAATGTATAGAGATGTTCAACTTATCGCTGCTCTTAGCGCGTAATGGGCCCCTTCTTTTTTCACAATCATCTATTGGTTTCTTCCCCACTATCTCAGGTTTGTAATTATTGGCAAACTCGAGGTAGAACTGTCTAGAAGTCGAGTCACCGAAAATATGGACTGCTCTGTTTTGCAGGCACTGTAAGACATCTGGTTTAGTAAATCGACGGAGTTTGCATTGATCTGAAAACCAGATGTTCTTGCTATAGAAGCCCGAAGGAGAAGGGTTGTGTAAGTGTTGTCCTGGTCTGCAGGAAGGTAGATCATCTTGATAAGCAAACATGCTCTTCTTCCAGTCTGTAGAGTTTTTGGAAGTAGGAAAATGTACAAGGGATTGTGAAATTGTGAAATTAGGCCATTAAAAAATATCCATGTTTAGCGTCCCCGCCCGCTTCCTTTTTTGGGGCCGCCTGCTTTAAAAAAAAAAAAAAAAAATTAAATATTTATTTTCCTTTTTTTTATAAATTGTTTTGATTTTTCTTTTTTAAAGAAAAAAAACATGAAAAACACTGCTAAATTAAACCTATTTCTGATTTTAAAATTTTTGGCGGCCATCTTGAAAATAGCCCGACTGTCAGTGAAAATGTACGAAGCGGCCATTTTAAGCGCCCATTTTGAAGGAAAAAAAAGGAGAAACAAAGGGCCTCCTCCTTTCTATATTTAAAAAAACAGGACGCTAAACATGTGTTTTTTTTTTGGCCTTATGAACGACACCTCTAGTACTATAGTTAACACGTATATAATGTGATAATATCCCTTTTAAGAAACTTCACTACCCTCGACCCTTTTGCAAGCCCTCCTCAAATCCCAAAACTAATTAACTAAAGATTAAAGGGACTTGGTAACATTGTTCAGATGGGAAATAGTGGTGCTAAGGTAGTGACTTCAATGCTAAATGTACAATTAAAGATAATCTGAAAATTTGAGTGAAAACGGACCATTATTCATGGTACAAATTGGGAAAAACTGATCTAATCGATTCCTTAATTCTCCCAACTATATTATTACAATTTAATTACATTTTAGGTGAATATAAATCTTCACAAAACAATGAATTGGCTCTAAATACCATTCCAGACATTTAAGTGTTGACAGATTTTTATAGCCTGTTTTTATGTCTTTTTTTCCATGGAAAAACGGTTGGGAAAATTCAAAAATGGTTGGGAGAATTTATTGTTAATCACTGTTAGAGGGTGTCATCCATTGACGCCTTCGAAGAAAACCATACATATCTTCGTGGTTTGAGAATTTTTCCAGAATTGTTTGCATGTCAGAGGGTTAGTACAGTAGAAGGAATATAGTAAGTAACATTTTAAACAAAAATTAAGCAATTTTTTCATCAACCTTCAACAATGTTACCGAGTCTCTTTAACAATGGCATTCCAATATTCATTCCCTCTTTTGTATTTTAAAGGCCATTATAATTACTACTAACTTGTTTTTACTACACTTTTTCCTATAGGTTTTTAATGCAGGAACCTTTTTCATTGCAAAATTTAAGACTATTATACTCACTGTTAGAGTCCCCAACTACGTTGAGGGGAGGAGGATGGTGTTTGATAGGCAACTTATGTCTGTAATTAAAAGAAAAACTTTGATTTGTTATGATTGTGAAGGCCATATGTTCAGGAAATGTTCATGGCTTATAGTACACTCTTGTCCACACATTGTGATAACATATCCTGCCAACCCTTATGGGATAATGATTACATTAAAATATGCAATAGCCCAATATAGTTATACATCTGCTATGTGATTGTACGCATTTTACACATATCTGGGATAGGTTGAAACATTGGATATGTACTGGAACCGGAAATAGAATAATATTTTCACTACAAGATATATTATTTGGTTTAAGAGGTTCAAATAATTATGCATTGAATTTTATTCTGATTGTGGTGCGACAGATGGTGTATACGTGCAAAATAAAGAAAACATTGCCCGACTTAAAAATTATTTCAAAAAAGAAAAGATTATTGCAGATTCGAATTGTAGAAATAATAAGTTCCCCAAATAATGGTTTCAATTTAGGAATTTGTTTATATAAATTTATTTATTTTTTTTCTGAATTGTTTGTTTCTATTCTATTTATTTGAAGACAAAAAATCATTAGCAGTGGTCACAACAAAATAGTTGTATATAGCCCTATAACCAAAGGATAATATGTCTCTTTTATATTGTTTCTTCCATTTTTGTTGTTCATGAATATCAGAAATCCATTATTGAAAATATGTTTGTCCTCTGTTAACTCGACAGTTCAACAAATATTTGTATCTTTAGTAGTCAATTTTATTCATGTTATAAATATGAATTACCTTGAATATATGTTTGTTAATTTGTTGCAAATGAAAATCAATAAAATCCCTGTGGAGGGAAAAAATATGAAGAAAGGTATGTTCAAGAATATGTATATTGTGTTTATTAAAAAATAAAACATCACAAAATCACCTTGTCATGACAAAGTCAGCTTGTTTACAATAGGTTTCGTATCGTTCCAGGGGCTAGAGCCCATCATGATTTAGCAAGGCCTACTATGGGTTTTGAAACAGCGTAAAATAAATAAAAACAAAAATTCCTCCGTTCCTCTTTTACCAGAAAGATTCGGACAATATTACCCCCTGCAAAATTTCCCCGTGTAGCTACCTCGGACAATTAATGCAGAGCCACGCCCCCACCCCTGGCAACTACCTGAAATACAATTACCCCAGGACAATTACTCGAAAGAAAATTAATTATCCCCCGGACAATTATTACTAGGAGATGATCGCCGGAGACGATGTCTTCACGAGGTAGCGGAGACAGCGGATGGGGGGAAGTGAATTGGTTGGGGTTCCCCCTTCCATGTAAGGAACTTATGAAATCAATACAATTGGTCTTAACAGGTAATTGTCCAGGGATAGTTGCCCGGACTAATGTTTAGGGGCAATTGTCTTATCCCCTCCCATCCTGTAGCTACGTCACTGCCGGTATGACTTGGAATGTAACGAAAGAATAGACAAATTCCCCCTGATCATTACCCCCCCCTCTTTGCAACTACTCCCAGACAATTACCTCTTTAGTGCAATTGTCATATTTTTTGTTATAAAAAATGGGTCAATCTTAAAGGATCATGTATCTTTCAGGTTGCAGCATATCCAGTTTATTGTTATGTCCTTGTCCAATATATTTTTAATGTGTATTTTGTCATATCTGATTGTTGAATGTATTGGGTTATTTAACTTAAAGGTAAAGACCAGTAATGGTCATGCGATTGCATTGTGAAAGAAACGTTGTGGAATCGATCAGAAAAGGTCGATCATCTAGCATCTAGCATCTGCAAGGTTCTGGAATCATCAAAATGATAAGAAATTTGGCTCATTCTTCGTAAAGTTACAAGCACTATACACAGAAAGATGTATATGGGACTACCCTATCTCTCTCACCAGACCATGAGAGAAATAAATTTACCAAATATATGAATTAGTAGGCGGTTTCCCGGCAAATTTTTTATCATCATGTATTAGTCAAAACATATTCTTTCACATGATTGGTAATGAGAGCTTCCATTTCATTTTTGAAATTGGGGCGTTGCCAATACTGGTCTTTACCTTTAATGAAATAAGAATTTAATTGAATTGAATTAAATTGAAAGAAAATGAATGTCATGATGGTGAAAGAAGCTCGATGAAATAACTGAATAATCAGATGCGACTTCCGCTGTCTGAATTCTTCTGTCATTAATCTGTCATGCTAGCTGACAATCAATTGAGCATTATGAATATTAGGCTCAAACCTTCTCAGTCTGTTTGCGAATAAGATGACTATTAAGGAAAGAATAACTTACATCTGGAATATTGTTTGTTCTTCCTTGCTGACGGCCCCCATCGTATACTTTTCGATTAATTTGGGATCTGGCATGTACAGCTTCCAGTTATCACACGATAAATTTTTATTAGAGGGCGCTACACAGAACCATGGATAGCCTGATCTTTCATCCGTGAAGTTACACAGAGAATGCTGTCAGCATCAAGGAAAACGAAACAATTATTGATACGTATATATTTAATACGCAAACATGCACACGCACTCTCACGTGCGCGCACACACAATTAATACACCTATACCGTACACTTACATACAATTGCTACGAACAATTTGGCAATTTGATATGCATACAATTAGTACTAAATCAGTTTTTTGCAAGATGTCTTAATATTGCTCTATAGGGCTTTCATCTATTTATATTTCTTCAGAAAAGTAAAGATTTAGGACAGTGATGAAGAAAAACAGAATTCGAGCATATTTAAAGAAGTCTCTTTCAAGTTTCCCCCACTCCCATTCGATTATAATCTTAAACAATGTCTCCTGTTCATCCAAGCGTGAACACATACCACACAAAAATGGTACCAAATGATTTGGGATAACACACTCTTTCAAAAGATGTATACAAATTGACAGTTCATAGATGATTTTAAAAATAATTAGCAATTTTGTATTGACTCACACGGTATATACATGTATATATTTAATCGTAAACACTTACTGCTGAACATGACGGGACGTTTCAACTTAAGGGACAACACAAATGAAAGACTAAAAGACTATAGGATGTAGCTACAATCACGGTTGTTTATATGTAAGCTTTCGGCATTATAGCCTTCGTCGAGGGCTGAAAATAGACAAAATAATACTCAAGAACTATATTTATATCCTTGTCAAAACTGTGTCCACTATTTTGTTCCATTCTCTTCGTTGTAATTTTCACGACGAAGGCTTTAATTTTGAAAGAAAGAGAGAGAGAGAGAGATATGAACAACTTACATTAAGGATGACCTTTGGAAGGCACATTTCATCTTCAAAGATGTCCACCCCCGTGTCAAGAGTTCTCATGTAGCGCCCCTTGAAAACCGCCCTTCCGGGCTCTATGTCTCGAATCCTTTGCAGAACCCTCAAAGCCTCGCTGGGATGAACCAAAGTCACAATCACTTCAACCTTCCCAGGCCATCGTAATGTCACATCAGCCACGTAGGTACCATTTCCTAGGTCGTTTGTGACGTCAATGCTCCAGGATGACTGTGTTTCTTTAGTGTATAGTTTGACCCGGAAGTAGTCACCTCCGCAAGTCTTGGTGACGTTGTTTACATCCCTTGCTGTGATGCAGATCTGTAGAGTGTCGTTGACCTCGTACGATGCCTTGGCGTTGATGACCTCTGCCATTGAGAAGACATTGCTCGTCGGCGTAAGGCTTTGGCCAATGTTCTGTGAAAAACACGGATCGTTTGACCAGTTCAATCTTCTTTCATTTGGCTTGATGAACACCATTGTCTACAGACAAAATAAAAACGTTATAATTAATTGTACTTTGTACTTAAAGTTATAAAGTGGGCAATAATTTCAAGTAATATTCGTTGGACTTAATCCTAGATAAAAAAAATTAAAGTTTTGAGATGGCACGAACTGAAGATAATATTTGGGGTACCCTCTTTGATTGATATGACACTCACTCCAATTAATAATGTCCGACGTCAAATAATGTATTAGGGACTTACCTTGTAAGTGGGATGATCATGTTTGAAGTTTCGATGTGGCAGCCACTTCGAAGATATCTCTATGAAGATAATCGATGTGAGAACCAATAGCACGATGTGACGAAGAGATAGCTTCAACAGTTTACAGGACATCTTAATAATAATGATAATGAAACCATGTACTTTTTACTCTGTAAATCGAACAATTTCAGCTTTTAGCTGCATGTCCGATGATTTTTATCTCAATAAACCAAGACAATACAACAAAACAATACAATATATTTAGGAGCGCTAAAAACAATGAGTACAATAGCGCTTACAAATCTATGGAGATTGTTTTTTCTCTTATCCTCAAGCAAATTTCAATACATATTTACATCAATAACTCGATGATTGAGTGAAAAATAACCTAGGCTAAAAATTAAAATATATACCAATTCTTCCAGATTAGTATTATTTTCTTTGCTAACACATTCAAATTTTAAAAATAATCTTAGGAGCGACTTGAATTAAAAAAAAACAAAGTATTTGGGTAATAAACAGAACCATTAACAATCTTCTTAACGTAACATTTATTTATAATTAATGTTACGATACATGTTATGAATCTATGAAGATAACCATCATCGATGTGAGGTTTACAGGACATCAACAGTTTACAGGACATCATAATGATAATAATAATAATATTTAGGAGCGTTAAAAACAATGAGTACCATTGCGCTTACAAATACAAATATATAAAAAGAGGACAAAAATGTATAGTCTCACAGGAAATAGATCACATAGATTAACCGTGTATAAATAACGATATCAATTCAATTCAATTCAAATCAAATATTACGAGATGATGTTTGTATTCCGATATAAACAGAAGCAGAACACGTTAGTGTATAGGTAACCATTGGAGTTCCTCAAGTAATGGTAACATATGAGTACTAGACCCAAGGCCAAAGATTAATCTAGCGGCACGATTCTCGACAGTTTCAAGTTTCCATCTATCTCTAGTACACGAAATAGCATAAAAATTATTGTACTAATCCAAGCTGGAAAGAATTAGAGTTCGGACAGCATGGTGACATGTCTTAAAACAAATATTATTTGTAGATTTATTAAATCTACGAATCTTGCAGGGAATTCTGCAAATACCCCCAGAACGACTGCTGGCCGGTGTCACGGAAACCTAGGATTCTAATACAATTGTTGAACAGTATACGAAACGCACTGCTCAGTTAAGTAATATGGAAATTCAAATATTTTGTATGTGTTTTTATTCAAGCTTGTAATAAATAGAACACAAAATAATATAAAGAAAATACACATTATATTCATTCTGTCTGTAAGTTGAACATATTAAAGGGATAGTTGAGTTCTGTTGCAGAGGGCGCTACACAAAATAATTTTATTGTGAGATAATGAAAAACTGAGTGTCAAATTATCTTTGTTTGATCAAAATCGGTTCAGAGACGGCTGAAATATAACGATTTCTAATACTTGTGTACCACCACAAATACTTGATCTTTTGAAAAATTTGAAAAAACCGTTGGAAAAAAACGAAATAACGCCTTTTACGTCGTATTTCAGCCAATGCCGATGTTGGCTTTTTTTGTGGGTATTTTCATGTTGCTTGTATTACGCACAACCAGCCGGTCCATGTATTGTTATTTTCAATTAAATAATTAATTAACGGTCACAGTGTTTTTTTTTAAAGTGGAGCTGAATTGGTATGCTCGTATTCGCTAAATTTCACACATGTTGGGGTCTAAAATTACCTTCATAGCAATTTTAGGTTCTAAAAGGGCACTAGAAATGTCATAGATAAGAATAAGAACAATAACCATGCACTTTGAAGGCATTTGCGGTCTGAAAACAGAACTCAACTATCCCTTTAATATCATGATCTCTTTCAAGCAAAGCGCGACCAAGGAAAATATAATGATATCATTTAAGTATTACCCAATAAACAAATTCACGTGAAAATCACGTTTATATCAATGTATGGACTTGAAAAGATTTACGTTCTTCAAACACTTGGCGTTTCTTGCACTACGTCACTTAAAAACACGTACACTAAATCACGCAAATGTCACTTGAATATCACCATTATAATAACATGATTATCCCTACCTTGGGGCCATTTTTTGTAAACCTAATACGTTTTTGTTTGGTTATGAAATTACATCTTCGTAAATGAAATTATCACAATCTTTATAAGTTTTAGAATCGCGTCACAGAAACACGTGAAGCGTTAATGATAGTTTTAGTCAAAATATCTGCGTGAAATTCATGTGAATATTAAGAGGCTGACTTGGGATAGATCATGTTCTTCATCCACGTGAAATTCACGTCGAAGAGGAAATATGTTTATACTATAACTCGCTTTCAACCCAATAATTACGCAAATGTTACGCAATAATGAACCAAAATAATGACGTTCTCATCCCGTTCCCGAACATCGTGTTTTGGACTTTCATTATACACGTCCAGGCGCGCCGGAAGCAGTTTGGGATTAGAAGGAAAAACTAGTAGCAACTGGTCCAGGTGATGAACCAGTAAAGGCCAACTGATCAGAGGTTTTTAGAAACATTAACAAACTATTTGAATATAAATATACCAAAAGTCAAAATTAAATATCACAGATATTTACTAAAACATCCTTGGATTACCAGAGGAATTCTGAAATCTATTAAACAAAGAAATAAGCTATATAAAAAAGCCTTTGCAACCCTACATATAGAAAGAAGCAGGAATATACGCAATATAGAAATAAGCTTACACATATTATTCGTAAATCAAAACGAATGTATTACACAAAACAGTTTGAACAGGCACCAGGCGCGGATCTACGGGGGGGGGGGTGTTTAGGGGGTTTAACCCCCCCCTTGGGCGGCCCCCAAAAGAAAAAAGAAAAAAAAAAAGAAAAAAAAAGAAAAAAAGAAAGAAAAAAGAACGCACGCTGAAGAGAAACCCTTTCAAGTGCAAATATTGTGAGAAGATATTCAACTCATCTGGTAACTTAACCAAACACATGATAACTCTGGATATAACTGTGTATTAAACTGTTACTTGATTTAAAAAGACGTTATCACGCACTGCTTTTTATGGTCTCCATTGTGTTAATAGATGCCAGGAAAACATCACTTACGGGGTTCAAATAAACACCCAAAAAAAAATCGGCTCGCCGCTTCGCGGCTCGTGGACGATGCTCCGCATCGTCATTATTTTGGTCAAACCCTACCCTTAGCAAAAAGCTAGATCCGCCCCTGGGCACAATATTCTTCTTCCAAGTGGAAGATAATAAATGGTATTCTGAAAAGGGGGAAAGTTTCTCATTCAACTGTGTTTAGGCACGATGGTATTACTGTAAAGGATCCACATGACATTGCAAATTGTTTTAATAATTATTTTTCAAACAAACGTGCTGAACAGACTTTGAAAATCAAAGGGTATAGCAATAGTTGTCGTGATTTTCTTTTTGATTCCTCTGTAAATAGTATTAACTTTAACCCTACAAATCCGATTGAGGTAATGAGGATTGTTGCATCACTCAAGTCCAGTCATTCAACTGGACATGATGAGATGATCATGAATACACATTTGCTGAAAAATATAATTGGAAGTATAATTAAGCACCTCGGTTACATAATCAACCTTTCATTCTCCTCTGGTAGTTTTCCCTCAATGATGAACAATTCGAAAGTAATACCCTTCTATAAGAAGGACGATGCTAGTTCATTCGGTAATTATCTCAATACTTTCATGATTTGGTCATTTGAATATAAACTCCCTTCCTGCTAAAATAGATCAATTGAGATTCATGGTGAAGAAATGTCCATTTGATATTATTACGATATCAGAGTCCCACTGTTACATGACGATATTGGACAACGACATTCATATCGAGGGCTTTGATATGATACGCAAAGACCGTACAAGACATGGTGGTGGAGTGGTAATATACATTACAAATAATATTCACTATTCTCAATGTTTAGATTTGGAGACAGATATTGAATGATTTTGTGGGTACAGATGAAATGCAATTAACTTTAATACTAAACCAGTTTAATTGTGTACTCTGTATAGGCCGCCAAATTCACCTCTTGAATTTTTTGACAGGTTTGATGACATGTTGAATAACGCAATCAATCGAATTGAAGAAACAATTATACTTGGCGATTTTAATTGTGATCCACTCTCTTCGAATTGTGATTCATCTACTCAAAGATTAAAGTCAGCTATGACAGGATTTCTCATGCACCAAATGATTAAGTCACCAACACGTATTACTTTGGTAACGCAAACTTTGATAGATCATATTTACACTAGCTTTCCGAAAGAACATATTAAATGTGGTATTGAAAAAAACATCTCAGTGACCACGTTATGGTATATACAGTGATTGGCAGTAATAAACATAATGAAAGTAGAATGAACGTGATAAAATATCGTAGTTATACTAAGTTTAACAAAGATGATTTCCTCAGTTCGTTGTTTATAATGCCTCTTCAAACCATTTTGTCCATGACAGATGCAACGGAGGTCTGGAACAAGTGGTATGCTATGTTTATGGCAGCTGTTAATATTAATATTAACCTGTTAGTATGAGATCTAACCCTTGTCCCTGGGTTACAGGTGACATTATCGAACTAAATGAAAAGACGTGATTCATACTATAGACAAGCTATAAGAAGTGGTAGTAATTCCATGTGGCACAAATATAAACAATTCAAAAATATCATTACTAAAAACATACGATTGACAAGGTTTTAGCATATAAATAGATTATTGCAAAATAAATTTTGTAATACAAATGCAATTTGAAGCACCTGAAAGGTCATCACCAAAGCAAGGCCGAGAAATGAAAACAGTCTAGAAATTGATGGTGACACTGTTTCAAATCCAATAAATGTAGCAAACTGCTTGAAATATTATTTTATCGAATCCATCACAAAATTTACTACTGAAGATGTAGATGGTATAAAAGGCATTGGAGAAGTAAGAAGAAATGAGAGTCAGAATTTGTATAATGATTCAAATGCAGAACATGATGGCGATGATCAATTTCGTGTCCCATACATTACGTCTGAGTTTGTTTTTAATAAATTATATAAAATGTCGTCTAAGAAAGCAACAGGTCCTGACGGTATGCCAACTAAACTACTTAAACTTATATGTGAGGTCTCGATTTTGATTGACAGCCTAACTTACATATTTAATTTATCTTTATCAACTCAGTCCGCGCCCGAATCCTGAAAATTAGCTCGAATTCAGCCCATCCATAAGTCTGAGATCAAAAGTAAAGTTGAGAATTATAGACCGATATCTCTACTCTCTGTAGTATCAAAGTTACTAAAAAGAGCTGTCCACAAGCATCTGTACCTTACAGAATAATAAACTTTGTGGAAACCAATCGGGTTTTGCCAGGACATTCCTGGGAAACGGCATTGTTATGCATGATCGATCATTGGGCCAGCAATGTAGATAAGGGAATTGTTAATGGTCTTGCTTTTATTGATTTTAGAAAAGCTTTTGAGACAGAATATCACTAAATTCTGCTACATAAACTTGCTCAACAATATGGTTGTTCTGAACAGAGCATACGTTGGTTCCAGTCCTATATCGAAAGCAATTCGTTACCATTCAAGATAAATCCTCGGTTGAAAGGGATGTTCCCTCAGGCGTGCCTCAGGGCTCGGTATTAGGACCGTTTTTATTCATTATTCTGAGTAATGATCTACCCCAGTATCTAAGTTTATGTAGTGTTTATATGTATGCAGACGATGCAACACTGTTTGTAAGTGGAACATCTCTCCAAGAGATTCAAAATAAACTGAATCACACAATTTGTAAACTCCATGAATGGACATTGGTGAACAAAGTGATTTTAAACACAGACAAGAAGTCATGTTGGTGGATTCACATCAAAGGATTAGTACTTTTGATGATGCGACCTTAAAGGTAGATGTAAACGGTAAGAGACTGGAGTGTGTCTCAGCCCATAAATGTCTGGTGTTACCATTGACGTAAATCTCACATTTAACCATGTTCAAAATATGTCCCTCTTAATTAAACAGAAACTGGGAATTGTACGCAGGCTCCGTGAATCATTAACTCAATATCAACTAAAACAATTGTACTAGGGATATCGATTGGTATAATGTCGATATGCTAAATAAACTTCATAAAAGAGCAGCTTATATTATTTCCAGACGGTCTTTGCACTTTCCGTCGCGACAGGTCTTGGATGGCCTAGAATGGCCAACTCTAAATG
Source organism: Strongylocentrotus droebachiensis (assembly GCA_035222895.1). Lineage (NCBI taxonomy): Eukaryota > Metazoa > Echinodermata > Echinoidea > Camarodonta > Strongylocentrotidae > Strongylocentrotus > Strongylocentrotus droebachiensis. The sequence continues at coordinate 610,526 of JAVYIG010000185.1, read as the reverse complement.
AATTGTTCGACAAGGCCACTTGTTGTCTGGTTTTTAAATGTATTAATAATTTAGCTCTTCCTTAGTGTGTTTGGGAGTACATCAATTAATTAAGACACTTACGAGGGTAACAACCATGTCAGGTTCCTTAATTGATCATATTTACACAAATATGGGTGCAGATCGTATATGTGCTGGTACAATTGTAACTGACGTTTCTGATCATTTCCCTATATTTGCTATTTTTGAAGATAGCTCAGTAAAATTACAACCACAAGGAGAAGTACGATATAGAAGTTATAAAAACTATAAGAAAGAACAGTTTTGGGATAGTCTACTCTTGGAATCCTGGGAAAATGTATATGAATGTACTGATGTTAATAAAGCATATGATATATTTGTACAATCATTCATAGGTATATGTGATCAATATGCTCCGATTGTTCATCGTCACTCTTCCAGGAGGAAAAATGATAAACCATGGCTGACTAGAGCTATTAAGAAGTCAATTAAAAAGAAACATAAATTGTATGGTAAAGTATTAAAATCAAATTATAGTGAAGATAATTTGAAAAAATATAGGACGTATAGAAATGTTTTAACTACAGTTTTGAGGAATGCGAAGAGGAAATATTATAGTGATGTATTTGAAATGTATAAAGGTGACACAGCGCAAACATGGAAGTCAATAAATAAGCTATTGAAGAGTGGAAACAGTAAAGTAAAAACGTCACATGTAGATAAGCTCTGTGTTGATGAAAATGGTAGTAAGAAAGTTGTAACCTCAGGGAAAGAAATATCAGAAGGCTTTAATGATTTTTTTGTGAACGTTGGGCCTAACCTTGCTAAATCTATTAATGGTAATGTTGACGATGTTATTACATTCAAAGGTTATCTTAGTGATGGAATAATTGACTCTATGTTTTGGGAACCAGTTACTCATTATGAGGTACATGACTATTTATTAACTTTAAATGTAAAGAAAGCTTGCGGCTTTGATGATATTCCAGCCCGATTACTGAAGGATGCTGCTGAAGTAATTGCAAAACCATTATCTTATATTTATAATCAGTCATTATTGAACGGTGTGTTCCCAGAGGCAATGAAAGTAGCCAAAGTTACACCAATTTTTAAAAAAGAGGATAGAAATGTCCCAGGCAATTATAGACCTATTTCAGTTTTGCCTCTTTTGGCCAAAATATTTGAGAAATTAGTAAACAAGAGGCTACTTGATTATTTTGAAAGAAATGATGTCTTGTATAAGCACCAGTATGGCTTTCGTAAACATTATAGTACTAAGTTGTCTTTAATTAATTTGGTTAATGATGTCCTTAAATCACTGGATAAGGGCAGTGTAACACTAGGTGTATTCCTAGATTTCCAGAAAGCTTTTGATACAATTGATCACGCAATATTGGCTGGAAAATTAGAACATTATGGAATAAGGGGCCTGCCTCTCCAGTGGTTTAAAGATTATCTTTGTAATAGATTTCAGTTTGTTAACTATGATGGACATAGCTCATTGAAGCAGATAATAACATGTGGTGTTCCTCAGGGTTCTGTTTTGGGACCTACACTGTTTTTGTTGTACATAAACGATTTGCCAAACTCAACAAATTATTTTAATTTTAGACTTTTTGCCGATGATTCTAACTTGTTTCATACGTTTCCACCGAGACAGAATTCAATTGATATGGATAATATAGTTAATATGCATCTTGATAAGGTGACCATATGGTGTAAGGTGAATAAACTTACAGTCAATCTCTTAAAGACTAATTATTTGTTAATAAGAGGGAGTAGGCAATCAGTAGTAACTCAAGGGGTGCTAAAAATAGCAGAGACTGAAATAGCCCAGGTTGATGTTGCATCATTTGTAGGAATTTATATAGATCAACACTTGACGTGGAAACCTCATATCCAAAGGGTTAATAAGTTTATCAGGAAAAGGGTTGGTGTTTTATATAGATTAAGACAGTTTGTGCCAAGGCGTGTTTTGTTGTTACTGTATAAGACGTTAATTCAACCGCATATGACCTACGGAATTGAGGTTTGGGGAAGTAATTATGAAATGAACATGAAGTGTTTATTATTAAGCCAAAAGATGGCACTAAGAGTTATAACGTTTAGTCCAATTAGAACTCATTCACAACCGATATTCCAGGAGCTAAAATTATTGAATGTGTATCAACTCCATAAATTATCTATTTGTGTTTTTATGTATCAATTATTGAATGATAAATTGCCACAGTCTCTAATTCAGTATTGCTGTTTCATAGAGCACAACTATGAGACTAGACAAAGAGAAAGTAAGAAGTTAAGTGTGCCTAAAGTAAGGACAACGCAAGGTAAATTTTCAATGTCATTCAGAGGCACACGCTATTGGAATGATCTACCCCTTTCTGTACGGGAGAAAGCATCAGTATCTTGCTTTCGTAGAACTCTTATATCACAAATGTTAATAGAATAGTTGTTTATAACTTAGAACCAAGGCTCTTGCCTTATTGTAAATATTATGTTATATAATTCTTCATCTTTTATTTAGTGTAAAATACCAAAGCTTTGTATATAAGCACAGAACATATTTACCCTAGATGTAGAATAATTTGTAGCTTAGGTATGTATTCAATAGTTATTCATATTTATTCATTACATTCTCATTTATTGCTGTGATACTTTTTGTGTGTTAGTGGTACTAGACACGATTAGCATTAAATGCTATTTTCTGGTCCCATTTATCCTTTCAATGTTAATTAATCATTCACATTTGATTGTTATATTGATGTACTTTTTGTTTTGGATAATAAACTTCAAACTCAAACTTCACTTCAAACTTCAGCTATATGTGATAAATTTGTACTACTAGATGATGTTATGCAACGCACAACTCGAAATAGTAATAAGAAACCTGTTGAAACCTTTTAAGTGCAATACTGAATTTGATTCTAATATTTTCGTGAATTATGGCGTTAAAGTATGGAACAAACTTACAGTGGAAGCCCGACTTTGTTTAACTCTTAATGTATTTAAACAGATGATATCAGAGAAGTAACATGTTTATACATTTTCTTAAACTCATCTTAAATTTGTATCTACTAAATTGGATCTGGGAGATTTATAGGTTCTCTGTCAATGTTATCATGAATCCTCTATCTTGTTGAACATTGTAAAAGCTGACCTTTCTTGCCCTTTTACAATATCATATGAGCGGTGTCTCATTTTCTGTTTTTAATACAAGGTCATTGTAACTTCTTATATTGTATCATTATTTACCTTTAATATGATCTTACCTTTACTATATTTGTTGGCGTAATTGATGTTATTCTCTTTTTTTTTCTCTCAATTTATTATATATGGAAACATTTTGCATATCTATTTGTATTTTTACAAAGCAGGGCAGCATGAAAGATCAGCTTTTTTTTTTTATCGTAACTTATTTCATATTGTTAGTTTTACTTGTTTATTATTGTGCTTTGATGTTAATATGCTTTATATATTTAATTTGTTGTCTTTTTTCTTCCTACTGTTATTTTTATGATTTTGTTTTGAGAAATTTGTATATATGTGTATTTTTATTGAGACAGGGCCTTATGAAAGACCATATTTTAAACTGAATGAGATACCCTGTATGAATATGTGAAATAAATAAATAAATGTTTTTCTTCAATATTAGAACGACTCGTTTACGATAGACTATATACATTTTTTACTGACAGCAGTTTACTTAATAATGATCAGTATGGATTCAGGAAATTTCATTCAAGGGAATTTGCTATTATAAAATTATGTGATAGGGTATCATCTGCCTTAGCCAAACACGAGCATGTTATAGGAGTTTTCATGGATTTAAGTAAGGTATTTGATACCCTCGATCATGACATACTCCTACATAAGCTTTACCATTACGGGATACGAGGTGTACCTTTAAATTGGTTTCGTAGTTACCTTTCTTGTAGAAGTCAATATACAATATTTAATATTGCAAATCGACCATGTCATCAGTTACGTATGGTGTGCCCTAGGGCTCTATTTTAGGCCCACTTCTTTTTTGGATTTATGTTAGTGATATCTCTAATGTCTCTTCCTTACTACAATATATAATATTTCCTGATGACACTAACATTTTTTGCTCCTCATTCCAACCTAGATAGTCTTGTTTAAACCCTAAATACTGAATTGCCAAAATTATCGTTGAATTTGGGTAAACCTAACTTCATCCACTTTAAAACTCGTGCTCATACTGAACAAACTAATGTTCCATTAAATGCCAAATCGACCATGTTATCAGTTACGTATGGTGTGCCCCAAGCAACAAAAGAAAAACTAAAGAGAAATAACAAATTCCTAGGCATTTGTATTGATGAGCAGTGGCGGATCCAGGGGGCGGGGGGGGGGGGGGGACACATGTTCCATATACTTGTATTTTTATTGAATTTATTCCAGTTCATAGTTTATTTTTCCTTATTCATGTTTAATTAAATGTAATTTATACGAAGTAGTGAAATGTCCTGATAATTTGCAATTTATATTTTGTAGTATTTTCAAAATGAATTGCATATACCTAAATCATCAGTAATTAAGAAATATGCTGTACATTCAGATAAAATGTTAAAAAAAAACATAGATCTGCATACAGCCCATATTCAATATGCAAATTACCTGGCGTCAACTGGTTCAACTGGAAATATGCCCACGGACCAGTTTTCAACTAATGCAACTGGAAACATGCCAACAGTCACGGGATTATAACCAGGGAACTGAAATGGTATAAGTGTGAAACCCTTTAGAACACCCAAGATAGGCCTATATTTTTTTGCACACCTAGAAATCACGAATGTCCAGCTTATATTGATAATCCTTTTGAGTCAAGAGATCATCACCGCGGAACTTCGGTAACTTTGACTACCATTTAAAAAGGTGTTTTAAGACACCTAAGAATTACTAATTTTTCACACCTAATATCACGGATTCACAGCTTAGAGTAGTAATCAGTTTGAGCCAAGTATCACCAAGAAAGTTTTGGTATAAACTACGAAAGCATTTTTAAAAAGTGTGTAAGACACCTCAGAATAACTAATTTCATACAACCAAATATTCACGGACAGAACAATAAGACGATAAGCCGGTGTAAGTAAAGTGATTATTACCATCAACCTTGGATAACCTGTGAAAACAATCAACAAAGGTGCTTAAAAGACCAAAGAATTACTTGTTTATTACCACAATCAGTTAACGGATAGAAAACTCGTTGCTAGGTCAAGTGGTTATTTGGTCATAATCACTTGATTTACAGAGGTAAGTGGAATCACGTTACCCCAGTCGCGTGATAAATTGGTATTTCTTAGATGAGATGAAAACTTAAACAGGAGTACACACTTTTTTTAACGAAGGCACGTGTCGATAACGTTTACATTTAGTTCAAAAGGCACCATACTTTAAATTTACTTAAAATACACATTTGTTAGTGTTCTGTTTATTGGGTACACTTCCCTATTTGGGTTCACGAGTGCTCTTTACCATGCACTGTGTTCTGCTCTGACTACTGTATTTTTCTAATTATGCTTACGAATGCTCGTACTTCCGAGGAGTGCATCGGTGTGTATTTGTTTTTAGTGTAAAAGCCATATTTGTAACAAATGCCCTATCATTTTTTTGGTACATTACCTTGATAGATTTCAGCGTTGACAGTTGAGATGAAAAAGCTTGAAGTAGAGAAGGATATTTAGCAAACGTCGTCAAAAAAGCTTGGAACACAACACCTGACAAACTCATGAAACTAATACAATCAACACGATTCTCGTCTATGATCCAATTCTTCGCAATGTATCGCTTATATGTACGTTTAGTTGCCAGAACCACTCGATTTGCACAAGCGCACTGGCGTGTCTAAAGAGGTGCAAGGATTGAGGCAAGTACTCAAGGCGGATATGAAAAAAATACTTTACAAATGCATTTGTTACCTATTGCGAGCTAACTGGGACACCTTTTCTCCACTCTTCCCTCTCCCCTCCCCCCCCCCCCCAGGGGCGGATCCAACCGGTGGCAGGAGAGGGGGCCAAACAGGGGGCCCAATTCGTGAGAGGATATTTAGCAGCGAAACAGCAAGCCGGTGAATAAGCGAGGGGGGGGGGGGGGAGGGGGGGGGGGGAGGTGAGTGGATAGTGAGGCCCATTTTTTTTTGGGCCTTCGCAAATTAAAAAAAATTCGCATCCCCTCCCCCTTGAGCGCAATGGGAGGGGGCTCCATCTCTAAAACAATGTCAAATTTACTTGTTTTTAACTGTAGTTTTTCCCAGGGGAGGGGTCCGGGCCCCCGGCCCCCTGGATCCGCCACTGCCTCCCCCTCCCCCTCCCCTCAGTTTTTTTTGACCGTTCATAACACAGAAAACTTCCTCTAAATTTCGTTTCAGGGTCATTTGTTGCGGCACCAATTATCGACGGCGTCAATTTGTGCCAGTTCTGCTGAGTTCAATTTTTCGCCACCCTGACGACAATTTATGCCGAAAAAAAAGCAGAAGCTGGCGGCACAAATTGTCGGCAGTCACTGAATATGTAGAGGGGAAGGTAACGATGAGAAACAGTGTCGTGACTGGGGATTTGGGGAGGGGGATATAATTATATACCCCTCTCCAAAAAATGAGGTGGGATGAGGATATGATCTAGAATATTATCCTCCTACATTTGAAAGTTTACATACATGATGATAGTCGTACCACTGGCAGGGGCGTACGCAGGATTTTTTCAAGGGGGGGGGGTTTAAAATCGCAACTACTCAGCCAGCCGAAAAGTCGCTCAGTGGGGGGGGGGGGGGGGGGGGGGTAAGCGGACACTTTTTTTTTTTTTTTTGGTCTCGACATTTGAAAATTTGACATTTTTCTTCGTTGGGGGGGGGGGGGGTAAGGTCACCTTTTTTATGTTAGCCGTGGGCATATTTATTTATTTATTTTTTTTTTTTTTTATATAATATAGTGCTATTGTCCACGCCGATCTAAATTCTCAAGGGGGCTTAAGCTACGGTCACAACTCAGAGCGGCGAGCGACCGATGTGTAGCCTGCTCGTTCGCCGCTGGAATTTAGGCATCGCCCAACGATTTATGGAGATGTCAAGCAGGCTGTAGAGCACCAGCGATGCCTGGGCGAGGCCCTGTCGATTTCCCGTTGGTCACCGGCCGATTTTAGGTTAAAACTGGAGGAAATCGAGAGGCTTCTCCGCGCTGCGTCCCGGCAGTGACCGACTGATGAACCGTCGATTCACGGGCGGTTTCCCACAGGCCACTGGCTGATTTTAAAAAAATTGCCCGGAGGCCGGCAGGGGGTCGACCGGTGATTGCCCAGTGATCGGCGGGGCATCTGCGGGTGTCTCGTAGGGCAAAATACGCTCGGTGCCCGGGCGAAATTGTTTAAAAATCTCGCCGCCCGGCCGCCAAGCAGGCTACTTTTGGGGTTATGACCATAGCTTCAGAGACGGTTGTGTGCAGTGGCGGATCCGGGGGGGGGGGGGGGGGGGGGGGGGCTTGGCCGCGTCTTTTTTTCCGGTAAGATAGCCTTCATGTCGCTGCATTTGAATGGCTCAATATGAATGGCTCAATATGACACGTCGACAATAGCTTTGTTTCTATGTGCTTGAACTTTATATTTCTATATTTATAGGCATACGTAATTATCGAAAGATATCATCAACCGTGTGCACATTGCATACACGATAGGAAATTGTTAGTATTACCCGAATTAAGTCGCTCTGTTGGATATATACAATGAAGAGTATTCTTACGCGCTTTTTGACTCGAGGCAACCCCCACCAAATAAAAAAAAAAGAAGCTTTATTTCATTCATATAATGTAAAGGCACTGCAGGCACATGAAGTAGAGATCTCTGTGTGTTATTATGAGCTAGACGAATACTCTTTTTGTCTTTCTGTTTAAAATCATAGATTGCAGGACCTGATGTTTCGATCAAAACTGAAGAGAAGTTTGTCATGGTTCCATGTAATTATTGTTATTATTATTATTTATTATTATTATTGTCATAGTTGTTATCATTATTATTATTATCATTATCATTATTATTATGTATAATTATTATTGTTATCACGCACATCATTATTATCAATATTATTATTCTTATTACAATTTTCATTATTATTATTATCATTATTATTATTCTATTTAGCTGAAGAAGTAGTAGTAGTAGTAGCAGCAGCAGTAGTAGAAGTATATTAGTAATAATACACGTCTTTGCATGGTTCGTGTAACTCTTGGCTAGCTACTCTCTTGGCTTTCCTCCGTGCTCTACCCATCCTCCTGCCTACCTTTATTTAAAGGGTGACTAAATTACAAATTAATGTTGACTTCTGTTGATCTGTAATGTATACATCACATATCTTTTGACTTTTTGATGTACATTTATGTCCTATATTTGATATTATTTTTACTATTACTTTTGTTCTACCTGCTTAGCTGCACCCCTAAAAAAACCTCCAAAGCAAATGACTTTTGTGACATGATCATGCCAGTCATGCATTAGTCAGCTGAATAAACATGAACACAAGACAGTGGTATGCCCTCACCCACTGAGTACCTTATTGCATTAGCATTGCATGTTTTCATATAATAGCCCATTGAAACACTTCTTTTCATGGTGTTGCTTGGGGATTCCTAACATAGCAACTGCTTGAAATAAATGTTAATTATCATATTGATATTAATATTTGTCTAACTGAATATTTTCAGATTGTCAACCGCTTATTCCCTCCCCCTGTTGCCTTGTGCCCGTTGTGTACTGTGCCTATGCCGATGTGCTGTAGTCTTCTATTATTTCTCATATTTTCCCTTTTCTCCCGTATTGTGTAGTCTCGTCTCTCTTTAAAAAAAAGTTTGTTATTGTTTTTGTTGTGTGTGTACAATTCTTGTTTTTTATACCACCTTTTCCCTATTGTACTCACAAATATCTACTCATCATGTTTATCTGGCTCAGAGGGGACGCTAAAACTTACAAGCTCTGCTTTTACCAGGGTCTTCTCGTCTTTCTTTTAGTTAACTTTGTTTTTATCATTGCATTATTTGTTATATTGCATTGTAATGTGCAATGATTTAATGTTATGCTCTATGTGTCATTTGAAAGAAAGACGAATAAATATCTTATTATATCTTATCTTATCTAATTGAATTTTGTGTATGGGCATTGTATAAAAACATGCAATGCTATTGTGAACAGGTGGTAAGTTGATATGTGAAAGATGATTATTTGAACATGTTAATTATAAACAGTGTACATTTTCTTTTAGCTGGGTCCTTCTATAAAGGGAAAAAATAATTACAACAAAGAGACATACAACGAAAAACAAAAACAAATCAAACGGGCAGAACAAACAAACTGAATTAAGACAAAATATAACAAAACAAGTAATCGGTTACGGGCAATCTGTTACACTCTCCGGATAAAGACTTCCTGCATTAGATCAAATAGAGCGTGTTTTTCTTTTTACAATAAAAGCTGGAGCGTGACTGTACCTTAAACTCGACCACAGGATGATCTTAAAAAGCAATTTATTTCTAAGCGCCCTTGAATGATTAATAAAGCATCTACCCTATTCAGGCACAGCAATCAAGTTGCGCTTCCTTCCTGCATCCCCTCTCTCTCTCTTCTCTTGTCTTTTTCTTCTATCTCCCCAGGCGCGGATCTACGGGGGGGGGGTTAGGGGGTTTAAACCCCCCCCCCTTGGGCGGCCCAGAAAAAAAAAAAAAAGGGAAAAAAAAAGAAAAAAAGAAAGAAAAAAAGAAAGAAAAAAAGAAAGAAAAAAGAACGCACGCTGGAGAGAAACCCTTTCAAGTGCAAATATTGTGAGAAGATATTCAACTCATCTGGTAACTTAACCAAACACATGATAACTCTGGATATAACTGTGTATTAAACTGTTACTTGATTTAAAAAGACGTTATCATGCACTGCTTTTTATGGTCTCCATTGTGTTAATAGATGCCAGGAAAACATCACTTACGGGGTTCAAATAAACACCCCCCAAAAAAATCGGCTCGCCGCTTCGCGGCTCGTGGACGATGCTCCGCATCGTCATTATTTTGGTCAAACCCCCCCCCCTTAGCAAGAAGCTAGATCCGCCCCTGCTCCCCCTCTCTCTATTATATATCTGAGTTTATAAATTCGGTAATGGTCTAATGCTATCCCCCGAGTTCAAAAACTGGCTGCCTCAAGCCCTGCAAAATCAAACTAGGCAGCTCAGGACTCCGAGCAAATTCTACCCTATAAGATGCAGTCCCGTTTTATTGTAAGGGTTCTAAATGAAATATGATCCTTTATCTCTTAATATTTAATAATATTTAATTTTTATATAGCGCTTAATACAAATGTCTCTAAGCGCTTAACAAATATACTATTACCCCGGTCATTGGATTCAGTGCTTGCCCACACACAATGTGTGCACAATCTCCACTCCCTGGGGAGCATTCCAGCCAGGCGTTACATGACGCTCAAAGACTGTTTGACCAACAATGACGGTCGCATCCTACCGGGTACCCATTTAACACCTGGGTGGAGAGTAGCAAGTGCAGGTTAATATCTTGCCAAAGGATATTAGTGCCGTGTCGGGATTCGAACCCTCGACCTTCGCATCTCCAAGTCAAGCGCCTTAAACCACTCGACCACGACACTCCCATTTCGTTGTGTGTGATAGTTGCGTTTCTCTGGAAGTCATATAGGTAGTATCTCTCAAATCTCTGGTTTTATAAATGCGACCATATTTTCCACTCCTCAACCATTTGAATATTCTTTAAGAAAACCATATTTGCCTTCATCTCTATCTTCATGATATTTTACATTTATTTATTATTTAACCACTTAAAATTTTAATTTCTTTTACGTATTATAGATCGTGACATATATAATTTAATCTTAATAATCCTAAATGTCATGCTTGATCATCACTTTGTAAACCAGGAAGCAACTGACCTTATACATTCAATATCACATTTGATGTCGGTTCATTATATTGCGTATTTAATTTGGAAAACTTACTTCTAATTTACGTTGCCACATTTGCCAATATTTGTATTTTCTTATAGCAGTTGTGTATGTTGATGACCACCTGCTTCCTTTGTTCTTTCTTTTCCCCACCTCTCCCTTTCTATCTCTCTTTCTCTTCCACCCCTTTCTGCCAATCCATCTCCCCCTCTCCTCTCTCTCCTCTCCCCCTCTCTCTCCCTCTCTCCCTCTCTCTCCTCCCCCCCTCTCTCTCTCTCTCTCTCTCTCTCTCTCTCTCTATCTCTCCCTGCATTACGTTTGCAGTCTATATTACCCGGGCACTCATCTCACACTAGATTATTTGAACCTTCACCTTTACACCTAATAAATAATATTTTACTACTAATTCAATGGTAGACTCGCATGTGCTTCTTGGTATTTTATTCATGAGTAATTTACAAAATTTGCATACTGTATCATAATGATTTTATATAGTGTATTTTTTATCATGTAAATAATTTTGTAAACATATTGTACAGTTCTTTCCCTGGGCTGCGATGCATATTTCTTGAATAATGTCTTCCTGGCTCTCTCCGTCACTTTCTTAGTCTCTCTCTCTCTCTCTCTCTCTCTCTCTCTCTCACACACACACACCCCCTATTCTATCTCTGCCACCTTCCCTATTTTGCCTAACACACTCCGTCTCTCTCTGTGTTAATATATCTATTCATGTCATACCAGTTTTCCCCTCTGCTCTTCCTCCCTTCCATTTCCTATATATATATCTCTCTCTCCAGCTCTTTCTTTCTTCCTCTCTCTCTGTGTGTCTTTCTTCCTCTCTCTCTCTTTCTTTCTTTCTTCCTCTCTCTCTCTCTCTCTCTCTCTGTTAACAATATTTCTCCCTATGCCATACTTATATACCCCTCTTTACTTGCCCCCGCTCCCCTCTCTCCCTCACCCACTTTTTAAGATTGCAATAATACAAATAATGAGAATAATAATAATGAACAAAGGAACGTTTAAGTAAACATTATCAATCAACATATCTTTCAGGATTTTGGGTTATTTCACTATATTTAATCAATGATTGATGGTGTTGCTAATTGAATATAATAAAATGCTTTATAGACATTGAACAAGTCTAAGTTATTTTGTCAGATATGTTACAAATTAAATTTAAGATTTTAATAAATCTCATAACTGTATTAATATACACATATCTCATCAATGTATTCAGCTGGTAGCCCTACAAGAGCTTAAAATTAAGTAAATAGAAAACAATTACTTTCAATCAATGTTTGTAAGGGACACAAAATATCCAAATACCTTGGACTTACTGTATAACAGGGTAACAAACTTACATCAGGGCCCATTCACAAAACTTGTCATCAGGGACAAATGACAGTTTTTGTCATAAGCTGGTGACATCCTTGCTTCTGATTGGTTATCAGTAGATTAGTCACTGATTTTTGTCATTTGTCATTGAAAAAAGGCATTGTGAAATGTGGCCCAGGACATAACCCTTTCAAGACAGGCGTTCCATACTTTGTGGTTTGTCTCAATAATCTTCGATTCAGAGCCCTCAAAAATATACCAGATACATAAAAAGAAAGGGCAAACAATGCTGCACATATTTTTTCCATTTAGTTGCATGGCAACATTGCATGTGATGCCAGGTATTTTTAGAGGGAAAATAAGCCTTAAATTGGCAAAGGGCTAAAAAGAGAATGATGTTTTAACAAAGTTGTCAATATTTACACTTTTCAACAAAGCTCAAAACAATGCATCTTGTTGCCTGAGACATGGTATTATATTTGAACAAAGCAAGCAAAAAATGTATATAATTGTTGCCAATTTAAAGAAGGCAAAGTAAACAGAGATAAAACATACATCGGTGCAGGTAGGCATCAATATGTACAAAGAAAAGTTAATTGTTAGACTGTACACTGTACTACTGTAGTATAATCATCTATTATAATTTTCCTTATACTTTGTTTTGAATTAGGAGTTGGCATTTATTGAGGCATTATGAAACCAAATCTGTTTGTAAATGTACAATATGATTTGCATCCATCCAAGTTACAATGCAGACCTATTTAAAAGCATTTATTTTGTCTCTCGTTTCTGTGTTGCACAGGAGAGACTTACAACAGATTGAATATAGATTAAACAGAACAATTAGATCTATCTTATTTAAACCCCAAATTTGTAATCAAAAGACAGATAAAAGGATACATATAATATTGTAATTTATGTGTTGCATGGTTTGAAATGTACAATATAACTACAATGTAATATGTTTTTGATTATAATTTCATGATAAACTTAAAGTTGAAATATCCCTAAATTCACATGTACATTACAGCTGAAAATGATAAATATTCATTTGAGAGTTAAAAAGATTCACAGTGTAGACACTGCCCCTCAGATAGGATGTTGAATAGAGGTCTCATGTAGAAGAGAGTCACCATCTTTACATGTTAAGAACCTACTGCATTATTTGTATAAGAGTTGGGGGAAACCCCGGTGTAGTAGTCCACCTGCACCCTTAATCAATTATACCGGGAGGAGAGACCAGAGGGTTACAGTGATTCAGCTCATATTTCACCTCCCAGGCATAGGTGACGCCAAATACTTAATAATAATAACAATGTTGGGCAAATATCCATGAATTCTTTTCCTTCTCAAGTCCGTCCTATTTGTGATCTATTTCTCATCAAGATGGCCGTACAAATTCCTCAGTTTCACTTTCTTGCCTCTCTTCTGCTTCTTCCATGGTTTGCCCAAGTATCTGACCCCAGCCACGGCCTCAGCCGCCTCCCCAACCATGGCCGCCCTAGGGGGCATCGCCTTGGTGTGTGCAACGCTAGGCTTGGAAAAGAAGCTGTCGTCCACTTTCTTGGAAGCAGATCTCTTGACCTGACAAGAAGAAAAAAAGGGAGGATTAGTTTTGAGGAAGCCAACACATATTCAAAATGTAAATGACAAACATTGGACATTTGTCCAGCCTATGAAATCTACATGAAACTCACATTCCAGTAACACCAATGAGAACAACATGAGACAGACATCAGACCATACACAAATTGCATTTACCCTAAAGTGCCAAGAATAAGTGTGGAGTTAGTATGGCAGTGTGACTGGGAGATAGAGCAGTACTTGATAAAGATACTTGATCTGTACATTTATTAATGATAGTTACCCTGGCAACATTTGCTTCAGGCTTTATTTTGTCAAATATGTATGGTGAGGGTTAAACAATCTTGTTTAAGTTTAGGTCTTGAGCATGATCAGGTATAGTCTATGATCCTGGGTTAAAGTTGGGAGAACATGTCTCACAGAATGCATATTTGTGAAAAACTGGTGGCAGTGCTGTCTCTCATTTTATATTTCTTGTCAACATCAAACCTATCGAAAATAATATTGCTGGTGATCTTCGTTTGTCTCACAACAGTATGGTCAACAAGGGATCTAAAGGATCACGATGTTTCGTGTGCCGCTGCTACACTTCGTCAGGTGATAAAATCTAATGTAAGCAAGCATGTTTTATACTCTAAAGGATCTTTTGGATCTTTGTTGACCATATATTGTGAGACAAACGAATATCACTAGCGATATTATTTTTGATACTACATCTGCAATGAGTATTATATTTTGCATTAACATCAAACCTATTTGAAATTTATCAATAATCAAGGAATCTGGAACGAAATACATTTAAAACAGAGTACAGCAAGTATCTTACCGTTTGTCCTTCTGCAGTGATCATAGGTTTGTTGGCGGACTTCTTGGGTTTTGACCCCGCTTTGACCTCACCGACCTCCATTGATGGAAAGTGCATCGAACCAAACTCTTCAGGGCTCAAGTCCGGGGGAGGAATGCTGTATAAAACCTTGCCCTGGTAAATTATAGAGAACAGAAAATGTGAGGGTTTTTTAATGTTGATTAGGTCGAGTTGTACAACATAAAATGCACCCAAGCTAATTGAATTGCTGTGAAGTGATTTTGGTTGTTTCAATTGTGGACCACATGCTATTCTTAACTCTTATCAAAACCCTTATCTCATACTTTTGATGATATAAAGCTTTGAGAATTGGATCATAAGCAAATTTAAGTATAGTTTTAATTTAAAACAAGGGAAACGCTCTCGGTCTCGCCTGCATTACGCAATTCAATATGATAAAAAATTGAGGTTGGGACATTATTCATAGGCAGGGTGGCCCATTATTAAGCCCCCCCCCCCCCCCCCCCATTGAAATCCTCTGAACATAATCAGCATTTTGGAATGAATATTGACCAAGAGTCATCAGAAGAATTATTTACTATAATGTGTACCAAGATTTTCTGTTGTCTGTTGACCTGAAATGACCTTTGACCTTGAAATTGTGACCTGAAATTCTACTCGCATGATTGAGAATAACTCTTTAGTTCAAGTTTCATTGAATGAGAACTTATACTTTCAAAATTATATTAAAAATTCAAAAACTTAACCTTAGGTTAAGTTTTTGATGTTGACGCCGCCGCTGTCACCGGAAAAGCGGCGCCTATGTCTCGCTTTTTGCTACGCAGGCGAGACAAAAACTGGTCAATAAACAAACACAACAAATCAAAACAAATGATGGAAGAGGGAATTGTTTTTAATATGACTTACTTTGACGTAGTCTTTCAAGACAATTCTGGCAGATCTGAAGCTGTCTGGTACTCCTTTCTGTGTCATGTACCCACGCACATCTGAACAATAAACAAAAAGTTTTAAAATATGATGCTCACAATATATTTGTACTTTTAAAAAGTGGCTATAACTGATTATTGATAATGATTTATTCGTCCACAATTAAAAAAAGAAGAAAAAACAAATCAAAATTCTATTTACTATCACATCAATGACAACCTTTTTTCCACATTCCACATGTTTGATAAGAAAAAAAAAGAAAAAGAATAACCCAAAAGATCAATATAAAATAAGTATTAATTCAATTAAAGTTAGTCTGTTTTTCTGGAGCCAGGAGGGTGTGTAAAGTGATAAGACTTAATGCTCTTCCGGCTCTTTACAGACATTATACAGTATGTGCCATATCGTCGGTGGGGTGACAAAACCTTGTATTTCAATTTTTTGAGATTTTGATTTTTTTGCATAATTTTGTACCTAATGGCCTACGAACACCACCTGATAAATCCATGGAACGCATCCTGTCTAGGTTTTTCACAAATTCCACACAAACACCCTTAACCCTATCTTAACTGGGCTATTTCAGACCAGGTTTTTACTGGGGGGGGGGGTCAATTTGACCCCCCCCCCCCCCCTAAGATCTTGGCCGTTGCACCGCCGATCGCCGCGAAAATTTGCATGCATGTCAAGTGAAGTGTATAGAATACTATGGTAATTTCAAATTTTTGAAAAATTCACTCATTTGCATATTTATGGTAATTTATGCAAATAAGGTCATCAAATTCACATTTCTGCCCATAAATCATAGATTATTCATGTTTACGTATTCTTTTTCACTACATATATTTATTAGACCATTTGGAATAATAATACAACACAAAAAATTGAAAGAGCCAGGTTATTCCTTCTGTTATCTCTTGTTTTTAAAATTTCTTATGTATTTCATTGTTTTTTTAACTTATGTATTTTATTGTTTTTGTTGTTTTATTTCATTTATAACTACAATTCAAATATTTTTCCCCCCAAAACAAACATCTAAACTTTAAACAAGACTGAATAACCAATGTTTTATCTACTTTTAGGAAAAATGACTTTTACATATGTTTTGTACACAAATCACGAAAATGAGCGATTTTCGGGCTGACATGCAAAGACAAAAGGTCACGTGACCTTGTAACCGTAGGTCCGATTTTCGAAAAAATTGTTTTAAAAGATGCGTAAGACTCGAAAGTAAAAGGTCATGAAAGGAAAATCTTATATCTCCCGCGGTTTCGGAGAAGTCGCGAAATTTCTACAGGGGGGGGGGGGGGGGTCAAATTGACCCCCCCCCCCCCAGTTAACATAGGGTTAAACTAAACCTCGTAACTTTAACCCCCTTTGAAGTTGCACTGACAAAACCTCGTAACATAAGATACGTAATTCCTTTTCCTCGTAACTCACACACGGCCTAACAGTACCGAAGTTAGTGTATTCAAATCCTCGTAACTTATTCAACCAAATCCTTGTAACTCATTCAGAGTTGAAAGTAAGAACTTGTATCTCAATTTGAATAAAAACTAAAAACTTGTATCTCAATGTAGATAAAAGCAACAACCTCGTAACTCACTTTCAAATATAAAAACAATGATTTTACTGTATTTCAACAATGACATTAAAAATTGTATAAATATTCCAGTTTTAAAAAGAAAGGACGGTGTCACAGCACTAAATTTATTGAGACAGGAAAGTTTTTTTGTTCTCCTGAAAATTCATGATTTTTGAGATACGAGGTTTTGTCACCCCACCGACGATATACAGGTTCCTTTAGAAAAGGCTTCAAAAAGAAACATAAGATAAAACAGCAAAGTTTTAAAAAAGAGGTGGCCTTTCTATGCAAATAGTCTTTCTACACAATACAGGTGGTAGCTAAATCATTTATTTCTTGAATGCAGTGAGCGCTATGGCTATCAGAGCTAAAGCTAAGATAATAATGCTCCTAGTCCTGGAAATACATAGACACATTACATATTTTGGATGATGACATTAAAGCTTGGTCCCCAGAAGTAAATAATAATATCTGATTGATAGATGTCTGTAAAAACCCAAGTACCCACAAATCATAATGTGGTATGCAGCAAAGAAGAACATATTATTAAAGGGATCCGGTAACTTTGTCTCAGATTCTGAAACAAAATTCTGGATTTAGCTCATGCTGCAATGCTAATCATAAACCTTTGGGTCAGTCAGGAACCCCGTGATTTTTACAAGACGATCGCCTGTCTGATTATCAAGATATTTATGATTAGAATTACAATTTTTGAAAACCGTTTGCCAAACGGTTTTCATAACACTACAGTCTATTGGAGAAAATGAGTATGGTAAAACCGGTCACTCAAAGATTTTTACTTTTTTGAGGCACTTCTTGATCATTTTTTTAAGGCTTCAATATTATACCTTATCACAGACACTGATAACACGTAGGGCCGTGTACCTCAGATTTAACATTGTTAAAAGATCCCTTTAATACTAATGTTGTTGATGTTCATTTGTATTACAATTTCCATTTTCTTCATCTTCTGTACTTACAAGCATGAGCATTAAGGAACTCTAGAGCCGTTGGTGGTCTGTCTGGATCCTCTGATTCTCCAGGTTTGATCAGGTTCATCCCGTACGTTAGCTCTAGAACCTCCCTCGACACTCGCTGGCACATGTGCAACAATTACGTCAAGGAACTTCTGTAACATTTGATCGTATAAAACCAAAGTAACCCTCAAAGACCGTTCATTTCTTTGTGCTGCCCCTAGATTATGGAATAGATTACCACCTGAAATAAGGAAAGCCCCATCACTAGATAGTTTTAAATCAAGACTGAAAACTCACATGTTCATATAGTATGTAAAGCACAGCTTTTACAAGTAGAATATACCCACATAGTTATTGCGCCTTACAAATGAATATATTTTATTATATATCATATATCTTAAACTGCCCTTGTATTTCAAATATGAACTACAATCTATTCCACTGTGATGTACTTATAAATGTATCTATTTGTGTAGTGAGTTTTTTACTATGTTTTATAACAGAGATGGAAACAACAGCTTCTTCCTTTTCCTTCTTACATTACATTGCAATACAATTGCTTTTCATATGGCACTAAATCCAATAACAAATTGCTCAATGTGCTTCAAATAAAAATGATGAATTCATGTTAACTTGTCTCCTCCTCCTCCTCCTCCTTGTTCTCCTTAGATTTCTTCTTCTTTTTTGTTCTCCATTATTACTATTAGCTTTTTTTTTACTACTACTACAGAAATGCACAAGTATTTGAGTTAAGAGTAAAGATAAATAAAAAGGATATGAGAGAGACTGGTGGATGGAAGTCTCTCATCTGATCTATTGGTAGTATGCCGTTAAGGTACATATCAGCCTTTGTAGAGACGAAAGAAGGCATCACCAGTCCAGGACAATCACATAGGCACAACGTCGGCTCTACGAACAGTGTCTATACAAGCAGGTAAAAAAAGATTTTTTTTTTTTTTGTATAAGATCTATCCCCAAATTCAATAATCCATGTCTAAAATTAATCTGGTTACATTGAATTCAAATCAAAATTCAGAGTTGACTTCTGCTGTAACTCCGAAAGGGCCGGGTTGGATGAGAGGGAAAGGAGGTGTTACTGTCTGAGGATTATCTTTATGCATTATGAGCTTTCTTGATGTCACAGCTGTCATTTTTGTACGAATCTTTCGATACCAAATTCCTAAAAATTTAACCAACAAAATTAATGTGCTGCATGCTGCTAAAATAAAAATTTCTCTGTACATGAATTGTATACAGTGCAAACTTACATTGTATGTGAATAATCAATTAGTGATAATTCCAACACCGTTTGAGATGTACAGATATGAACTTCATGAGCTTATATGCTCTATCTATATGCCAAATTTCAGTGTTTCTGTCACTCCATAGCAAAGATGTAGTGGTGGGGTTTGGAGGTTCTCTGGCTGAGAGAGCACATGAACACCCGACCTTTAAGCATGTCAATATACTGGGTGGATCTATCTGTTTTCACAGGTCTGTACACATGTTATTACTTACTTGAAAGTGTTTTGTTCTCCCTGGTGTAGCTGAGACAGGTACCTTCTTCTCTCTGAGTAGAGCATTGATGGTGGAGCTCTTACCCACATTAGGGTATCCAACCTGTAATCGTACAGAGATATTGATAAGTAAAATGATTGCGTTGAATCAATGTGAAGACATACATTTAATCTTCTTCTTACATACATCATATTTTGCAGATTAAGTGACGAAGCAAGGTTGATGGCAAAATTTCCCTTAATTTTTTTATTATAATGTGAAAGAGGATGTAATTTAAGACACATTTCTGTAAGGACTTTCAAAACAAATGTGTTTGAAGTCAAATATCAATGAAATAATACACAATTTAGGTTTGCTGCATACAACAGAAAACACAAATTATGTATTATTTTATCAATATTTGTCTTCAAACACTTTTTTTGAGGAAATCTTTGCAGAAGTGTGTCTTTAATGACATCACCTTTCACATTATGATACAATTTAAGTGAAATTTTGCCATCAAACTTTTAGCAAATTTGGGGCTCCCAACACTTTAGAGGAGCTTTAACTGAATTGAATGTATTCTTGGGAACTAATCTAATTGCACATCAACCTACCATGCCCACGGTCAGAATGTCGTCAATGACCTTTGACCTTCCATGATGAACCTCTCTCAAGAAGGCTAGTAGCTCCTCCCCTTCCATCAGGTGTGATGTATTATGGAATTCTCCATCCGGTGAAGATGGTGCACATGATGCTTCAACACCATCCCCTGCTCCTGATGATGCAGCATGCGTCGTCCTTGACCCATCAACCTCATCCTCCTCCATCTGGTCGTCATGGATACATCTTGAAGATGCAACATCCATGCCCGACTCCTCCATGCTTGAACTTGAAGGCATCTCGCATTTGTCTTCATCAATAGTACCAGGTGACGAGCCAGATATCTGTCCTTCATTAGCTTTGAAGTCACCAGACTCACTTGTTTGTGTGTTTGATGGTTCTCCCCTTGATACAACCATTCCTTCCATGCTAATGGGAGGACCATCATTTAGGGCAAGCCTTTGTGATACTTCATCGTCTTCGTCATCATCCTCCTCCTCAGAGTCCTCCTCAGAGTCATCATCATCTTCACTACCTTCCATTGCTGCTTCACGCTCTCTAGCTTCCTGTAATTGAGTTCAACTCAATTATTATTATCATTATAAGGCATCTAGCTACACTATTCATAGTAAACTATATCACAGCTCTTACAATAATTTGCAATATAACAATATAACAACAAATCATAGCATAACATTGAACAAACAACAATAATAGCGAAGGAGTTTTTTCATAACATCCACTGATGGAGCAGGTTTTATACTGGAGCGAAGTTCATTCCACTCCTTAGCTGCTGCAACAGTGAATATGTGATCTCCTGCCTTACTACGAGCCACATGAAAAGTCAATCGAATGGGTCCGCATTGGAGCGAAGGTTTGTACGCACAGGTCGATAAAACTCCAGACACTTATTAAGATACTCTGGCGCATGATCATGAAAATAAATAAATAACTGATTTATCTGTATGAAAGTAGACTTGAAAATTCACAAAACTTACACTTACAGGTATTACAAAGTTTTGGTATGGGGTCATGAATTCTGTTCAAATTAAAATATTGGAAGCATATGCGTTCCTACAATATTCATGGATCGTTGTCGCAGTTGAAATCGAGTCTGAAGTTATGAAATTATAAATACTAAACTCTTTATATTGTATAGCTCCCTCTCAAGGTCAAGATATTAATTTAGCTATGAAACAATGTTTCTTGACTAAAATCGACCGATTAGCTATTCCCGTTTGGAAATTATATATCACAATTACATATTCTGATATTTTCATGGTAGCAACTACCATTGTACGGCCATAGGCGCTATTTGAAATTTATCAAAATTTACCGGGAGCACCGGTAAATTTTTATATTCAATTTTTCTCGAGAACAGAAGTGTTTTAGGGGCTAATTTTTTTAGTGCTTATAATATATCCACAGGGGCATCCAAATATCTCAAAATTGTAAAGATTCACTATCCACCCAATTTTCAAAATTTCCCAAAACTTTGTATTACCTTTAACACTAGAGAAATTTTATTAGAGTTAACAGTCTCGAAACTAGTCTCCTTTCAACAAGATTTTCCAGAGGGTGTTTTAACAATTTTTCTCTTAGATTTAATGCACAACTTTTAACTTGGATAAATGGGTATGAAAAATGTCATGTTGTTTGCTATAGATTTGTAGGACTTATACCATTTCCATATTATTGGACAACATTACCAGAGTTTTTCCTCAACCACCCACCCCTTGAGTAAAAACAAAAAGGATTTGGGGGACAAAAAGTTGGCATCGAACAAAATTCCCCCCCTTTTGTGTAAAAAAATTGGGGAAAAATTGGGAAAAAAGTAAAAATTGGGAAAATGGGGGGATTTTTTTTTAAATCGGGAAACCGATTAAAGACCGTCAATACTACTGGGCCAGAAGGGATTAGACCACCGAGCCAGGTCAATGACAGGTGGCTATCTCATCAACTCAGCTCTCAACTAACATAAGAAAAAGAGGATCATGGGGGACCAACAGGCACCAATTGGGGAAGTTTTCTATATAGAGGGAGCAAGTAGCTACAAGTAGGACAGTGGGGCTTTAAATCGGGTAATTATCAGGCCTGCATTACCATGTTGTTTGAGGCTACAAGTGATCCCTGTAGCACTTTTATATTCATCAACATTTCAATGAAAACAGTGATTCCTGTAATTTGTTATCCTCCACATTTCCCAGTTCTTACCTTCTCTTCCAACCTCTCTGCCTCTGTGACAGCTGACCAGAAGGCTACTCGGATACTCTGTTTGGCAAAGTACTCGGCCCATTTCTCTCTCTGTGCCTGAGTCAACAGATCAGCTTTACTGATCAAGACGATATTCTCCTTATCGCTGCTCACTTCTTTCACATATTTCTCCTGTAGGAAGAGATTAAAAGAAACATGGAGCTTTCAATATTTTTTTTTTGTAGATTGGCGTGCACGAAGATGACATGTTCTACAGGCGTGCTGGATGTAGGTTTTAACTGCACATGGGCAAAGGCTCTCATGTCTCGATTCATTCATGAAAATGAGAAGCATTGATCCGTGTGAAGCGACTCGGCTGACAAAGGGTCGCGGATTGCTTAGGACCATAGGCCCTTTATCGGAGCTTATCAAAACATGCCCACAGCGTTGCAGTCAGGCTTAAAACAAAGAGGAAAGTGGGACATAAGAACAGGTGCTAGCTTTCATTAGTTTTACTCTTGCCGTTGAAAGTCAATTTGAAGTAGGTCCACGGTTAGATCACGATATCTTACCAGATCCAAGCAGCGAAACAGGAGGGGATTCCTGGCATCTACGATCTGAACAATGACATCACTCCTCTCTATCACTCTCCAAAGCTGCCTCCAAAAATCAAGATTTCTTTCAAATGGTGTGAGGACAATGTGATCCTTTTCTTGAAGTCTGCAAGAAGAGAGATTCAAGGTTTATTATGGATATGAACATTAACTTGAAACACAGAATTTGTGCAATTCTTTAGTTGTATTAAACAAATTATTTGTTGCCCTTAATAAATTTCCAGTCATACATGTACCCTAAATATAATTGTTGCAAATATGTTTTTATATAAACCCTGTATAATACAAATCTATCGATCATCAATAACTGAGAAAATGAAAGTTTCTGTACAGAGAAAATGAGAGGGGAGCTTGCAAAATATGTCACAGAATTGCCAATTTGTGTTTGATTGATTGCAACTTCAACAATTCTTAACTTTCTTATTTTTAATTTGGCTTTGCTCAAATTTTCACTGACCTGTTCGTCTCGTATTTTTTGCTTCTATTAAAACCAATTTATTACCAGAGTGGATTCCTCCTTTAATTCTGCACAAGTCAAATCTTTTGGGAGTGTAAATAACACATTTTGCATAGTTTGGTAAAAATAAAATAAAAATTTGAGTTGTGTGATTGAGTTATGCAGAGTTAACTGTATCATTCATCATTATAATCATCAGCATTACCTACAAGTACTACAATCATTAACGCTATCTTCTTCATTCTAGTTACAACGTTTGTGGATGTTGATACTGTCTCATGAAGATTCAGGTACTAGCCCTGTCTGAAGCCCTTTAAGTGTTAAAGCCCCACTGTCCTACTTGTAGCTACTTGCTCCCTCTATATAGAAAACTTTCCCAATCGGTGCCTGTTGGTCCCCCATGATCCTCTATTTCTTATGATATTTTAGAGCTGAGTTGATAAGATAACCACCTGTCAGTGACCTTGCTGTGTGGTCTAAACCCTCCTTGCCAAACTAGTGCAGATAAGCTTTAAGCTTCCTGTCTCGACAATTTATTCACTATGAAATAAAACTGTAAAAGTTGATGGGTTCATTGGATTTGATCCCTATCTGCATCACTCACATGGAGAATGATCTCCTCCACTCCAAGAAAGCATCTTTCTCCATCTGGTTGAGTTGCTCTGCAGAGGTTGTGGAATCCCATTTTGGTCTGTAAATAAGATAAGAATAGATTTTAAAAGGACTGGGTATCTTTGTCTCTGATTCTAAACAAAATCCTGGATTTGGCTCATGCTGCAATCATAATTATAAACCTTTAGGTCGGTCAGGAATCCCATGACTTTTACCCAGCCGATCGCCTGTCTGATTATAAAGATATTTATGATTGATTGGAATTCGAAATTTCAAAAACTGTTTTCCCAACGTTTTTTATAACACTACCGTCTATTGGGAAAAATGAGAATGGTAAAACCAGTCACTCAAAGAGTTTTACTTATTTGAGGCACTTCATGATCATTTTGAAGCGCAATTTTTGTAGGGCTTCAATATTACACCACATCACAGAACCTGATAACACATACATGTAGGGCCAAGCATCTCAAATTTCCAACACTGTCTTAAAAATTCTCTTTTTTTCAAGTCAAACATTCTTCTTGACATATATTTCTTTCTCTCCCTCCATCAAAGATCACAAAGAAGGCCTATTTAAAATAAAATGCAAAGAAAAATTGGAAACTTGACATTCATTGGCAGAAAATGAAGATGTCTAAAGTCATTTCCCCTCTCTCTATCCCTTTCCCTTGGCACCTACCTCCTAGGTATTTGCAGAAATGAAATGTTTTCTTTTTGGGCTTTGGTGATTTCAATGCTCTCCTTCGCTGATGGTAGACCGGTGTGCAGGCCCGGATCAATCACCTTCACATTCAACCTTTCTGCAGATCAAAGTTCAAACACAAGTTTAAAGGGGAAGTCCACCCTGAGATTAAGTTAGTTTTAATAGGAGTAGAAAAATGAGAGAAACAAGTCAGTGAAAGTTTGAGCAAATTCCGATTAAAAATAAGGAAGTTAGGATTTTTTAAGTTGTGATCAATCAAACACAAATTGGAAACTCTATGACGTAAAATGCGAGCTCAACTTCCATTTGCTTAGTACTAAAAAAATCGAACATTTTCATTTTCCCTCAAGAAAAATTTCAACCATACATGCACCCTAAATATAATAATTGCAAATATGTTTCTATACTCCCCCTGCAAGGAACAAATATATATTCCGTCATCAATAACGAAGAAAACATGATTTTATGGAATATTATGCACAAAGCAAATAAAGGAGAGCTCGTATAATAAGTCACAGAGTTGCCAATTTGTATTTGATTGATCACAACTTCAATAATTCATAACTTTCTTATTTTCATTCAGAATTTGCTCAAACTTTCACTCACCTGATTTTCTTATTATTCTGCCTCTATCGAAACAAACTTATTTTGGGGGTGGACTTTCCCTTTAAGGTTAAAAGGTCACCAACAATACAACTGTAATTGGGTCATTTGATTAACAGTAATATTTACTCTTCAAATGCCTTTCAGTTCAATATGCTTAAAAGCATGTTTTATGCTTAAAAGCAAATAGAAAGTGATTATGTTAAAACATGCACATACTGTACATACATGTACATGTATTTAGATCTTCAACTTTCAAAAGTGAAAAAGGTGGCTGAAATTTTGGTTAACTTTTATCGCTCTCTAAGGGAAATCCAAAAATTCAGTCACTTTTTTCACTTTCGAAAGTTGAAGATCTTTGTACATGCAAAAATATCATGAATTTCTCTATTTAAAAAAAAATTAAAGTGCCTTTTTCCTTGGGGAACTACCGTACTCAAAATACCATCCTGAATCATAAATTTAGAAAAAACTAGCATCTTTATATTTTGTGTTGACAGAAATGGGAAAGTAGTCCAGCACTTCATCACAGACACATTTCCGATTCCGCTAGTTTGCAGTGCTCATACATGCACATAGTCATCAAAATTACCAAAGAGTAATAACTTTTTATTTTTTAGTTCTATTTAATTCAAACTTTCACCAGTCTACTTCTCTAATTTTGTGGTATTTTATTGTTCAGGTTGAATTTTCCTTTTTAAATATTCTTTGTCTCCAAATGAACCCAAATCCATCTCAAAATGTACCATTTATCCAACATGACAAAACATGCATGTATCAATATTCTGTTTATAAACATATGAATCAATTTACAGTGCAATGTAACAAATCAATATTCTGTTTGTAAACAATACACATATATTCAATTTACAATGCAGTGTATATAGCAAAACAGAAAATCTACTCTTAAATGTTTATACTTGTCACATTTCATATGGAATTCATCTCCTACAAGATTCAATTGCAGTCTTCACAGACGTCTGACTTGAATGTTATACCTGCAGTGAACTCTGTTCCAGCTAGCTCTGCAGTCTCCAAGAAATCTTCCAGGTTACTCGTCTCAGTGACGGATCGCAGGTTGATCCTGTTCCAATCGTATCCATCTTCCAGTTCACTTGTGTGAAGCTGCAACATTCAAGTAAAGCAACAACAAAGAGTAATATATACCGCCTCAACTTTGTCCACATCATGCAGAAGAAGAAGAAGACAAAGAAGAGGTGTGGTGCGACACGCCCTGGTTTAACGCACCCTTTTGAGAACCACCTCCCCCCTGTCTCTAAAGGGTGCTTTGAGAAAGGAGTACCGTCTTAATGCACACTTTTGGGATAAGAAGGGAGGGGGGGGGGGGCTTTTCTTAAAAAATTGCGTTAACTAGACTTCCACATCAGTTGTATACATGTAGGCCTATAATAGAATTTTGACCGAGAGTCAAATTTGAGATTAACATTTTTAATATCATTATTTTTTAATAGTATTTATATATTTCTGTAAAGGAGTGATGGAGATCACCTTCATTTCTTTTATCAATATTGTCATAAAGGAAAGGGTAACCCTCATTCATTTGAAAGAATTTTTGTTTTACAAAAAAGGAGAAGTTAAAAAAATGAAGAGCGGATTCCATCAATCATGTCATCATCGTGATGCTGTCATCTCCATTGTCATCATCATCATTATCAGTTCATCATGCAATCATGTCATCATCGTGATGCTGTCATCTCCATTGTCATCATCATCATTATCAGTTCATCACGCAATCATATCATCATCGTGATGCTGTCATCTCCATTGGGGTCATTTCACGTTAAGTGTACACTTTTTGAAAAATGGGGTTTTCCCCATTTTGGCATCTTTTAAACAATTATTATTTTATGTTGGCCATTTTATTTGATGGACCTTATCAACAGCAACCTACAGTTCAATTTTCATAACACTGCAAACATTATTTCTGTTAATTTCAGCATTTTTAGTGCATTTTTAACGGAAAAGGGATTCTCATTTCATAATTTTGATAATGTTCATTGATATCTTACATGAATCTATTGAGAGTTGTGTAAAATTTTAATGTTTTAGTGTCAGCACAGCCACTATGTAACATCATAAAACTTATTTGACCAAATTTGACCAATAAATGTGAAAATGATGAATATTTTTGTAAAAGGCATCTTTTCCGTTAAAATTAAAAAACATGTCCTCTCCATAACATTGAGGCCAGCAGCAGTGACTTAAAATGATATATATGGGCCTAAACTCTATTTAAATAATCTTCAGAATGTTTGAAAATGAGGACATGTCTCAAATCAATGAACAAAATATGTGATATATATTTTATTGCTTGGTTAATTTGATGACTTTATTTTCCGTTAAAAGTGTGTCCTCTCCATAACAGGTATTTTCTTCATATATTAAAGCACTGAGGCTTGCACTATCTATGGCACTGGTATACAATAATAATATGCCTCCATTTAATATCATGAAATGTGATTTTCCATCTACATATCTATAGATGGTCAGTATCTCACACTAATGCAATGTTAAACTGAATGTCCTCTCCATAACAGAGTTACCCATTGTTAACAATGTACAGAAACAATTATTTTTTTTATAGTATAATCACTTCCTTCATGTAAGAAAACATTGATATGTTGTTCCACTCAGTATAAGAATTCATTAAATATCATGTCAACAGCTATAATTTTATTTTGGTATTGATTTTCATTAATTCCTCTATGTAATTGGGTAATTTCTGAATGCAAAGACAGAAATATTCTCACAACATAGTCTGATATTAAATACATTTTAAAGTGCAATATTTGTAAGTGTGTAACTGACAAAATCTACTGATCATTGCAATCATTTACCACCCTGGTAGCAATATAATGTATGCCATTAGGTTGTTAAGGAGAGGACACATTTTTTTAACCAGGCACTTCAAGTAGGGAAAACAAATCCTCTGACCTTTGCCCCATATACATCCATCCCTATGTTTATGTAGTCAATACATTGGAGCATGGGAGTGCATGCACATAGCAGTGTTTTCCTTGGACCAACTGCAATGCACCACTTTTACTTATGAGCATGTGTGATGTTGGTCAAATTATGCAGCCTTGACAAATATAAGTCTCCTCTGGGAATGAGTGACCATAACACGGTGATATGGACTGCAAAGAATAGAACAAAGGCTCCCAACAAGGTACTCAAGAAAACATCACGTCCAATGACATATTAAGGGATCCACGAGTTTGGAAGGTGGGTTACATCCCAATCTTGGCAGGAAGTCCTTTCCGTACCAGAAACGGAATCAAAAGCAAACGCTTTTTATACATTGATCCAAGGAGCAGTAAATAAATACTTTCCTCATAGATCAGTCAAACTGCACAGTGCTGACAAGCCTTGGATGACCGCACGAGTGAAAGAAACCATCAAGATGCGTCAGGAAGCGTTTGCCCAAGGTTCCTTAACCGAATGGAAGCGCTACAAGAAATTGGCCAGCAACCAAATCAAACAGGCTCAGGAGAACTTCTATGACAACTCCTTAGCAGGGCTAAGATCTTCAGACCCCTCGAAGTGGCATAGTGGCATTCAGCTCCTCGCCAATAAGATCAAAGAACGCTCTCCTATATCTGTGCCAACGCTCCCTGAAGCCAGTGATGAGGAAATAGCTAATGCCATTAACCAGGAATTTTCATCTACATCACAGGGTCGACTGCCTCTAAGTACTTCCGACCTTCCGACATATCTTCCTTCTCTAGAGCCTCCACAGGTCAAAGTGTGGGAGATGTATTGGGAGCTGAACAGGATCAACATTAAGAAAGCCATCGGCCCTGATGACTTGCCAAACAGAGTTCTCAAGGAATTTGCTTGCGAGATCAGCATACCCATGACAGACATTTTCAACTCCTCTCTCAGGGAAGGCAAGGTCCCTCAGATCTGGAAAGACGCAGATGTTGTTCCCGTGCCAAAAGAGAAACCTCCTGTCATCACAAAACTCAGGCCTGTGTCACTAACATCCCAATGTGCGAAAGTTTGTGAGGGATTCGTGGCTAAATGGATCCAACATGACATGGGGCCAAATATTGAACGACATCAGTATGGAAGCCTCAAAGGCTCATCAACCACACACTGTTTGATTGAAATGATGAATCAATTCTACAAGGAATCAGACAAACAGGATTTTGTAGGAAATCTTGTGGTCACAGATTTCTCGAAGGCGTTCGACACGGTAGACCACACCGTGGTTGTAACTAAGCTCTTAAATATGGGAGTCCGTCCGGAAATCATCCCGTGGATCGCCGACTTTTTAACGAATAGGCACAAGAGAGTAAAATACCAAAGCGCTATCTCCTCCTGGAAGAAACTAACCTGTGGCGTTCCCCAAGGAACAAAGATCGGCCCCCTAGCCTTTCTAGCAGTCATCAATGACGCACTGGAGTCGACAGAGTTGCATACATGGAAGTATGTAGACGATCTTAGTATCGGCAAGACCAAGACCGTCAATGAGCCTTCTCACCTGCAGGAAGCTGTCAACGACCTGGTGCAATGGGCTGACCAAAACTACTAAATGCAGCTAAATGTAAACAACTGCAGATTTGCTTCAAGAGAACCAAACCAGCACCCCCAGACATATCTCTAGACCCGAATGTTTTGGAGGTGGTCAATGAAACGAAAATTCTCGGTGTCTGGGTTCAAGGTGACCTAAAATGGGACAAACAAGTCAAAGAAATGATGTC
The DNA here is from genome assembly GCA_035222895.1 of Strongylocentrotus droebachiensis. Classification (NCBI taxonomy): domain Eukaryota; kingdom Metazoa; phylum Echinodermata; class Echinoidea; order Camarodonta; family Strongylocentrotidae; genus Strongylocentrotus; species Strongylocentrotus droebachiensis. The sequence goes on along the minus strand of JAVYIG010000185.1, from coordinate 580,334 downwards.
GAAGAGCAAGAAACGGGTACATATACTGAGCAGACTGAAGAGATTTCGAATCCCACGAGAAGATCTAGTTGCCATATACAAGTCCTACGTCCGGCCAGCTCTGGAATACGCAGCACCGGTGTGGCACCCTGGACTCACAAAGCTGCAGACTAGTGCACTGGAAAGAATCCAAAAGAGGGCGATGAGGATTGTACTTGGAGCTGAACTCACTTACACAACTGCTCTCAAAGAAGCTTCAATAGAAACATTAGAAGAAAGAAGGCATGACCTATGTACAAAGTTTGCCGAAGCATGTGTACGTTCCCATATATACTTGAATGTGTTCCCTCTCAACGACACAACTCATTCCATGCAGCTCAGGACCAGCCGAACGTACAAATCTATCAATGCCAGGACAAAAAGATATCAGAATAGCTCCATTCCATTTCTGACAACTTGCCTAAATGAATAATGCCAAGGTTGTATAAAAGGGGTGAATAGAGAACAATGTACGCCTAACTCTTTTTGACGAAACCGGTGTCACTATTTATTTAATTATTATTATCGATATATATTTTGAAATCAGAACATATTTCTCATATAATTATATTTCCAGGGGCATAATTGATTATCGAAGCATGAACATGGGTATTACGCATAGCATTACAGGTATCAACAAGGTTATTTTTTGTTCAATTAAGCACTCAAATACCTTATCAATGACTTATTTACCCAATCTCTACTGAATGATGCAAAACCAAATTAGATAATATTATTAATGCAAATATTGTTGTTGTATATATATATATATATTGAATTATTCTTAATGCTAATATTGTGAATTGTCACTAGAAAGTGATCTAACTATTGATGACAATTCATTGTCTTTGTTAATTATATGGTATTTTAACTAGTAGTATATTTGAAACAATTGTGAAAGAAATATGATATGTTTTTAATTGTAAATTGTCATGCAATTCAGCCCAGGCTGCGAAATGATGATATTAATAAACTGAACTGAACTGAAGTCAAAAGATTACAGTTATTGTTCAACTATCAGGTATGTATATTATTTCTATGTTTTTAACCAAAGAAATCTCAGAAATAACATTATGATTTGAGGGATTTAAAAGTAAATTATGGCTGAGAAAATAGCAAAATAAACATGCGATGTAGGGTCCGATTCAGTGGTATTATGGAAACCTATATTCTCATATTGTTTTTGCAGGAATTTAAAGTAAGATGTTTTTTTTTGCTTATTACTCACTATAATTACTAGTTTAATTGACAATATGCATGGTATCGGGACATTTCCTACCTTATATTGCGTTATCTAACTTGGTATATGAAAATCAAAAATAAAGACTGGTGAATGTATTGATTACAAAAAAAGTAAATTGCATTTAAACATTCAGATGTCACTGTTAAACAAAGTGTCCTCTCCATAACATACAATGTATATCAACGAGTCACTCTTTGAGAGTTTGGATTATAGAAAAAATAAATAATAAGACTTGTATATAAAAACTGGTGTATCAATAGACAATATCAGTATTGTTTTTATTGTAAAATACTGTTTAAATAACATGAAACAATGTATGAATAACAAAACTTTCACGCCATATATTCTGAGATAAAGTTGGAGTTGTAATGATGGTGAATAATTTGAAGTTTATCCTCTCCAATATATGTCACTTGGCTCATATAATGTTCCAATAATCTATTGGCATGTTCTTACAGAAATGTTAGAAATGAATGATGCATAGCAATTTACATATCAACTAATATAGTAAGAGTTCATGTTGCTAAGATTTGTTGTTAAAACAAATGTCCTCTCCAAAACACGTCAATGAATTAAGTTTGGAAGCTCATATTTGATTAAAACTTGCATTCACTTGTTTTTTTTTACACAGCATCAAATAATTTAGACATAAATGCAACACTGTATACCAAATTTGAAGTCTATATAAGAAGAAGGACAAGAAATTCTCATGTCATTAAATAAATTCAACCTCCCCATAATTCAGTTTCCTATAAAATACACTAATTTTATGGCAAAATATGGCTTAAGTGAATAGGAAATAAGTGCATCAACATCTGATAAGTATAAAAAGGCATATAAAAGTACAGAAAACTATGTGTATACCATTTACAGGTATAATAAAGCTGATGTGTTCTTTGTTAAACAAAATGTCCTCTCCAAACACCTATTTTTGTTACTGTATTTCAATCGAATATTTCTATATGTAAACATGGACTTGACGCTCTATAATTTTACACATTTCTGACATATACCCCAAACTTTCAGAATCTGTGCATCTTTTGCTTTAACAACAATTTTCATTTTTGACCCCCAGTGAGAAAAAAAGTGTACACTTAACGTGAAATGACCCATTGTCATCATCATCATTATCAGTTCATCACGCAATCATATCATCATCGTGATGCTGTCATCTCCATTGTCATCATCATCATTATCAGTTCATCACGCAATCATGTCATCATCGTGATGCTGTCATCTCCATTGTCATCATCATCATTATCAGTTCATCACGCAATCATGTCATCATCGTGATGCTGTCATCTCCATTGTCATCATCATCATTATCAGTTCATCACGCAATCATGTCATCATCGTGATGCTGTCATCTCCATTGTCATCATTATCATTATCAGTTCATCACGCAATCATATCATCGTCGTAATGCTGTCATCTCCATTGTCATCATCATCATTATCAGTTCATCACGCAATCATGTCATGACTCAGACAAGGGCAACCCCTTATCTGACTGCCTCTTCTCTTCTTCTTTTTCCCATGGATATAAATTTTAAAATCGCGGAAATCGCGGAACATAGCTGAAGACAGTTGGCCCAATCATTTAAAGTAGGCTCAAATATCTGGAAAACCAAGGTTATTTTCAGTAACAAAACTTGCAAGTTCTGTTTGTTACTTAGTTGTTATCAACATTGATTCAATGAATCATTTGAAAGCATATCATACAGCAGGTTTTACAAAATATTTTGTGAATGTACTGCAGTACAGTGTTGCCCGTCTTAATACACAGCCAGGATAGTGATGCTGCTATGTGTGGGACTGGTCAAATGCGACACACAGCTAGCCCAAAAGCATTTTACGCCTTTCCATAATATCTACAGTATATGATTTTTCAGCAAATTATTTGTATTTCTGAAGAGAAAATCTTTCCATACATACATGTATATAATTTGTCCATAATTATAATATCAGTTGTCGTGAATTTTTTTCGGGTGACTACTTTAACAGTAGGGGCCGGGGTCCGAGAATGAGGATTGTCCGTATTAACAAGGATATCTTCGCCAACGATTCTCTAACAAATCTCGTCCTAAAAAATAAGGATCGTCTGCATTTTTTTCTTTGGCGCTCTGCTGGTCTATCGGGTTCCTGATCCCCACGCTGGCAATGCAAAAAATAGATACCGCATAATAAAATACCCCTAGAATAGATCACCATCTACTTTTATGGGTTGTCAGTCTTGCCCATAATTCATCGCTCATAACACAAAAGTCTCTGTAGACTTCTAGACTACAATTAAAAAGTCAATGTGAAATGCATCAAGAAAATCATTGCGGAATTCATTTTTCGCATCACCCAACGTGCGGATCGGAAATAAGAATCCCTGGCGCTTGTTCGGAAACGTATCCAAAATTTGACCCCTAACTCTGGCGTGGAGATACCCTACTAAAAAATATCCAAAATGAAGTAAATCTTCATTAAATGTCAAAATAAAGATCATGAGTTAAAATTTGATATGTTTATTACATGTACCTATTTCGTGTCAATTTTGTTGTTATTTTTAGAGTATTTTCGGAAAAACAATGATATTAGTATACACTTTTCACAGGTTTCATGGCAAACCGCAAGTGCATACCGATGGAGGGTTGCGGGCACACATACATGTAGGAGCATCACTATCCTGGCTGTGTAGTAAAAGCTGTGCGTTTGATTCTCAACATTTCAAATACCACTGTACCACTGTACCACTTGATGACACCTAAATAGCAGTAAAATACATTTTTTTCAACTAACAGATGTTAAAAAGAATAATTCAAAAATTCAAATTGTACATGTACAGTAAGTCTAGTGTCAAACTTTGCTTACAGCTGCATCGACATGATTGTGTAGAGTCTATGCGATATTGTGTGGTGTGTATATTTGTGTATAGGTCTAATAATACCGGCCTCACAGCAAGCTTGCAGTGCTAGAGGTCAATACGCATTAGCATTGACTCTCTATGCTTTGCTGGAGTGGGTTGCGACTGGCGCGCGCCTGTGTGAAGTTATCTACCGTAATGTCTCAGATCCACGCCGGAGTTAGCAGTAGGGGTGCTGGTCCGAGAATGAGGATCGTCCTCATAAACGAGGATATCCTCATAAACGAGGATATCCTCATAAACGCGGACAAAATGCGTCCTCATAAACAAGGATCGTCTGCATTTTCGCGGACTTTTTTTTTTCATCGCCGCTCTGCAGGTTTCGGGTTACCGAAATGCCCGCTGGCAATGCCAAATTTGGAAAATAACCCTAGACCTAGTTGACTGTCTACTTGTATGGGTTGTCCGTCTTCCCAAGGATTTATTGCTCATAATGTGAAGGTCTCTGTACAATTACAAAGTCAATATAAAATGCATCAAGAAAATCATCCCGGAATCCGTTTTTTGCATCGCCAATGTGCCAAACGAAAATATGGAACATCTGCTTTTTTGCAGACGATCCTTGCTTTAGAGGACGCATTGGTCCGCGTTTACAAAGACGATCTTCGTTTATGAAGACGATCCTATTCTCGGACCAGCGCCCCTACTGGTTAGGTTAGGGGTCAAATTATATGTTTCTGAACAAGCCCCAAATCTTTTATGGAAATGCTGACGATCCTTATTTTTGTGGACGCATTTATTTTGCGACGTGTCTGTCCATGTTTACGTAGACGATCCTCGTTTATGCGGACCATCCTTATTCTCGGACCAGCGGAGCTAGTGGCAGCGCGGGCAAAATGAACAATACAAATGATGATCGGCAAAGAATCTGCGAAACTGGTCACCGGTCACAAATGAATGACTGATGGCATAATTTGCATTAATACCCACACTACTGGCTGCGTTGTATAAGAACTAGACCTAGACTATTAGAAAATATTTTCTTTTTTTCGCCCTGCTTGGTGAACATCCCGGTACATCTTAATGAATGTGTGGGACCGTAATAAAATGCATGAGCCAAGTTGAACTTACCCAGGAATCGTTGACTTTGCATGATTTAGAACTCTTTGATCTTTCTTTTAAGATACGGTTTCCTAAACTCGAGGTACCTTGCTTCTTCCCCATGATAATTGCAATCAATGACCGCTGTTTTTTTCTGTCAAATCTAGTGTTTTAGTCTTCCTAAATTCTCAGATTGTGTCGCGATGTCGCAATGTGATTCATTCCTCGTCGCCTTGCGTAATTACCGTACCGTAGCTGAGATTAGGCAAATCATTAAGGAAAAAATATGAGCTGCTCGCTCTCGTTTATTTGTGTTTGAATTGAAGATTCTAATAAAACCACCAATATGTCCGCTGGAATCGCAACAATGAAATCCAAGATCCCAACAGAATATGGTCCAGATTCTGGGGGCCGTATAAAGGTGAGTTAGATTGATTATTCTTCTTCTGCCTGACTTCTCTCTCCGAGTATTAAACGTTAGGCAAAGTTCAATTCAAAGCCCTTGCGGCTTGCCCTAGCTTGGCCTGCCGCCGCCCTGGCCCTGCTGGCCCTCGCTAGCATTAGCGGTAGCTCAGCTCAGCTCCGCGACATGCCGATGCAACGCGACATGTTCCATAGCTTTGTTTGCCTTTGGTTGTGCTCTTCTCCCCGATGTGGTACCGGTTGTTGAACCTGGCTTGATTAAGTTGACTGTGACTGTGATGTGTTTGTGTGGCTGCGTGGTACATTATTACACATGAAGATGTTGTAACTTGTATACAAGGGGGGGGGGGGGGGGGGGGGTGCAGCCAATTCAAAACGACTGTAGTCACTGCACTCTACTATTCACTAACTATGCCAACAATAATGTTTACAGTTCTTGTTGTTGGTACCGCCATCACATGTCATTTATTGAATAGAGTAGATTAGTATGGCTGGCAAAAAAAGGACAAGAAATCCTCCAGCTATCTAGGCTAGCCCTATGATTCTTTGAGTTATCGTTTTTCATATTTGAAAATCTTATGAAAATATCAATATGCCATGTTTATATCTGATTATACGTATTTATTTCCACAATGTAAAATCCTTGAATAGATGGGTAATCTCCCACCGCAGGCAAGCCATAGTCAGAAGTGTATTCTCTAGTTTTCAGACCCATATTTATTTCTTCAAATGTTTAACGTTTGGAATGTTGAAGTTTCTTCATTTTAATTCATTTTTAACTTTAACTTCAAGTTTGTCTGAGCCTAGATGTAGGGCATCATTGCACAAAACTGTCATAAGTACAAATTCGTTTGCGAACTTGTACTTATGATAATCTGTGAAATGATGCCCTGCATGTACTCTAAATATGCAGTCAACTCTATAGTCAATATTTGGATCTATATTCAATTTCAATCTTCTTTATATCCTTTAGCTGGTTCTAAGTTTTTGCTTTGTGTGTGTGTGCTCTCTTAGGCCATGTAAAATTGATTACATGTTGATCGTCCGGATTTTTTGAAAAAGAGGAGGAGGGTGTACCATGTTATTTGATATTTGATATTTCAAAATGGCCGCTCAAAATGGCCGCTCGGTACATTTTCCCTGACAGTCGAGGCTATTTTTTTTCAAGATGGCCGCCGACAATTAATTTTTTTTAAAATCAGAAATAGAGCCATTTTAGCAGTGTTTTTCATGTTTTTTTTCTTTCAAAAAAAAAAAAAAATCAAAAAAAAATTCAAAAAAAAAAAAAAATTCAAAAAAAATAAAATAACAAATAACAAAAAATAGGAGGCGGCCCCCAAAAAGGAAGCGGGCGGGGACGATCAACATGAAATCAATTTTACATGGCTTTATTTCATTCATTCTTTAAATAAAATCTTCCGCAAGTATTTTAATTTCAATTTATAGTTGATGAAGAGAAGCCACAAATTACAGATATGTTGGACAATAAATTGCAGTGAGTGAAGTATCTTGGGAAGACAACATTTTGTAACTGATTTTGCTTTAACTTTGTTTTAATCTAATAAAATAGATTATATACCTCACTTAAGTAATCCAGCCATCTGATTGGTCGAAATTGCATTCATAAACTTCAACTGTTCCTGTAAAATTCCCGGTAACCATGCTTAAAACATTTAATATTTTTAATAACCATGGTTATTGGATCATTCGATAAATGAGATCGGACGCCGCTTGTAATTGCATAACTGTTTTATTCAATCTGTAATCAAAAAGAAGATACAGATAGAAAATCCGGTGTTAGCATTCAGATATTCAGTCATAGAGTTACACACAAGATATTTCATTGAATGGTTCACTGTATGTCTTGCCAAAAATCTCAACCAAAATTAACTCCATGATGTTCAGAGCACAAGCATGTGCATATACATGTATCGCCTTAATCCAATAGCTTGTCAGTGTCACATACACCTGTCAAAGTGACTTTCCCAACTGACCTAAATAATTATGCGCAGAAGCAAACATGACTTCCTTTGCATTCAATCTATCTTGCTAAATAACTGTTGCTGTTTTTCAAACTAAATAACAGGTCCTCAAGACACTTCACTTTGTGAATGACCCTAATAGCAGTGACCTACTTTGTGCAAGCCAGATTTCATGCATGGTGAAATTAACTCTTACTCTTAAAACCAATCTTGGTTTTCTTCATTTTTATGTAAATAAGCTATAATCAAATATGTCAATCCATTTACACTCACTTCTAACTATATCTGTGCAATACTTTGTGTCTCTGCGTTAAATTACAATTTCCACTGAATTTACGGCTTTTTCGTAATAAACGACAACTTTCACTTGACCGATAAACGTAAAGTCACAACAGCGCGCACAATGCCCTACTTGAAGCTGTACGCACATACCAATTAATCTGACACGTTGACACAAAATCTTGCACAGTTTATATCTCAACATTGAATTAATCTACACATTTTTATCCTTCATTAAACAAGTATTGAGTATTTCATGATTTAAACTCACTCTATGGGCGGCGGTAAACTCTACGTAAAAGGACAAATTTGGGGACTTTCCGTCCCACCGGAATACTCGTACTCTGATTTTCTCTGGAACGTAATGTGTCTGCATAAAACTCATGTTACGGTGTCTTCAAGTTTCAAACAACATTTAAAAAACAGATCATGAAAAATGATTAAAGAAACTGCTGTTTCAATGAAACACACTCCCCGCCCAGATGAGGGCATTTATGGTCCTTATCTTATAACCTTCATCACACTCAACTTTCATATCCCTCAGATGGATAATGATGGATCAATGACCACTATTTTAGTTATTGGTCCGGTAAATTTAGTGTTTACAGTTTTCACTTTCCCATTCCTAATTTTCCCATCTGACCCAGGATAGACATGAACAATTTTGCCTATTGTCTACTTGCCCCTGACCGCGTTATGGTCAGCTACAGTGTACCATGACTACGTCATCAACTCATACATTTTGTTTCTCTGTGTTACATTTACGTCGCGGAACTAATAATGGGAACACATCTCTATTCCATATCTTCCAAAATTCATTCACAATCCGTTGAACAAATTCTATCCTATGATTAGGATTCTTAGTTTCTTTGAAAGGACCCTAAGTTTGCGACTTCTTGTAGGCATGTGTGGAGTTCAAACGGTGTCAACACTTGGCTTCCTATCGTTTTTTTTTAAAACGTGACTTTACAACTTTTAACGAGCGACTCTGCAGTGCCGTTCTAATGAGGTGCTTGAGGCGTTATGAATCTCCACGTTCTTCGCAGAAATCCTTCAACTCCTGATCGTTCCAACCTTTCACCATTTCTCGCAGTTCTCTTTCTACACCTACAAACTGTGTACCATTATCACTAAACATACAGGCTGGTTGTCCTCTAATCGCGAAAAATCTGCGAAACACTTGTATGAACTCTGAAGTTGAGCAATCGACGGCCAACTCTAAATGCACAGCTCGTGTATTTAGACATGTAAATGCTTTGCGGTTTTGTTCCTGCTAATCTTTACATGAATTGGCCTAAAATAATCACATGAACAATAATGAAACGGTGGGGTAAATGGGGCCACTTTCTCTGTTGGCAAAAATCTGCTATCTTCTGACTTTCGATCTTGTACTCTGGATCGACACTCAACACACCTGTATTTGATGGTTTTAGCTAACCTATGCCCCTTATGAACCAATATCTCCTTCTGACTTTAGCCATTATCGACGCTACTCCATCATGACCCTTGTCATGGAAATGACACGTGATAAGAAAGCAAATTAGTTGGTTACGCGGTAGGAGAATGGGGTGCTTATCTTCATATGACATTGAACCTTTGTTGACTCTCCCTCCTACACGGACTACTTCCTTCTCTATGAACGGACTCTGTGATTTCAGATCCACAGACTTCAATCTCTCGCGTAACGATTTCTGAGCGTGTTGAATCCATTGGGTCTCGGCATCATCAAGCTCACTTGGCGTCAACGATGTGTCGGTTGCTGTAGCTTCATCCTGCTTCTTCCAAACTCTGGACTTCAATCGGCGAACAAATCTCAGTATGTAGGCCATTACCCGTACAAGTCTCCTCCAGCTTGAGAATCTTGAACAATCTATTACCTCCGCTTCAGTTATGTGGAGGACTCTCTTGATGCTACGTTTCTCTTCGTCGATCTCCACTGGATCCGGTTGAACTCTTTCTACCGGCCACTGTTCCTCGGGTAAGCTGAGGAATTCTGGCCCACTCTTCCATCTACCTTCAAGCTCATCAACTGTTATACCCCTTGAAATGTCATCTGCTGGGTTCAATGGGCCAGGCACATGCCTCCACTGTTGTGGATCTGAGTTAGTTTGAATCTCCCCTATTCTGGCTGAAACAAACGGCTTGAAGTTTCTGGCTTGACTTCTGATCCACGATAATGCGATCATGCTGTCGACAAAATATATTGTCCTTTCCAAATCCAACTTCAGCTCTCTCTTGATCGGCGCACTTAGTCTGGTTGCCATTACTGATGCTTGTAACTCTAGTCTTGGTATCGTGAGCCTTTTCAAGGGAGCTCCTCTCGACTTAGATGTGACGAATTTGGTTTGAAACTGTCCGTTCGTGAGCTGCCATCTCAAATAAGCACATGTTCCATATACGCTTTCTGACGCTTCTGAGAAAACACACAACGTAGGTTTCTGCTCTGCTGTTGGTGGTGTTAGACACCTATCTTTCCTTACGATGTTACAGAAGTCTGATACAGGTAGGTCCACTGGTGATGCTAACTGGACATGGAGGACCCTGCTAGTAGCAGATGAGGATTGATTAGGCCCAAACACTACCCAACCTATTGGGGACTTTCTCGCAACCAACTTTTCTGCTTGTCGTGTTTGACCTGTGTGAAGGGTAGGATGATCTATGCCAATCAACAGGTCGATATCTCCACCTCTGCGATGAAGACTTTGATGATCGATCTTCAGTACTCCGGCGATCTCTTTAATGTCTACTTCATCTACATCGCTTATGAATGGTAAGGCTACTGCTCGAATCATGTAAGTTGGCGAATTACCATCTACAGCTTTGACTGGAACCTTGTAGACATGGGTTTCTACAGTCTCTTTCTGTCCGCCTATCTTCTTAATTGTTATAGCAGTTTTGGTACCTTGAAGATTCAGTTTATTGGCCACGGACTGCTTGATAACACTGACTTGAGATCCTGAGTCTATCAAGACGTTCCCCTTTACTTTACTGGAACCCTGCTGCCCTAGTATCTCTGCTTCAAGAACTGGCAGCATTGCTTCTCTCTCTGCATAATTAGATGCAACTGCAATGTTGGATGCTACAGTTACACTGCTACTCCTTTCGTCCAAGTGTAGAAGGGGATGATGAAAATATCTACACTGACCTTCACTGCACTGCCTTTTCCTTCTACAGTTGCTCATTCTATGGTCCTTGCCGGCTCTCTTTAAGCAACTGAAGCATGCTTTATTCTCTTTCATTATCTGAAGCCTCTCTGGTTGTGTCATAGTAATGAGCTTCTGGCACTGATCAACCCAATGGGTATCTGTTTGGCAGATCCAACACTTTGGCGGGAGTTTGGTACGGAAGGTTGTGTCTTGCCTGGTTGTATCTGGCGTGGTTGTATCTCTCTCTTCAGTCTTGATATGATGTATTTGCTGACTTGTCTTTGTTGCTCTGATCGGGGCTGTAGCTCGGATTCTTGCAGTCATTTCCCCTGTCATCCAATCTATGAGCATGGATACAGATGCTTCAGAGTCCTTCGTGTTTAGATGTCGGAACCAAACCTTCTTGTCTTCAATGTGCAGCTTTTTTTCTATCGTTGCTAGCACTTGGAGATTGTCCATATCTGCTTCGTGTCCAACATCTTTCATAGTGTTGTGACTCCGGAGGACAAGCTGTGTCAACTCGCAAAACCGACCATCCTCTCCTTCTCTCAATGCTCTGAATGTATTGATGTCATTAAGCACAGCATCAGCTAAGAACCGGTGACTTCCATAAATTGCATCGAGGAACTTCCATGCAGCCTTATAGTCACTGACTCCTCTCAACATTTCTGCTGGCTTTCCCTCTAAACAGCTTCTCAGTAGAGTGACAGCATCTCTATCTGTGTAGATACTGGAAAGATGCACGAAGTCTGTCTTGAAGATGTTATATTCTCGAACATCTCCCTTGAACTTTGGAAGTTTCAACTTCTCTAACTTGAAAGACGACGTACCTGATGATGAAGGTGCTGTTGCTGAACTGGAGGGGGGCGGTGCTGATGTTGAACTGGAGGGGGGCGGTGTTGATGTTTCCTGAGGCTCTACTCGGTGTAAGTACTGCTTACATTCAATCTTTAGCCTGCTGAACTCACTATGGATTTCGTTCATCCATCGTTCTTCGATTTCAAATTCTGCATCATCAACTATCTGCTCAGCAAACTCCTCGTGTGCCGTCTGTACCTCTTCAAACGCTGATTGGAAGTGTTCAAGTGCTTCCTTTACTTCTGTTTCTGGTCTGCTGGCTTCTATAATTGTGGAAAGGGTGTTGCTGTATCTTGTAAAACGCCCCTTTTTTCCTCGACGTCTTAGCTTCAGGGATTTTGTATCCGTCATCTTGAATGGATCAGGAACTCTCTACTCTGCGGTGACCCCTGGTTACTTCAAGAATTGAATTGATGGATCATTCGATAAATGAGATCGGACGCCGCTTGTAATTGCATAACTGTTTTATTCAATCTGTAATCAAAAAGAAGATACAGATAGAAAATCCGGTGTTAGCATTCAGATATTCAGTCATAGAGTTACACACAAGATATTTCATTGAATGGTTCACTGTATGTCTTGCCAAAAATCTCAACCAAAATTAACTCCATGATGTTCAGAGCACAAGCATGTGCATATACATGTATCGCCTTAATCCAATAGCTTGTCAGTGTCACATACACCTGTCAAAGTGACTTTCCCAACTGACCTAAATAATTATGCGCAGAAGCAAACATGACTTCCTTTGCATTCAATCTATCTTGCTAAATAACTGTTGCTGTTTTTCAAACTAAATAACAGGTCCTCAAGACACTTCACTTTGTGAATGACCCTAATAGCAGTGACCTACTTTGTGCAAGCCAGATTTCATGCATGGTGAAATTAACTCTTACTCTTAAAACCAATCTTGGTTTTCTTCATTTTTATGTAAATAAGCTATAATCAAATATGTCAATCCATTTACACTCACTTCTAACTATATCTGTGCAATACTTTGTGTCTCTGCGTTAAATTACAATTTCCACTGAATTTACGGCTTTTTCGTAATAAACGACAACTTTCACTTGACCGATAAACGTAAAGTCACAACAGCGCGCACAATGCCCTACTTGAAGCTGTACGCACATACCAATTAATCTGACACGTTGACACAAAATCTTGCACAGTTTATATCTCAACATTGAATTAATCTACACATTTTTATCCTTCATTAAACAAGTATTGAGTATTTCATGATTTAAACTCACTCTATGGGCGGCGGTAAACTCTATGTAAAAGGACAAATTTGGGGACTTTCCGTCCCACCGGAATACTCGTACTCTGATTTTCTCTGGAACGTAATGTGTCTGCATAAAACTCATGTTACGGTGTCTTCAAGTTTCAAACAACATTTAAAAAACAGATCATGAAAAATGATTAAAGAAACTGCTGTTTCAATGAAACAGTTATTAAAAAAATAGGTCAGTCTCCATGGTTACCCCATAGGTTTACATGTTAAAAAATGGTTTGAGCGATGGAGGATACCGTATGTGTGCGAATAATTGGTCGGTAATTTCAATACAATTGAATCTCGATCGATCTTACCGACAATTTTATCTTGCATTGTTGACATGAAGACGAAAATAAACTTCCAAAAACAAAAAAACAACATCTGCCGATAGATCTTGATCTAAGTTCGTGCCAATATGCATTGCAAAAGTAAAAGAAGAGTCTGTATATGGAGCTTTTGCGAAGCATTCATCACACGCGAAGCCGGTTTCAATCCATTTTAATGTATATATATCGTACAAAACTGCCAAGCATGTTAATAGCGCGCCATGGCCGAGAGGTCTGAGGCGCTGACTTTAGATACATCACCTTTTGTACGCAAGAGTTCGAATCTCATCTTCGACCAAAAAAAAAAGTATTTTTTATTTTTTATTTTTTAGTCTATTTTTTTTGGCATATAAAAGTATTAATGACTGCTTTAATATTCGAGAAATAGTTGTTTTTATACGCTCAAGGGAAGGTTAGAATTGTGCTATTACCCGAGGCGTGCCGAGGGGAATAGCCCAATTCTAACCTTCCCTTGAGCGTATAAAAACAACTATTTCTCTCAAAGCTGTCATTAATACTATAATATGAGCAGATGAGGTTTGGAATTGAACTTAATAGTTCCTGGTTGGAACTTTGAAGTTAATATGCAATAAAAGTATCTACCATCTGTAGACTCTACACAGCAGTGCTCTTAGTAGGAGAAGAGGAAGAAGATTTGAAGTTTGAAGGAGAATAGGAGTAGAAAGACAAAAACAAAAATAAGAGTTTATGTTGAAAAGCAAAATGAATTAAGGAAAAGGGAATAAGATGACCTCGGACAAGTATTGGCTTTGTAGGAGGCGACACAAGAAATCCCTTGTTAAATAAAAGAAAAAAGAATGACAACTAAAATGTCTATTGCTATGATTATGTACATGTGTATGGCCTAGTACATGTAGATCTTTAATATCTTTTTCAGTATTAGTCTTCTATTTTTGTGTTTTCTCTCTCTAGGGCATTACAATAATCAAGCCCATCGTATATGGGAACATCTCACGCTATTTTGGAAAGAAACGAGAGGAAGACGGACATACTCATCAATGGACCATTTATGTCAAGCCATACAAGAATGAGGTAAAAACAAAATATTGGTCATTATTTCCTCCAGAGGCCCCAAGAGGAAATTAAATAAAATTATTTTGTCAGGAAATTGAAAATCAAGTTCTAGTAGCAATGAATTACAGTGAGCAATAAAAAAAAATTAAAAAAAATAAAGAGGGGTAACAACAAGTGATCATGTCTTGCTCCTGAGAGCAGAAAACTTAATACTTTTTTCATGTGATATTAACAAGTTGATTATGTGGTTCTAGTAGCAAGCACATGCAATTAACAGTCAAAATGTAAGGTTAAGTCTCATGTATTTTAGAGTCAAACAAATCCTGGGAGAGGGGAGGGGTATACCTTGTAGTTTTCAATGGGACACATTTAACTTCATATTCTGTGCTTATTTTTCCAATTGATAAACGTGATGCAAAAACATGAATGCTTACCATAAAACTTTGATATTATCTTGTGTTATAAACAAGGAATATTACATGATTGTGTAGACATGTTGACACATGAGGTGAAAGATGAGTCAATTGCAACAAAAATCCTACAAAGTTGACACATGCTGTAATATATTTATTGAATTGATAGTTTAAACACCTCTTCCAACTTAATTTATAAAATTATAAGGCATCATCATACCTATACTTTTTGAACCAGTATTACAAATAGGCCCTATTCAATCAGGGAATTGCCATTGTTGACATTTAGCTCTAAATGTTTCTTTCTTTACAAGGATCTATCAACATACGTCAAGAAGATTCAGTTCAAACTACATGAGAGTTATGCCAACCCTCTCCGTGGTAAGTTTCAGTGTGAATGGATTTTTCTCCATAGATGACTTCTTTACTGGCTCCTCTCAATAATCTAACTCTCCTAATTGATATAAAGCGCTATTAAATATTTGCTTAATATTCTCAATATTTTTCACCAACATTTAAGAATTTATCTAAAACATGGGAGTATACAGTATATCTTCACAATAGACAGATAGTAGGCCTACCATCATTAGCTTATAAATGTTATTTATTTTTTAAAACATGTTTATGTTATAGCACAATGATTATAGACAGTTCATCAGTATCCTTTTTATTTCTCCCCTTTTTTACTTTCTATTTACACATGCTGATATTGATATTTTATTTTAATTTAATGCTTTTGCTCTTTTAAAACAACCCTTTGGAAGAATCTTCATGATACAGGAACTATTTTGGCTTGTAAGGTACTGGTTCTTGTTTTCTACACTTCAAATAATATTATTTATTGTCAGAATATTTTTTTTTTTGTTGCTATATTATGTTTTTACACTTTCTATCAATTATTATAATAACTGATAACTATGATTAGATTTTTAATTTCCTTTTATGTTATCACATCTTAAGCACCATATTACCCTTGACTTTTATCTTCTTTGTTCACCAGTTGTGAGCAAGCCACCGTATGAAGTAACAGAAACTGGTTGGGGAGAGTTTGAGATTACTGTCAAAATCTTCTTTGTTGATCCCAATGAGAGACCAGTAAGTGTGATAATCGTTAATCTTATTTTGCAATTTCTATGAACTGCTACATTACAATGAAACAAAAAACAAAAAGGATAGCTTGTACATAAAAGGATTCATTTATTAAAAAAGCAGGTACGACAGGACATTTCAGTTTCAGTTTTCAGTTTTATTTTTCATTTCCAACAGAACAGTAATTTGACAAGAAATCAGATATACAATTCAACATTCAATAATACAATACATTTTACATGGTTTAAAGTTGTGAAATAGAAAGTATACATAAATATTTACATTGACACTGAATGATTCCGTGTCATTCTGCAAGGCGGTTATAACATCATGTCTTGGGCTCACCAAGCTGTCCATTACCCGCAGGTTAATAAGATAATAGGGTATTAGAGTGTAAAAAAGTGCAATCGATTAGGTAATAAAGCATGTTTATTGAAAGATTTCCTGAAAGTGGTGAGTCTTTAGATATACATGTAGAGTAGAGTTTATTTGGTTAGTAGCTGCACTATATACAAATTGCCGTATTATTACTTTTAATTATTTCTATTATTCATCATAGGTGACGGTGTACCACTTTCTCAAGCTGTTTCAGTCCAGCGCAGGTCTTGTTCTTGGGAAGAAGACCCTCTTCTCAGAGCATTATGATGAATTGGTAAGTGTTCTATCATGACAAGGAGGGCTTCCGAGAGATAGGAGGATATTAAAGACACATGGTATTGGGCTCTCATGGGGCATCCACTGTTCAGATGATTACCCAATAAAAGGTGTTGTCAATCACCAGAATTAGCCTTCATTTTTATAACCAACACCCTTTATGTGATGTGCTGCATTTTCCATCAATCGTCCTATGTGGAATCTTACATTTACCTAAAGCCTCGGTCACAAATGCCTTTACGAACTGTTACGAACGCTGTACGAATAATTTTCAGAAAATGGAAATGGAAAAACGAAGATTGTACGAAATTATCGTTCGTACAAACCTTTGTGACCGTAGCATAGTCTGAAGTCTCTGGGAGACTAGGGGGAGTTTTTCAAAAGAAAAAACAGGTTTGCTGTGTGCGACACTTGCACACCCACTAATCCTTTATTCACCAAGTCTGGTGTCAGCAGTTTATGACTCACTACACATGGAAACTTAGGACCATCTCCCTTTAAATCTAAAGTGCGTATTTTACTTATTTGCTTATCTCGAATTTGGCCCTGATCTAAAATCGCAAAAAACACAGCACAATCTAGACCTCAGACTAACTATCTTTTTTATACTCAAATGTGAATAAAGGCTTAGGTAAGCTGAGCATAGGGTTTAGATTTTAGAGGAATACAGACCTTATGTTTTAACAAGGAGTAAACACCCTTCTAACCCCTCAGTTGATGTTGAGTGATTGTTATACACTCCATGTTTTCTCTCCCTTTTGTACAGATATTTCAAGACCCTACAGCCATGATGCAACAACTGCTCACAGGAACGAGAGCATTGACACTTGGATCATACAAACATGAAACAGATTGTAAGTCTAGCCAACTTTGTACTTTCCATGAATTTAAATCTCATCATGAATTAAGCTTATTTGGTAGGATACAATATTTTTCCCTCGCAATAACTACCCCCTTGTTTAATCATTTACTGATTCTTGATTATGAATTAAACAAATGAGGTAAGATAAATTGCCTTTTATCTTTGTTCTTGACATACATGTAACTACCCCTTGTTTAATTATTTGAAAGAAATTTACTTTACAAGTAGTTTTGGTGCAAGTGATATCATAGTATTGGACACTGGGGGGCATAACATCTCTGTCAAGGCACTTTTTTAAGGTCTTGGTATTCTGAAAACCATTCCATCTTTTATAAAGCAGGCCTGATAAAAACCCGATTTAAATCGGTTTCCCGATTTTTTTTCTTCCTGATTTTATCCCAATTTTCCCAATTATCCCCTTATTTTCTCTATTCTTCCCTATTTTCCCCTATTTTTCCTTATTTTTTCCCAATTTTCTTACTCAAAATGGGGGAAATGTTAGATGCCATTTTTTCCCCCCGAATCCTCTCCTTTTTTTTTTTTACTCAAAGGGGGCGTTGTTGAGGGAAAAAAAAAACACCTTTTTTTTTTTTAGTGCTCACTATCACCCCTGATAAAGTCGAAAGTATAGTAAACATATATTAATTGCCATTGCATTTTTGTTATAGAACAATTGATTTCTTACTGCTGCACAAAGCTGACTGCATGTGTGTGTGTATATAGCTATGACTGACATCTGTGTAGGTATCAACACTTACTGTGTATTTTATGCACTTTCAGTTTGTTTTTACAGTTCACATGCTTTTCAATGACATAAAAAGCGAAATAGTTTTCAAAATAATATGACCTCTGCTCTAAAATGACCAGAAGTAATGGCCCGAATTTACAAAGAAGATTTGTTGACAAACCTAGGTTTATGTATATCATATGACGTGTTTTGATGCGTTTTTTTACAAACCTGGTTTGTAAGAACGCGTCGAAACACGTCATATGACGCACAAAAAACCTAGGTTTGTCAACAAACCTCCTTTGTGAATTTGGGCCATTGTGTTTATAGTTGTGCTGAGATGCCATCACTGATATTGAATTCTTGTGTTTTTATCTTCAGTTGAGGAGATGGAAGGAAAGACAGTATCGTCCTTGCAGTCAGCTCGGAAGAAGATTCGTCATGAGATCCAAGACCTTAATGAGAGACTGAAACAGAGCAAGGAGGCTATTGTGCACTTCAAAGAGGAGATCAGAAAACTGGAGGAGTCTGAGATGAACAAGGAAAAAGATTGATGCAAGATGGATTGCATCATTAGAACGGTAGGACATTGAGAGTGAACTGTGAGACATTAAGAGGATGAATACATGTCACACCAAATCGGTTAAGTGGTGACACAACCTCCAAAGGAACACCATCAATCTCAAGATGTAGCAGAAAAGATGCACCACGCAGGAAATTGATTTTCATTCCTTTTCACTTTGAAGGATTTTCTGCATGAGATTGTCTCTACACTGGTCCACTAGTGAATCTATGTGGCATTGTACTGTTTGTGGTTCCACTAGGCTAAGGTCAGCTACATATTTCCAGCAATTTTCTGTTGTACAAACTACATCATTTATCATAACCTAAAAGAGGATGGGGCCTAACTTGGTACCCTAATGTTGCAGGATATATAACCATTTGTGACAATTGGTTAGGAAGTCAAATATTATTGCTCGCTTTGTCCCCAGTTAAATCAGCTTCTCAACTACAATATTATGAATGTAATGCTTCCTGGGAGAAATCAGGAGAGCTTAGGTATTTGTTCTAGTTCATCGTGACTGTGCCATGGACCAGTGATGGACTGATGGCCTGGTGGTAGAGTCGCTGCCCGGCAAGCAGTAGATGCAGGTTCAAGTCCCGCTGGTTCCAAGATTTTTTTCTGACTTGTTTTTTCAATACAGATTGATCAATCGATCTTATTTATTGGGTGTAAGCCACAAATATGTTTAAATAATACAGTATTATGATTGAGCTGGTGATGGCTCATGCGGTCAGTCACATTCCTGCTACAAGAGGGTAAGAAAGACAATAGTATGAGATACAGGGTCAGTGTGGAAAACAGTTTTGTAACCGACAATGCTGCCCTTTTAAAGGCCATCTGTACTAGTGTAAAGGAGGGATTAGACCCCCTGCAAGGTCACTGGGCAGGTGGTTATCTCATCAAATCAGCTCTCAATTAACATAAGAAAAAGAGGATCATGGTGGACCAATGGTCACCGATTAGGCATTGTTTGTTATATAGAGGGTGCAAGTAGCTATAAGTACTGCAGTGTGCCTTTAAAAATAAAAATACATATGAATGAATAAATAAATAATGATAACAAGACATACAAGATTGTGACCCAGAGACTGAGAAAAGGAGAGATGCAGAGAAAAAGAAAGTTAGAGAGAGAGAGGGGGAGAAAGAAAGGTATAGAGAGAGAGAGAGAGGGAGAGAAAGAGATTGCCTTGTTTTAAACAGATGCCATCAAGAAGGAATTTATAAAATGATTACAAATTGTTTTGAAAATCCACTCTAGATCGATTTCTAAAGCCCAGCGTATAAATATTTCTTACATGATATTTTCTGTAGACAACATAATTGAAATAGCCTTAAGAGTAGATGTTGTTTCTGTTTACATAAAGTAGAGAAAGAACATGTCAATGAACAATGATGGGATTATGTACAAGTAGAGAAAATAATCAAAAGCAGGCTATTGTGATAAACCCCCCATTGTTGGTTTTTTTTAATTAAATTGTAATGTTACATTATATGTCACCAGAATGATATTAATGTGTTTCCCTATTTTTAGACCGCCGGGTGAGCCCCAAAATTCGTCAGTTTCGTGACCTCGGCTCGGCATCTACTTTGTTAATAGTGGATATTATTAAATAATATATTTTGATATTATAGTCACAACTCGTCAATCGAAAAAAATGCATATAAGCTCAAAAATGGAAAAAAGGTGCCTAAAATCATTTTTTTTTTCACGGAGGTAGTCCAATCACTGTGCATGTATCAAGTAAATGTTACAGCGCCTCAAGCTTTTTAGCCAATCACAGGCAGTGTTGTGCACGTACCACTAGCGCGCGCTATTTCGAGCTTCAGGTGTAGTAATCTGTCGTCAACAACTGAATGTTTCAGAGGAAAACACAGGTTTTTGCTGTATGCATACAATTTTGACTCAAAGTAAGGTGATATCTTTCAGTGGGAAGAGTTACAGAAATTCAAGGAGTGTGCAGATCTTTGGAAGGACGTCAGTTTTGGGTTTGAACTAGAAAACAAAATTGCTGCGATTGCGGTCAACTTCGACTTCGACTCGTTCGAGCTGCAGACAGAGCAGTACTCGCCCGGCGCCTCGGGCGGAGGAGTGTACCAGGCCAGGGAGGTGTTCGTACTGCAACAAGTTCAACAAAAAAGAGGTAGGCCTAGATCTATGTAATTCCATTCCGAAGAAATGATTGTATTAACTATTTCAGCATGTTCAGAATAACTCTGATCCTATTCTTCTTCTTCTTCTTCTTCTTCTTCGAGATAATCTGCCTCCTTCAAATACTGAAGTGAAGATTCTTGCACTTATTACACCGGGGTTTCCCCCTACTCTTACTCTTAGTCTTATACGAATAGTGCAATGGGTTCTTAACGTGCCTCCATTTAACGTCCTATCGGAGGGACAGAGTGTTTTCCACTTGACATAACCTGCGTCTAACAAGGGAAGGGGCACGTTAACAGTAGGCCTAACGCACAACGCAGGCCTCGGTCATCCGCCTGGGTGGGAGTTGAACCCGGGATCTTTGTCTAGATGTCATAGGTCTATGTCTATTTCCCGGCCCTAAACGTTACAACTAGAATCAAGAAAAAAGAGAGTCTAGATTAGAATATCTACCGGGTAATTTCTACTTTCTAAAAAAATGCTATGCTCTCGAAATTGAGGCCTAGATCTAGCTGACTTGATCAAAGTGGTTGATCAAGTCAAATTGGATACTGGTCAGGCTTGATTCTATACTATATTAGTACAGATCAGGTCTTCATAATCAATGTGGGTATATATTGTCCACATATCGATTACGGCATCGTCTGAAAACAGCGTACTGGTGGGTTTTTTTCGGGGGGGGGGGGGGAGGGGCCACTGTCCCCTTAAATTTCCACGATCAAAGTGGTTTGTTTTTCTTTCTTTTTTTTGCATGTTTGAAAAATTCTGCATGGTGAGGCCCACAGTCCCCGTCAATATTTGACACGTTTAAATTAATATGCCACTTGTGTTGGAGAATGAGCCTTGCCCTTGCCCTGGTGATCTTTTTTTATTCATGATGAAAAATTTATTACAGTACCCTATGCCCTCCATGCTCTACACACAAAAAAAACACTTCATAAAAATATGAGACACCTCCTTACGTTTTCTAATAAGCAGTTCTGAATAATTTCCACTGTTAGTGTCACTGATGTCCAGTCCGTTCAGTTGGAGACAGTAACCAGTCTACACAGATATTTTTTTTAATTTGTATTTTGATGATAGTTATATGCTAGATTCGACTCATTCTGTAGGTTTTGTAGGTTTCGTAGAACTATAGACCTATTCTTTTTTAATAAATGATATTAAATAATCCTTGCTTTTATTTATTTTCAATAAAGGGTATGTCCAACCAGGATACCATGCGGGCTGCTACAGGCACTTCTGCAACATTACAACAAACAAGTGAGCACAGATGACATCAAGGCAAAGAAGGAACAATATTTAACTCATTGGAAGCTTTTGAAATGTGGTGTTTCCGCAGAATGCTAAAAAATCAGCTGGGTGATGAAAGTTAGCAACAAAAAAGTCCTGAACAGAGCAAACAAAGAGAGAGAACTGATTAACGCAGTGCAGAAGAGAAAACTAGTGTATGCTGGTCATGTGATGAGAGGAGGAGGATTGCAGAAGATCTTGCTGGAAGGAATGGTAGAGGGTAAACGAGAAAGGGGTAGACAGCGAATCACTTGGTTTGATGATGTCAAGAAATGGACTGGTTTTAACTACGGAGAGGTTAGAGCAAGGGTACATGACAGAAAGAGATGGAGGTGCATAGCCGCCAACCCCTTCCGAAGGGACGGCACTAGATGATGATGATGATGATGTCACATTACTTGTAAATGTAAAGCTTTTTTAGGAAATTCAATGTAAAGACCTTTCTTGTGATGCTCTATTTTGCCAATTTCCGCCAGATTCGATAAAACAGATAACTTTTATTAAATGGTATTTGGATAAATGTATGAAATTACCTGCTGGAAATTTTAAAGAACATGATTTAGATATATTAGACTGAAGAAGAATAGCAGAGGCTGGGACCCTGTCATCTATGAATTTTTAAATTTTATTTATAATGTATATTTTATGTGTGTTTTTGCTAATACATACCGGTACATACATGTAGTAATGCTTTTTGAGCAATTGCTTGAAAGAATGTTTGTTATTGAAAATATTACTTGTAAATGTAAAGCCTTTTTTGGAAATTCAATGTAAAGACCTTTATTGCGATGGTCTATTTTGCCAATATCCGCCAGATTCGATAAAGCAGATAACTTTTACTAAATGGCATTTGGACAAATGTATGAAATTACCTGCTGGAAATGTTAAAGAACATGATTATGATATGTATATTAGACTGAAGAAGAATAGCAGAGGCTGCGACCCTGCCATCCATGAATATATATTTTTGTATCTATAATGTATATTTTATGTGTATTTTTGCTAAAACATACATACATGTCATTGTGATCGCTTGAAAGAATGTTTGTTATTGAAAATATTGTGTGAATTGACAATGTGCTGTATAACTGATGATGAATCATTTCTCTACATCAACCCAAAGAGCAGTATCCATGTAGTCAAGCAGGCTTACAATTTTATTGACCATGTATTTTGAGAATATGAGATAGTAATATGTCATATATTTTATGTGAAACCAGATTATAATTGGTCAAACATGCCTTTAATACAAACTTTGTTTTAAATTGTGATTTATTTTATTTAAAGATATGCCATTCCCTGAAATATATATTGAAGGGTATGACATAGAAAGAGATAGAGAGGTGGGAAAGAGTGAGGGGGGGGGGGGAGAGAATGGGATGAAGAGTGAGAGAGAGGGGGGGGGGTGAGGAAAGAGGAAGAAAGAGACGAAGAGAGAGAGGGGGAATGAGGAAAAATAGGTGGGGGGATGAGAGGGGATAAGGAGAGAAAGAGAGGGGGATTAGGAAAGAGAGAGAAAGGGAAGGAAAGAGGGGAAAGGGAAGGAATGAGGAGAGGGGGGAATGAGGGAAAGTGGAATATTTTGAGTGCACTGCAGCTTTGCTCGATATCAATACAAGTCATTTTCCCATAGCATAATACACTGCTGTCTCAGACTGGACCCAAGAGGGCGTTTGTCATATTTATTAAAAATTAATCTGGACATTATTAATTTGTGTGCAATTTTTTCTACTGACGAGTTGCACCATCATCTTCAGTATATTTTTCTACACATTAGAGGATATTTTCAAGTAGATGCCGAGGATGGGTCACGAAACACAAAAACTAAGGCACTTTTGAGGGTTCACCCGGCGGTCTATTTGTTGGCCATGTGGTTTTCAGTTGAAAGAACTGATCAAACTTATGTTACAAATATTGTACATTAATGTAAATATGATTTTTTTTAAAAATAAATTAAATGAAATAAAAACAAAGTAATATGTTTGTTATACAGTAGGTTTGCAGTTGCACCATGTGTGTGAGAGAGAGAGAGGTTTGAGGAGTCCTGAAAAGGACTCTGACTCGGTAATCTTTCTTGGAGGAGTGTAGTCCTGAAAAGGACTGTTTGTTATCTTTCTTAGCATATAGTTCTCAGGAGAACTATAGCGCTTGGAGAGGATGAGTGGCTCGACGTTTCGAACAGGTTGACTATCCGTCGTCAGGAGTGGGGAATAGCTGGCGTGCGTGAGCTTAAGTCACCGGTGTGCGGACGTCAGGGAAAAATAGATGACCGTGTCGGCTTGAGTCATCGGGGCCCGGGCATGGATGGTCGGCTGGTAATTCGTCTGACTATCTGTCTGGGCTGGAGTCTCCGGGTTGCGGACTTAGGAGAGTTTCGAGTCGATGAGTGGGGTGTGTTGTCGGCGAGATGCTGTGTGTGTCCCCGACGTAGGCGGCGTTGTAGTCTGTTGTCGTCTGCTGTGCATTGTAGCTGTGAGGCTGGCGGCTGCTTTGAGGGTTCGGCGGGTGGCGGTGGTTGATGTACCGCTATCTGTCGGGGTGGTGAGGGCGGTGCTGTTGTTTTTGTTAAAAATTGTGTGCTTTGTAAAGCCTGAAAAAAAAATGTGAAAAACTGTATTAAAGTGAAAGTGAAGTGGGATGGGAACGAGTGAACGGGAGAAAGAGAGTGTGAGAGAGAGAGAGAGATCGGGGGAGAGAGAGAGAGAGAGGAAGGGAGGGAGAGAAAGAGAGAGGGAGAGAAAGAGAGAGAGAGGGTAGAGGGGATTGACTGGGGTATAGAGAGCAGGAATGGGAGAAACACGATCACATGTACATAAGATAATCAACCTAAGGCAATTTGATAGCCTTGCGCTTCTCCTATGAAAATGGACAACGTGCCAATATTACGTAATCAGAACATGATTTCTACGGGATGTACATATTGAGACACTGTTGGCTCCCCACATTTTACATTGTATTAGCTTGCTGTTTTACCTTACATATTACTTAACATTGTATTACCCTACCTGTCATATCTTTATATTACGAAACTTCGTACATATTTTCCGTACCTTATACTTGATGTGAAATCTTTATTTTGTTGTAATCTACGCTTATACGCTTGTGTTAGAAAAAAGAGAATTTAAATTATTTCATGATGTAAATGTGGAATAAATAAACTTCAAATTTCAAACGAGCGAGAGGAAACGATATAATGATGTCACAGTATACTTATAACAAGGCACTCTGTGGAAAATAAATTATTGTCAAAGGAAAATATCAGCTAGAGGACAGCATATTACGCAAGAAAAACAATATCAATTTGTAAATAATTATAAAAGTAAGATGAATAGAAACATTAGTAACAAAATATTTAACGAATTAGTCGTATAAATATAGGGTATGAAATCAAAGCAAAAATTAAAATAAGTTAATAATAATTTCAAATTTAAGGACGACCGATCGCAAGATCTGATCTGGTTTCAGCGATAATACATGAATAGAGAATTTGTTATCATTTCATGAAAGGAATTATCATTGGAAAATAAATATTAGTTGAAGGAAATTCTCAACTTATAAGGAGGACAGAATATTACTCAAGGAAATACAATATCGTATTTTAAGTAATCGTATATTATAAAAATAGATAATACAAGACATAAAAGCTGCAGCATCACACGAATCAGCCTTTTAACCAAGTGCACCGAGTTATGGCAAGACTTAAACAAGTGTGGTAATTGTAAAATGAAGGTCAACCGGTCAAAGGAACTGATCTGGTTTCTGCGATAGATTTTTAATGAAGGGAATAACCTTTTCAAAACAACTCAGAATAAGAAATATAATGGTCTAAAAGTATTCAATGATTAAGGTGACTGCGAAACCAGGTTGATGTGTAAGTGAGGTAGTGAAACAGTGTATATAATTACAGGTTATTAGAGCATGCAAAATAAAAATCATGGACCCAGACAATAGGGATTTTTAGATTTGCACGACGGGAACGTGGACTGCTAGATGTGACGTCCTTTTAAGGCACTGCCTTAAAAGGAAGTCACATTGCTTTCAGAGGATGTCACACGTAGCAGTCCACGTTCTCGTCGTGCAAATCTAAAAGTCACTAATGTCGGGCCAGCCGAAACGTGTGATTGATCGGTTGTCAAGACGGCAATTAGCCATTCCATCCTAACAAAAGGGCTCTTAGCAAAAGCAGGTTATTCAGAATCGTACTCCAGGCTTAACGAGAGAGTGTGATGCCATTACTTCGACACTTGGTACGTGAATAACTAAATGGGAAAAACATGAAATAAACATCAGCAAAAAGAAAAATAAGTATGCAGTTATTACAGTATTATGTCATGCTTCACTACTTATTTTAAAGTCACTATTATTAAAGGTAATACAAAGTTTTGGGAAATTTTGAAAATTGGGTGGATAGTGAATCTTTACAATTTTGTTTTATTTGGATGCCCCTGTGGAAGTATCATAAGCACTACAAAAATTAGCCCCTAAAACACTTCTGTTTTCGAGAAAAATTGAATATAAAAATTTACCGGTGCTCCCGGTAAATTTTGATAAATTTCAAACAGCGCCTATGGCAGTACAATGGTAGCTGCGACCATGAAAATCTAAGCATGTAGTTTTGATATATAATTTTCAAACAGGAATAGCTAGTTTCATATAGCTAAATTAATATCTTGACCTTGAGAGGGAGTTATACAACATAAAGAGTTTATTATTTATAATTTCATAACTTTAGACTCGATTTCAACCGCGACAACGATCAATGAATATTGTAGGAACGCATATGCTTCCGAAATTGTTAATTTGAACAAAATTCATGACCCCATACCAAAACTTTGTAATACCTTTAAAATTCAAACATGATATATGAGTAGTATAAACGTAAAAACAGTATTTAAAAAAACGTCTTACACAAAAAGTTCTCATGGAAAATGGAACAAATGAGTGTCTGGCTGCAACTCAAGAATGATTGGAGTAACAGACCAATTAAGTTATATTTGCAAAGATAGGACATCAATAAGAAGAAAGGTAAATCTGAGATATATATGTGAATGAAATAACAACTGAGATATGTGAATGAAATAACAACTGAGATATGTGAATGAAATAACAACTGAGATAAAAATGAATCGGGAAGAATCTATATCAATATACATACTAGGCATAATACTTTACTTAACATAATATTTTGACTGCAGAGTGTAAAACATTTTTTCTTCAAAAAACATGCATGTGTATTATTTTGCTGCCAAATATAAAAACTGCAAAGAAAGCACAATAATACTAATAAAGTAAGCATGTATGCTGGATGTTTTTTTCTTCCAGAGTCCGTATAGTGACTTTAAGGTATATAGACCAGTTTTAGAAACGCCCCCCCCCCTCTCAAAAAATGAAATGGAAGCTCTTATTACCAATCATATGTAAGAATATGTTTTGACTATTATACGTGATGATACAGATTTTGCCGGGAAACCGCCTACTAGTTGATATATTTGGTAAATTATTATATCTATCCGGACTGGATAGATATCGCGTAGTCCGAAATACATCTTTCTGTGTACAGTGCTTAAACTTTACCAAGACTGGGCCAAAATCTCTTATCATTTTGATGATTCCAGAACCAATACTAGTTATATGCTAGATGATCAACCTTTTCTGATCGATTCCACAACGTTTTTCTCATAATGCAATCGCATGACCACTACTGGTCTATACCTTTAACGCCAAACAAATTATCAAATATTCGATTATTTGCACAGTTCAGACAGAGCAAATAAAGGAAGAGAATATGAGTGTCAGTTCAATTGTGTAAAATGTGATAATTGCTTTAATAATGAACAGTTAGAATCTTGTTACCCGATTGAAATAATCTACGTATTGAAAATAATGTTATCGTGGACACTAAACATGATGGATACATCTTCAAATTGATATTATGAATAAAATTTGCATATGATGCAAATTAGTTTCCGATACAATTAAATAGTAATGAAAAATTACATTTTCCAAATTAAATAGTATGTTGTTGGAATATGATGAAGACAATACGGGTTCGTAAACGAATATGTCGGGGTTACGTAACATGATGAACATATATGTTCAGATTGATTATAGATATTATTTGCATACTTTGCTAATAAGCCTCCACCTATTAGGCAAATTTAAGGAATTAGGTAATATTTTCGATATAAGATTTGCCCGTTTTCAACCAATTTGAGTCTCAGATATGTACAAATCATCGTCATGTTCTCTTGTATTGTGTAAATTGACATTCACAAGTTTTAGCCTTCAAGCTCAATGAACGCTGTATATCTGTCAAAGCTTTTCGCATATTACATGTTTAACCCGCGCTCTACATAACGCCATTACTTTGATAAAAAGGTTCGGAACGGACGCCTTTTGTCCCTTTTTCTTAATTGCTGAGTAATAATGTGCATGCATGTTCATCTCGATTTTTTGTTGTTGAGACAGTTGCCATGACAACGCGATCAAGGGGGAAAGAAGTTGACACATTATACACATTTATACTAGTGATGCAAGGTGATGAATATTAGGCCTATTTAAGAGGTAAAAGTAAGCTCCAACTGAGCAACTATGTAAAAACACAACACAACTGTGTAAAAACTGTGTAAGAACAACAGTACTGTGTAAAAACACAACACACACTCCAACTGACGATGATGATGATGATGATGATGATGACGATGCAGATGATGATGATGATGATGATTATGATGATGATGATGATGATGATAATGATGATGATGATAATGAAGAGGAGGAGGAGGATGTATTATCGTTTAGCGCGTGTATCCACGACTGTCGATCATCTCACAAATTCAATGCACGACATCCTTCTTGGATTGATTACAAACAGATTAGGAACACAAATATATAAGAGCAAGATGCCTTTCTCCTTTTAAACCGTTATTTCATTTCATTTCATTTCATTTTATTTCATTCGTCATATAAAAAACATACATGATAATAACTGATATTTACAGATAAGTAAAGAAAATACAAATAACATAACGAAAGATAAACATAAAATACAAATATATATATACGAATGAGGAACCAGCAAGAAAGAACAATTAAGTCTTGTGTGGTGCTGGTCCCTAGCGACATAACAAAGAATTTTAACCTACAACACTTAACACCTTACACCTAACACCTAACAACTAACAACTAACATCTGACATCTGATCTAACACCTGATTGCATATATTTAAATATATCATTACTTTTATTTTCTCTTTTCCATAGTTGCGTTTTCCATTCTAAATAAATGCCAAGGAGAAGATATATACACTTTGGGAGAGTAATAGTAAAGATCACTTTGGTTAGAGTTTAAATCCAGGCTCATCGGTGGCCCTTACATGCCATCGGTGGCCCTACATATCATTGGTGACCCCTCGATCCATTTCTTCATTTTTTTTTTTTTTTATTTTTTTTTAAATATTTATTTATTTAAATATTTATTTATTTATTTATTTATTTATTTATTTATTTATTTATTTATTTATTTATTTATTTCACATCTTTAACAAGAACGGTAGCCCAATCAGCAAATAAATACTGGTTTTCGTTGAGGCCCTTCATGACACAAACAAGTATATACATTTCATCAACACATCAAAATATAAATAAATACATAAAATTACAAAATACGATTTTAACAAACAAATGACCCCTCCATGCTCGTACCACCTACATCACCCATCAATGATCCCTCTGTGCTTGATATTTCAGTTTAGTTCATTTCATTTCATTTCAGTTCAGTTCACTATATTCACTCAAAAGCATTAACATAAAAGTACATATGATACTTTATATAAAGGTTGTTACATAGGCATATTGACAATGCTATATATACGGTATACAGTGTGAGTCAAAAAAGAATTTACACCTAGAAAATTGCAAATTATATTAAAAATCATCTATGAATAGTTAATTATTATACATCAAATGAAAGAGTGTTTTATCCCAAATCATTTGATATCATTTTCATGGGGTATGTGTTCACGCTTGGATGAACAGGAGTCATTGTTGCGAGAGTGCCAAAAGCGACTTGCGCCAAAGTTGCTTATGTGATGTTTGAATAAAACGATTGGGATTTGGGTATTAATTCGGTCTTAGCAGATCCAAATAACATCCCTAACAAAATTAATCATGCCACACCAATATCGAATATCAAATATCAACGAACATTTGTGCGTGTGTGTATGTGTGTGTGTCACTTTGCTTCTGCAAAAAGCATATGCAATGCATTTCATTTGATACATTCAATTCAATCTCTCACTCCGCTAATCCCAACGTATATACTGTAGGTATCACTTTGGCGCAAGTCGATTTTTGCACTCTCGAAAACAATGCCTCCTGTTCATCCAAGCGTGAACACATACCACACAAAAATGATACCAAATGATTTGGGATAAAACACTCTTTCATAAGATGTATAATAATTTACTGTTCATAGATGAATTTTTAAATATTTAGCAATTTTCTAGGTGTAAACTTTTTTTTAACTCACACGGCACATGTAGCCTACACATCTTAACATTACAATATACAACAAAATGAAAAAATACTTGGAAGGGCCCTAACAAATGTACGCTTGTAGCACAGGCCCTGCTGGTAGCGAAAAATAGATGGGAAACAAAATATGCAAGGAGAAAGAGATAAAGCTATGAAGGGGAAAGAGAGAGAGAGAGAAGGGTAGGCAGGGAAAGGAAAAGAGGCAGATGAATGAGAGAAAAAAGAGATAGAGGAATTGCCGCCTCCACCTCCCGGTAATTGCCCCTATTCAAATCTGAGAGATGCTCTTTCCCTTCTTAAAAGTTCCCCCTTTTTCTTTTCTTAAATACCCCTTTTTATCTCTGATATGGGCCCCGTTTATTTTAACATTGACAAACGATCGTTTATAGTATTCAGTTCTGCATTAACTTGTTCTGGGTTTGTGTTGATTAACATTGCGTGTAGTCGGTATTGCCACATTATCGTGGGGAATAAATTTGTCTGCCAGAATAGAGGGAGTTAGATGGTGAACACATTTAAAGACCATGCAAAGTAACGATTTTGTACGATTTTCCTGGAGATTGCCAGTTTAGTTGCGAAAACACATGTTCTAATGGGGTCATCCAACTGATCCAAGAACAATCAGATATGATGTGTGCTGCACGCTTGTGCAGTTTATTCAGTATCTCATAATTATGCTGTGATCTATTTGACCACTTGCGCTAATCAAGCTCTTCAAGGCAGTCGGCCCATACGCCATTAATGCAGCCCCAGGTCGGAATTCCAGTTGAAACCAGTAAGCAACTGGTACCAGTTCAATTCAATTTTATTTCGCAATATAAAAATCAAAATATACAAAGTAACAGTAAATGTTAACTATGTTTACAAAGGTTATATGCGGGGCTTTCCATGAAGGTTGCGAAAACCTGTGAAGTTGGATCGCCCAGTTGAAACCAGTAGGCAACTGGTACCAGTTGAAACCAGTAGGCAAGTGGTTTATAATATGGAATTTGAAACAACGCTAACTGGGACCAGTTTATTTACCAGTTGATTTACCAGTTGATATTTCCAGTATATTTACCAGTTGATTTACCAGTTGATTTACCAGTTGATTTACCAGTTGATTATCCAGTAATCAATCAACTGATAATTAATAATCATTATTAGCATCTGGCCACCAATTTGACCATATATACTAACTCTTGTAGTTACCCCATTACAATGATCATTTGAAGTATGCAGATGTGTATTATGTAAAGTAAACATTAATGTTAGCCCGTGCGTAGATATATACAAATTTACACACTTTGTTTCCTGGTTAGTAATTACATATATCAATATATCTAATTTTACGTCTTGAATTAGGTGAAAAACATGATAAGATCATGATCAAAGTAGTTCATTCACTTGACTGTAAGCCTGGCATTAACGTCCTTTAGCAAGACATTAATCCATATTTTCCACTCTCCACCCAGGAGCGTATTATCATTATTATTATTATTGTTATCAATATCATTTGTATTATTATTACTATTATCATTATCAATATTATTATCATTATTGTTGATATTAAGCATATAACTACCGTTGGTGAAGGTGATAGGACAAACTATCACTTCCGAGGCGATCTGGATGTAGCTATCTTTCCGAAGCGAAGCTGAGGAAAGATAGCGTATACATTCAGATCGCCGAGGAAGTGATAGTTTGCCATCGCCTGAAACCAAAAGGTAATTATTTGCTTTATATTCCACATCGAAAACATTTCACTTCTTTCGTCATTTTAGAGCAACAAGTCAGCAGTTAACAGCTAGCAAACGGTGTACGATACGTACAGTGCATGCAGTATTATGGTGTGACCATATAGTTTGCGCGTGACCAAATTGCGCGTACGAACACTAAAAGCACTTAAAGAGGAGAGCAATACGCAGCGTATACAATTAAAGTGCGTTGCACTGTGTAGATAGTAATACTATCTACACAGTGCAACGAACTTTTTGCTTTTTCCAGCAATGATGGGCGAACTATCTTTCATCACGTGATTTACTTTCGACCAATCATAGAGCAAGATTCTTAGTATGTGGAATATAATACTTCTATAATTATTGTTAGTATAGTATCGTTATTGTTATCATTATTATTTATTATTACTATTATCATTATTAATATTATTATCATTATTATTATTATTATTATAGGACAAGAGACTTAAGGGCCTACTTTTTGCCTGTTTTTCACTTTTCGAATGTTAATTTTGGCTATCATCTTGACAGACGCTGATCGAAAATTCTTGTTGCTCCACAAGAAAATGTAAGGCATTAAAGCGCTATAGATTGGAATGAGATACGCAAACTTTCTCAGCTTCAATTTGGTATCCAAGTCAAAGATAGGTGTAACAGATAGGATAAAGGTACCAGACGAAATGATGAGAACACACCACGTAAGGAAGGTGGTCTTTGGGCGTGTAAGCAGGAGATATCTATTAGTGGCTACTGCGCAGAGACTGTACATTGACAAGACATTAGCCATGTTCATAGCCATAATGATATTTCCAACGACGATAAATTGTATGAAGCCGTCAATGTAACTGAAGTAGATTATGATATAGATCGGGTTGAAGAGAGCGGAAATGACTAGGTTGACGACCGATGTGTGGACCATGTAGATATTGATCGAATGCGCTCGAAGAGGGCGGTGCATGCAGTAAACCAGAACAGTTAATCCATTGCCAAGTGTTCCAAGGAATGTCATAGTAACAAAAAACAGTATCGCGATGATATTCAAAGGATGCGTTAGTATTTTATAATCATCAAAAATATTTAGAAAGGCAATTAATGTTAGAGACCCATTCGTTGAATTAAAGTCATCCATTGTCACTTCTGAAAAAAATTCCCGCACTCACGAACTCTGTTCATCTACCTTTTTGCCATTAAGTCGCAGGAACTGCAGTTATTTGTTATTTTGAGGCACTTACGTCTTTGAGCGAATCATTGGAGATATTCATCAATATAAGTTTATTTTTGTCACTGGTAATTCTCCGACGGTTTCTCTATTCGATCGTACTTTCCCTGAAATTTAAGCAAGAAAAGTAGATTGAAGATAATTATAGCATTTTGGTTTGTTTTTGCAAATGGTCAATCTGCAATTATTAATCATCATCAGGTTCTCGTAATCTCTTTTTCTTTGTTTCTTGATTGAATAACAAAAAAGGGGTACATAAAGATGAGTGCTGTGAATAAAAAGGATTTTGAAAGGCAACATTTTATAATACGACTTTACACTTAACACTAGAAATGCAATCGTGTCACAACGATGTGCGTGCAATGATGCCATGTTTCTACGTGTCAAACGAAAGAGCTTCTCTCGAACTATCCAGAACAATTTGTACGAAGTCTGTAGCTTCTGTGATAATGGAGATAGGTAGGACGAAAGAAAGGCCTCAACAGTGACCTTGATGGGATGGTAGTGGCTATGCCTACGAAGCTTGAAAGAAATTGGGATATGGGAACCTAGAAAGGGCTCGCAAGCACTGCGTGTAAAAACCAATGGGATTTGGTGCATGTTCGTCATTGCAATAAAGATCGTTCTGGGGGCCAAAAGCATGAACCCGATATGCCCCATAGACAATGCGTGTAATGCATGGGCGGAAAACGTACAGGATCTGTATTATGGCCGGAGTTAAATTGTTTTTTCTACCTCTCTTTATGTCTCTTTATGGGCTGTATTTGGTATCATTAGAAAGAGAATTTCATGGTTGTTATTGTACATCACTCTCTTTTTTTCTATGATAATCCTATCGAAACACATGATGTAAAATAGATTTATAGAACAAAATGGCGTCTTGAATGGCCCCCTTGACCAATTTCAAAAATCCGGCCAAGAGGTGCCCTGCGTATTGGAACTCGGTATGCCACTGCAAATTTTCAAGGAAAAAAAAGGACATTTAAGGGGCGAAAAGCACTCTGAAAAAATGACGTCCTAGCCGATACGTGTTAGATTCGGGCGGAAACTCGGCGGAATTCGTGAAGTGACCTTTGTTCAAATGCGATTTACTCACAATTTTCTGTGTGAACATATACTATACTTGGTATCATTCGAAAGGGCACTTCATTGCGGTCAGTTTGACACCATTGTTATCTGCGCGCAATGTATTGCACGCCTAAACGCGCTATTACGTAATACATAGTAAATTCATCATTTTTGGCGATTACTTTGCGCTGACATATTCGAATTTTACCAAACTTAGTAAACAGTTGTCACGTATATGGATACATATGTCTGCCAAGTTTCATTGATGTAGGTATAAAGATCGCTATTTTAGAGCAAGTTGAAGTTATTTCGGAATTTTCTTGAAAATGGCGAATTTGGAGGGCAATTTTCTCAAATTTGGTCAGTGATAGGGTATATAATTTTGTATATGGCTGGAAAGGGCATATCTTCAAGTATCTAAATCCAAAAAAGGGTACGGGTTTGCCAAGCCATTGTGGAGATACGGCTACAGAGAGAAAGCCAATTCCCAGAACTTTAGAGGGTGCTATTTATGTTGTGCAAAGCCATTGGAGCGTGAAATTTGGCATGGCTATGTGCAATTTATGAGATAAAGATACTGTGAGATTTAAATACAAAACGGAATTTATATGAGAAAGTTATGGCATTTTTAGATTATTTAGGGGTCCATTTTTCGCGAACTTGAGAGATTTTTGACGGAGTCGGTTTTAGATTTGAATTTCGAGTATGAAGAAGGCATTTTGAAGGTCAAGTCATTGGTCGCAGATGAAAGAACATCTCTCAGACTATCTAGAGGAATTTGTTAGAAGTTTGTAGGATCTAGGATAGTGGAGATAGGAAGGAAGATATAAAGGCCTTAAAATGGACCAAAAACGGACAAAATGGCGCCTGGACGGTTATGCATGAGTGATTTCGAAAATCAAAGAATGTAGTGACCTTGATGAGATGTTAGAGACCATGCCTATGATATTTGAAAGGAAAAGGACATGAGGAAAGCACCAAACCAGGAATAACAAACACTACGTGCAAAACGAATGCGATTTCCTGACGATAAGGATAAGGATAAGGAAAAGGAAAAGGAGGAAAAGGAGAATATTAATGGGGCAGAATGTGAACGAAAACAAGGCAATGACGAATGTCGTCATTGCAATTAAGTATACACGTAGGACTTATGTTAATGCATGCAGGCGTTCCGGACCAAATTTCTTATACGAATTATGATCAAGGCCTTGTAATAATAATAATAATAAAGCGGTCCTTATAGAGGGCTTATCACCGAAGTCTCTAAGCGACATAACAAAAACAAATTAATGATAAACAATTACATATTAAACAAAACAAACAATTTTAAATGAATCTAGAAATTAATACAATACATATGAAATATACATCACTGTGATCAGAGTAGCTTAATCTTCAAAAGTAAAT
The DNA here is from genome assembly GCA_035222895.1 of Strongylocentrotus droebachiensis. NCBI lineage: Eukaryota > Metazoa > Echinodermata > Echinoidea > Camarodonta > Strongylocentrotidae > Strongylocentrotus > Strongylocentrotus droebachiensis. The sequence goes on along the minus strand of JAVYIG010000185.1, from coordinate 544,101 downwards.
TTGAGTAAATGTGTTTAAAATTTCAACTGGTTAACAGTCTGACAGTTTTTGACATGTAAAGGTAGTTTGTTTCAGAGTTTAGCAGAAGCTTTGCAAAAAAAGCGATGAATATAAAAAAGAGTTGTAATTTGTAACATTAAAAAAAAAAAAAAAAAAAAAAAAAAAAAAATCGACTTACAATCTATCAATCTCTCAATCTATCGTAACAATCCATTACACGAAAGAGATGGGAGACATAAGAAAAACATAAACAAAAACAAATTCAGATGCAACAAAAAAATGTTGAGATCGATAAAGGCGGATAAAAGGGTGAATTCTGAAAAGAAAAGGTTCATTTAAAACTCTTAGACATGGATAAAAAAAATCACTTACCTATTTCATTGCACTACCAATGTATTACGAGTTTTACGACCATCCACAAGCAACACTAACATCGTCTGGCTCGCTTCTCTCTGCTACGTGGATTGTCATAGTAACCCATTACCGAATATCACTAGACGTCGCAATTATGAGATAGGCGATGCGGGCAGAGTATGACAGCTCAGCCGTTGAAGTATTGAAATAGCAATTCATTCATGTCAGCACGGAAGTGTATTTTTGGACGGCATGAAAGAGAAATTGGAGAAAGAGCGAAGGTTTAGGTAGATATAGAGCTTATACAGGCCATTTTCTAATGTGTTGTTTCGTCAGCGAGGGCAACTTAATTTTGGAGGGATGGAGAAGATGTGAACGCGCGAGTAGATATCAATATATTTTGATATGTTTTCTTTTTGGCCAATTATGCACGCGCTTATATAAATAAGTGACACACCAAACACGTCAGGTAGTATACAATTATAATTTTAATTCCCTAGTACAAACTTTTTGAGGTGAATGAATAGTCTCGATATACATTCATCTTCTGTTTGTCTGTTTTTCTCTGTCTCTCCCGTGTCCGTTTCTCTGTCTGTATGTCTGTCTGTCTCTCTCTCTCTCTCTATCTTAGTTGTCTTCCATTTCACTTTCACTATAGATTCACCTTTCCTATCTCCCTGTCACCAGTCACCAGCTTCTGTTTCACTCCCTCCCTTACACTTCCCAGCTCTCCCCTTCTCTTCAACTCATTCTATTTCTCTCTCTCTCTCTCTCTCTCTCTTCATCTCATTCTCTCTCTCTCTTGCTCTCTCTCTCTCTCTTGCTCTCATTTTTCCTCCCCCCCCCTCTCTCTCTCTCTCTCTCTATCTCTCTCAATGGCGATACGGTTTTTACCGTTTGGCCTTCATTCAGTTCATCTACTTCCAAAATGATCTATTTCCATGGCCATATGGTCTACACCCAGCCCGTTTTATACTATCCATAATGATCTAATCAGAATTTTGTCTGCAATGCATGTTACTCACAAAAAGAAGATAATCGAAACAGACTATCGAATTGGGGATTCCGTTTTGGAAGTAGTACTCAAGCACGCATATTTGGGGGTAGAACTTGACAGTAAACTCAGCTGGGCAAATCACATCCAAAACGTTACATCAAGGGCAAATCGGATGCTTGGATTACTTCGGAGAAACCTCTTTAGCTGCTTTCCTAAAGTAAAATTAGTTTCATATAAAACTCTCGTCAGGCCACGACTTGAGTACTGTGCCTTAGTATGGGACCCTTATCAGAAGGAATACATAACACAACCCGAAGGAGTTCAACAACGTGCTGCAAGATTCGTCTTGAACCGTCATGAACGCAGGAGTAGCGTCTTTGAGATGATCTCCTATCTCAAATGGCAACCATTGGAGCACAGAAGAGCAGCCCAGAGGTTGACTTTCCTCTAAAAATCCATCCACAACTTAATTGCTGTTGATACTGACCACTACCAAAACAGATCATCTGGAGTAGGGGTATCTACAAGAATACGCTCTTCAGCATCATTCAAGAAATTATCTGCTGTAAAGGACTATTATAAACACTATATATCCTAGGAAATTCCCGGAATGGAACTTTTTCCCGACCCTTGTTATGCCTAGGTCACATATAAACCGGGCTCCGTACGATTTTCCCTACCCGGCGGCTTGCCGTGGATTTAGAGACCGTACGGGAACCGTCCGATTTTCATTTCTACGGCATGTGTGGTCACATATTCTGCGGCGCCCGGGAGGTGCCCGGAAAAAATTGGTCGAGTGAAATGCAAGGCGCCCGTAAGGGTGCCGGCAGGGTGCCTGCCGAGTGCCGGCCGGTAACCTTACGGGCTCCGTCCGATGAGCAGGTGTACCGATGGCTCCCGGAAGGTACCCTGCCGGGGCCGGGCCGGGTGCCGTGCGGTGCACTTAACTACAGAGTGAGTCAGTAAATATGTCCCACTTTGTGAATATTTAATCATGGGTTTCATGATATGTCTTGATAGAGTTATCCTCTCAGTACATCTAGGTATCATTTTCATTTGAATCTCTGCATGCATCACTGAATATCAGACAATCTTTACAAAACTGCCAGATTTCTCTTGCGCCAAGTTACTGGGTGAGGAATAAAACAGTGCATTGAACAAAACTGGCTGTCTTTGTTCAAAATATTATATTATTCCCCACCTAGCAACTTGGCGCAAGTGAGATCTGGCAGTCTTGCAAAGATTGTCTGATGTTCAGTCATGCATGCAGAGATTCAAATGAAAATGGTACCAAAATGTACCTAAACTTTTAAAAAGTGGGACATTTTTTCTGACTCACTCTGTATGTGTCCTCTGGCATCCGCACCTCCTGTATTTAAAGCTGCGTTGTACATTTCGAGATGGCGCCGTGAGGGACCCGCACGGGCAATATTCATTTTAAATGGCCCCGGACGGCAGACGCCTGTTGTAGTGCATTTCACCCGGGGCTCTTGAGGGGCCCGTGAGGGAGCCGTAGGGTACACGTACGGAACCCTTGAGCACCGCAAGGCGCCCGTAACAATTTTTCATGAGAATTGACACCCAAAATCGTGAGGGGCCCGTCCGGGCACCGTCCGGAGCCCGCAGGGGACCCGTTAGGTGCCCAACGGGCCCTTTACGGGCTTTCTACGGCCTAACGGTCAGATAAAAACGCCGGGAGAATTGGGAGCAGCCAACTCAGCACCACGGCGCCCGTACGGCTTACAAAACTGTCCCGGCGCCCGTAGGAACTTCACGGCAACCGGCCGGACACGGGCCGAAAATTCCCAAAATGTCTGTTTTTACTCGCCGTACGGGCCCCGGAGTGTATATGTGAAAGCCCCATTAGAAATGCCCCCACCCTTGAAGCCTTTAAAAATAACTTACAAAAGCTGAACATGGGCGAAATAATTTGTAAAGCCCACTTTAGAAATTAAGTATACTCTGCTCAGTTGACTGCGCCTGCATGTTACATCCCAGCTGAGGAGTTTATGCAGTAACCCACCAGAACCAGAAACAGAAAATATTATCGGTGGCCCCTCAAACGATGTCCTCGACGTCACTACCAAACTAGAATGTTCCACTATGTTGTAGGAAATGGTGTGTTGGGGAGGGGAAGGGAGAGTGTTCGTGTGTGTTTCATTTCATTTCATTTTATTTCATTCGTCATATAAAACATACATGATTGTAACATTGATATTTACAGATAAGTAAAGAACATACAAATAACATAAGGAAAGATAAACATAAAATACAAGTATATATACGAATGACGAACCAACAAGAAAGAACAATTAAGTCTTGTGTGGTGCTGGTCCCTTGCGACATAATAAAGAATTTCAACCTACAACACTTAACACCTTACACCTAACAACATTAACACTCACCATCTAACACCTAATTGCATATAATATAAAATAATACAATACTATTCCCAAAAACGTAATTGTTTGTATCTCTTTTAAAATGTATTCAGAGTAGGGCTTGCTTTAACATTAGGAGGTAACTCATTCCATAAAATTGGTCCTTTAAAGAAAATTGTATTTTTAGAGACAGAAGTTTTGATAAGTGGTATATGAAAATGAGATGATTGTCTAGTTATATATGAATGTATTTCAGAATTCAAAATAAATTTGTTTGGTAGACTAGGAGGAATAATACCTTTATGGCATAAAAACATAAATATAACAATATTATAGTCATTCAATTCAAATACATTAAAACATTTAAAACGGACAAAAATAGGTTTTGTTTGGGCAAGATAATGGTATCCTGAGATAATACGTATTGCCTTCTTTTGTAATTTATATAATCTATTCATACAATAATCATTTGAATTTGCCCAAACAATATTGCAATAATTTCATTGTGATAAAAACAATGCATGTATATCATTAATAAATTCTTATAAGGGAAATGTTTTACTAAATATATAAAATACCAACTATACTTTCGACAGCTTATTACAAATTGCTTCAATATGAACGTGCCATGACATTTTATAATCAATTTGAATTCCTAAAAATGTCAATGAATTACAACGCTGTACAACATTTCCATTAATCTTTACTTCAATATCATCAGTTCTAATGTTTTTGTTTGTAAAAAATTATATGATTAGTTTTCTTTACATTTAAGATTAATTTATTAATAAACAACCATTGAGAAATGCTTTGAAGCTCATCATTAAATCGTATCACTAATCTATCTCAGTCGTTATCACACAAAATTTAACTTGAATCATCGGCATACAATATACATTGTAATATTTGTGAAGCCTGAGTAATATCATTCATGTATACAAGAAATAATAAGGGTCCCAATATCGATCCTTGAGGTACTCCACATCCTATGGTTTTAAAATCAGATTCAATTTTATTAAAAAGAACATATTGTTTTCGGTTTGTTAAATAGCTTTCAAACCATTTTAACAAAACACCTCGTATTCCAGCTTTCCTCATGTCTTTTTCTTTTCAAATTTCATGGGCATAGTCTCTAACATCTCATCAAGGTCACTACATTCTTCGATTTTCGAATCACTCATGCATAACCGTCCAGGCGCCATTTTGTCCGTTTCTGGTCCATTTTAAGACCTTTCTTTCTTCCTTCCTATCTCCACTATCCTAGATCCTACAAACTTCTAACAAATTCCTCTAGATAGTCTAAGAGATTTTCTCTCATCTGCGACGAATAACCTAACCTTCAAAATGCCATCTTCGTACTCGAAATTCAAATCTGAAACCGACTCCGTCAAAAATCTCTCAAATTCTTGAAAAATGAACCCCTAAAAATCTAAAACTGCCATAACTTTGTCATATATATTCCGTTTTGTTTTTGAATCTCACAGTATCTTTATCTCATAATTGCACATAGCAATGCCAAATTTCACGCTCCAATGACTATGCCAAAAATAAAAAGCGCCCTCTAAAGTTCTGGTAATTGGCTTTCTTACTGAGGCCGTATCTCCATCGTGTTGGGCCAAACCCGTACCCTTTTTTGGATTTGGATTTAGATACTTGAAGATTTGCCCTTTCCAGCCATATACAAAATTATATACCCTAACACTGACCAAATTTGAGAAAATTGCCCTCCAAATTCATCCTTTTGAAGAAAATTGCGAAAATAACTTCAACTTGCTCTAAAATTACGATCCTTATGCCTACGTCAATTAAACTTGGCGGACACATCTATCCATATACGTGACAACTGTCTGCTAAGTTTGGTAAAATTCGATTTTGTCAGCGCAAAATTATCGCCCAAAATGACGAATTTACTATGCATTACGTAATCGTGCGTTTAATGCGTGCATTACATTGCGCGCAGATGACAATGGTGTCAAACTGATCGCAATGAAGTGCTCTTTCGAATGATACCAAGGATGGTATATGTTCACACACAAAAATGTAAGTTAAAGGCCCACTGCACTACTGGTAGCTACTTGCGCCCTCTATATAACAAACAATGCCTAATCGGTGACCATTGATCCCCCATGATCCTCTTTTTCTTATGTTAACTGAGAGCTGAGTTGATGAGATAACCACCTGTCCAGCGACCTTGTAGAGCGGTTTAATCCTTCCTGTAAACTACGGCAGATAAGCTTTAATCGCATTTTAGACACCATATTATACTCTTTATGATTATGTTAGTATAGACGACCGTTAGTGCCACATCGCCCGTTATTGCGCGCATATCGTTGTGCCACGATTGCAGGTCTGGTTTTTATTATCATCATTAACATCAGCTCACATTTCATTAAACATAACATTCAAACTATGGTTTCCCGTTTTCTTGAAAGGGACAAGAAAATTAAGGGCCTACTTTTTGCCTGGTTTTTACTTTCCGAATGTTAATTCTGGCTATCATCTTGGCAGCCGCGGATCGAAAATTCTTGTTGCTCCACAAGAAAACGTAAGGCATTGTAGCGCTAGAGACCGGAATGAGATACGCAAACTTTCTCAACTTCCAAACGGTATCCCAGTCAAAGACAGTTGTATTAGATAGGATAAAGGGGACATACGAAACGATCAGAACAGTATACATGAGGAACATCATCTTAAGAAAACGTACTTCACTTTCGGCCATGCCATGTTTCCTAAGGTTTGCTCCCTTTTGGACATCCCGTCGAGAACTTGATGAAGAGCAACACTGAGAACATGTCACCCCTATATCCTTACGAGTGTTCGCTTCTTGAACTTGTGACGCCACATCGAGAGTTTCTGCGCTGTCATTTTTGATCGTGCGTCGCGGTGCGATTTTATTCTCTTCGTCTCTTGTACAAGATGGTCCAGGGTGGCCAAGCGACTTGCTGTGGTGGTCCAGGGCTACTGTTTGGCCGGGTAGATCGACATCAGTTGCGTGTGTTTCTAGCTGTTCCTTGATCATAATGATGTCAGCCCTTCCCGGCTGCTATCACCTCAAGCTTCTTAGCTTATGATAGTTGGCCTCTGCATTTATCTTGATTATTTTTTACTTACCTCCATACTTTCAAGCTTTCAATTATGTATTTTTTTTTTTTTTTAATATTTTATTTTGTGTGTATTAAGTTGTCACTCTTGATATAAATCAATTATATTATATACTATTATTGTTATTTGAATGTTTTGTATTTGATTTATCAATAAATGCAGAAACATCTGCTAAAAAAAAAAAAAAGTGGAGAAACTTGTTTTTCCATTCGCTGCCTGTGTACTCGGATTTTACGAAGGGTGATGAAATGCATAAGGGGAACGATGGCAAGAGGCAAGATCCAACAAAGTGCGAGAACGCTACTAACCGTATCGAGCGTCTTGTGTAATGTGTGATCACCCTGTGAGTAAAAATACAACAAGAACGACACCCAGTCAGGTACGGTTGTCACGATGGCTACCAACCAAAGGCCAAGGATGACACAGGCGATTCGTTTACGAGGGACACACCACGTAAGGAAGGTGGTCTTTGGGCGTGTAAGCAGGAGATATCTGTTAGTCGCTACTGCGCAGAGACTGTACATTGATAAGACATTAGCCTGGTTCATAGCCAGAATAATATTTTCAACAACGATATAGTTTATGAAGTAGTCAATGTAAGCGAAGTTGATTATAATAAAGATCGGGTTGAAGATAGCGGAAATGATTAGGTTGACGACCGATGTGTGGACCATGTATATATTGATCGAATGCGCTCGCAGAGGGCGGTGCATGCAGTAAACCAGAACAGTTAATCCATTGCCAAGTGTTCCAAGGAATGTCATAGTAACAAAGAACAGTATCGCGATGATATTCAAAGGATGCGTTAATACTTCATTTTCATTAAAAATAATCAATGATAGAGACCCATTAGTAGAATTAAAGTCACCCATTCTCAATTCTGCACTCATGAGCTCTTTTCATCTACCTTGCCGTTAAAGACACATAGTAGTCGGCTCTCATAGGGAATTCGACACCGTTCAGGTGTTTACCCTATAACAGGCGTTGTCAATCAACAGGATTAGCCTTCAGTGTTATGACCGAAATGCCTTAATGTAATGCTTTGTATTCCCTCATCAATTCCTCCGCAAAGTAAAGTCATTATCTCACTTTTCCCTCACCCGAAGACTCTCCAAGAGACGAAAGGGTATTTCTTGATGGGCCTACGGGTTCGCTGTGTGCAGACTTGTAAACACATTAACTGTATTTCCACCAAGTCTGGTGTCAGCGAATTATGGCCTTCTGCCCATGGAAACTGACTACCCAATCCCGTTAAGTCACAGGAACTGCAGTTATTTGTTATTTTGAGGCACAATTACGTCTCTGAGCGAATCATTGTGGATTTTCATCAATGTTGGTTTGTTTTTGTCACTGGTAATTCTCCAACGGTTTCCCTATTCGATCGTACTTTCCCTGAAAATTTAAACAAGAAAGTATAACAAAAGATAATCATAGCATTTTGGTTTGTTTTGGCAAATGGTTAATCTGCAATTATTAATTATCACCAGGTTTTCGTCATCTCTTTTTCTTTGTATCTTCCTTGAATAACAAAAAGGGGTACATAAAGTGCTGTGAATAAAAAAGGAATTTGAAAGGCAACACTATATAATCCGACTTTACATTTTGCATTCTGTATAAACGTAAGAACTCTTATGTTAATGCATGCAGGCGTTCCGGACCAATTTTCTTATACGAATTATGATCAAGACCTTGTAATAAAAATAATAATAAAACGGTGCTTATAAAGCGCTTGCCACCAAAGTCTCTTAGCGCTATAACAAACAAAAAATCAACGATAAAAAATAGCATTAAATTAAACAAAACAAACAATTACAAATAAACCTAAAAATTACAATAGATATGAAATATACATCAATGTGATCAGAGTAGGTTATTCATCAAAAGAGATTTTGATTAAATGTGTTTTAAGAAAAAAATCGAATAGGTTAACAGTCTGACAGTTTTTGACATGTAAAGGTAGTTTGCTTCAGAGTTTAGCAGAAGCTTTGCAAACAAAGCGATGACTATAAAAAAGAGTTGTAACTTGTAACATTAAAAAAAAAAAAAATCGACTTACAATCTATCAATCTGTCAATCTATCGTAACAATCCATTACACGAAAGAGATGGGAAACATAAGAAAAACATAAACAAAAACAAATTCTGAGTTCGATAAAGGCGGATAAAAGGGTAAATTCTGAAAAGAAAAGGGTCATTTAAAACTCTTTGAGGTCGATAAGAAGAACACTTACCTATTTCATGGCACCACCAATGGATTACGACCATCCACAAGCGACACTATCATCGTCTGGCTCGCCTTTATCTGCTAAACTGGATTGTCATAGTTACCCATCACCGAACATCACTAGACGTCGCAATTAGGAGATACGCAGTTGGTGGCAGAGAATTGTTAATTTGAACTTAATAACGAAAAATGATTACAGAGTATGTCAGCTCAACCGTTTTAAGTATTGAAGGAGAGTAATTCAATTTTGTCAGCGCGGAGATGCATTTCGGACGGCAAGAAAGAGAACTGAGAGAACGGGCGAACGTTTGGGTAAATATAGAGGTAATACAGGACAAAAAGACAACGACAGACTAGTGCATCGCTGATCGGCAACGAAACGGAGTTATATAGACGTTGCAATTATAAGATACTCAGTTGGTGGCAAGTAATTGTTAATTTGAACGTAATAATGATGACAGAGTATGACGGCTCGAACGTTTTAAGTATTTAAGGAGTAATTCAATCTTGTCAGCGCGGAGATGCATTTTGGACGGCAAGAAAGAGAACTGAGAGAAGAGGCGAACGTTTGGGTAAATATAGAGATAATAGGGACTTTTAGATTTGCACGACGAGAACGTGGACTGTCACATGTGACATCCTTTTAAGGCAATGTGACGTCCTTTAAATGCAGTGCCAGGTAGTGCCTTAAAAGGACGTCACACGTCGCAGTTCACGTTCTCGTCGTGCAAATCTAAAAGTCCCTAATACAGGACACAAAGACAACGAAAGACTTGATGCATGGCTGATCGTCAACGAAACATAGTCTTTTGTCAACTCTGTTTGTGGCTACGGCAGGCAGCCAGTGAAAGCGAATTCGTTTAAAATCAAATTATGCAAATGCAAGCATAACTTAGTTTTTTCTGAATAAGGTGTCATATGCAAGGACCAAAAAAAAAGAACTTTCTAGAAATGTAATATTCACTTTGCGATTCAGATATTGCCCGCCAAATGACTTTTTTTGTACCCTCTCTTCAAATTGTTTTCAATTACTCAGGCCTCATGAGGAATATGCATCACATGAGTTGCATCAAATGAAAGAGGAGGAACTAAATTTTGCAAATATTATTAATTATAATTGTGATAAAGTTAGGATAAAACATCGATAATCGTCGGTTTTGTTTTTTCTGGGACGCACTATATAGGGTAGATGTATGGAATTGGAGACCCTTAAGCACATTTGCATAATTTACATAAACATGAAAAATGTTACACTTACAGAAAGTTTTGCATTCTCTTCAGTAACTTTTTCTCTTTATTTGGTAACAAAATTGTGGTCATGATGTAACTGATTAATAAGATAACAATGATTAATGACAGCATCACCAAAGGTCTCTCATTACTTACATTTGTAGGTAATAAGGGACATGTACAAATCAAGACATTTTAAATACAATTTGAATGCAAATGGGATTGTTATAGTTAGTTCAAACACTTTTTGAAAGAGATACATACATACATACATAGTTTTGAAACGATTTTAAAACAATGTGGCCCAAAATATTTCTGTACATGTTATTTTACAATGCCATTGATTTCATCTATTTGCTTTCTCTTCTCTTGTTCTTCCACTTCTTTTTCGTATTCATCTTCTTCTTTCTTCCCTTCTTCACCTTCTCCTGCTTATCATTATTATATTATTTTATTTACTCTTCATTCCCTTTTTCTTTTCTTCTCAAATTCACTCTCCGGCCTTGCACGTCTCTAGAATCTCGTACTATACTATTTCGTTTAAATACCTTTTAAATTCAGACCTACTATATTGTGTTACTTAGTTCTGGAGCCTATTCACATACAAGCTATGCTTTTTAGCTATGCTCCCCACATTTTACATTGTTTTTTTTACCTTGCCTGTCTTATCTATATATTTCGAAATTTCGTACTTATTTTCCGTACATTATACTTGTTTTGAAATCTTTCATTTTGTTATATTTTTTTCTTGTGTAAAATTTACTCTTATACGCCTGTATAAACAAAATTCAAAAAGAATTTAAGCTGTTTTTTATGTAAAATGTCGAATAAATAAACTTCAATTAATCAACCAGCATCGGGTAATTGACTGTCCTCGGCATACTCGACATTCACAACAAACGACCTCCATCTTGGACCTGGTGTCCCCCATTGCCTACACACATTTCTGATCAGACACCATTCATAATGTGCATTACAACACCCATTCACAACAAACAATGGCCATAAGTTTTCTGTGATGGTTGGCACACTTCATAAACTTCCTTTTAAAACTACTTTTTAAGAGCCACCCCTAAATATCTGCATACACCACAACATTCACTGAAACTGGTGTTTTTATATCAGAGCAAAATTTTACGATCAAAATTGCTTCCCTTGGTCAATGTTGCCAATTTTCTCGGAGAAGGAACGCATATTGTAGTCTTCGAAATGAATTGGATATATGCAGTAGTGTTGTTAAAGGGCACACATAATGGCGCAATAACAATATTGGAGCCAATACGGACAGACAGCGATAGGTTCAAGCTTGGTGGTCTCCAATTTCCTACACCTACCCTATATGATGAAAACAATCTGGGTTTTTATATCAATACGTTGGGGGTTACTAAACATGATGAACATATGTTCAGATTGATTATAGATCTTATTTGCATACTTTGCTATTAAGCCTCCACATAAGGCAAATTCAAGGAATTTTTTCCATATAAGATTTGCCCGTATTCAACCAATTAACGTGAGTCGCAGATATGTACAAGTCATCGTCATGTTCCCTTATATTGTGTAAATTGACATTCACAAGTTTTGTTCTTTTGCAATTAGCGTTGGGTTACCCCCCTTGATATCGCTAGATTGACTGGACTTTCATGCAACCTGACATTTTCCAATTATAAGTACTGATATCAAAATGGCAGGCTTTAGCCTGTGAGCTCAACGAACGCTGTCTAGCTGTCAAAGCTTTTCGCCAATTACATGTTTAACCCGCGTTCTATATAACGCCATTACATTAATAAAAAGTTTTGGAACGGACCCCTTTTGCCCCTTTTTCTTAATTACTGAGTATTAATGTGCATGCATGTATATCTTAATCCATTTTTGAGACAGTTGCCATGACAACGCGATCAAGGGGAAAAGAAGCGGATACGTTATTCACATTCAAACTACATTTTGTGGGTATCTAAACGCATGAGTGATGCAAAGTGATTATTATTAGACCTATGATAATGATGATAAAAAGATGGTGATGATGATGATAATGATGACGATGATGATGATGATGATGATAATAATGATAATGAAGATGGTGATGATTATAATGATGATGCTGCTGATAATGAGGAGGAGGATGTGTTATTGTTTAGGGCGTGTATTCACGACTGTTTGATCGTCTCACATATTCAATGCACGACATCCTTCTTGGAGTAATTACCCCGGTAATTACAAACAGAAAACGAACACATTATGTAATAAGAAGAAGATGCTTTTCTCCTTTTAAACCGTTAACATTACTTTCATTTATCTCGATCTTTCCATAGTTTCGTTTTGTATTTTCGATACATGTCAAGAAGTAGATATATACACTTTGGGGGAGTAATAGTAAGATCACTTCCGTTAGAGTTGAACTCTACCCTCAATACAGGCGGAATTGACTCTCAAAAGACTAATTTTCAATCCGTGACTATTTGTTAATGGATTCCATTATAATTTGGAGTGGATTCAGCTCCAAAACGTCAAAAGTGTGGCCTAATCTGAATCCCGAAGTTTGTAATTGTTTGGTTTGATGGATTCATTTACCTGACTGCAGAGAAAGTATGTGAATGTCTTTAGGTAAGCAACCAGGGGACCGAGGGCTTTAAGTCTTCTCAGAGGGATTTGGAAATGAGGATTAATGCCTTAATTGCAAAGGCTTGGTTTAAAAACAGAGATTAAATTTCCACCCTGGCCTCTGCATGTAGAGAGTTCTTTTTACCTATCTCCTAATTATCTGATTGATCGAGCGAATAGACGGCAACAGTTATAGTAGATGAGTTTAAGTTAGATCCTTTGAATGGGAAACCATTTTAATAAAAAACAGACACAAAAAATGTGATTAAAAAAAAGACAATAAATAAAGAAGGGTAATTACCAATCGTAAGTTTGACAATGATGATAGCACTGGCATTTCATCGACAAGATATTACCGAGCCTCCTCCATGCCATTGGTGGCCCCTTAAACCATATCCTCGGTGCTCGCTTCTTATTATCGAGGGCCCCTACATATCACCTCCCGCCCCGTCATTTCGTCGGTAGCCCCTTCATGTCATCGGTGGCCCCCACATGTTCTCAGTGGCCCCTTCATATTATCGAGGGCCCCTACATATCACCTCCGGCCCCGCCATTTCGTTGGTAGCCCCTTCATGTCATAGGTGGCCCCCACATGTCAACGGTACGTGGCTTCTCGATCCTAGTTCTCGATGACCCCTACATATCATCGATTGCCCCTCGATCCATGTCCTGGGTGGCCCCTCAATGTCATCGATTGCCCCTCGATGTCAGAACTCAGCTAAATCACCCATCGTCGATCCCTCTGAACTTGACATTTCAATTCAGTTCAGTTCAGTTCAGTTCAGTTTATTCACTCAAAAGCAAACATAGAGTACACGATACGTTAGGTTTGTTGCATAAGCACATTTGATTTTTAGGTGGTCTGTTATCAACAGACCACCTATTGTTTTCGTCAGAATTTTCTTTATTATTCTTTATTTTTATTTCTTCCCGTTTTTTGTGCCCAGGATAACTTCAAGTTTGGTTTAGTCAATTTGATTCAATTTTGGCACAGTCATAGGTCATTGTCATGACACGTGTCTTGAACATTTTCAAGGTCATCAAGTTATCGTGACGTCATCCAGGCGCCATTTTGTGAAATCACATTATCCATCATATCTTCATGATGCATCAGCAAAGGTCATTCATATTCATATCACATATACTTCAGGTCAAGGGTCAACAGGTCATGTCATCAAAGGTCACATAAAGGTCATGACGCGCGCGTATGTGTGCGTCAAAATTTTAAATTGCTCAAAATCACTAAACTATTAAACGAGAGTACGAATCAGGTCATTTTAAGCATTTCAAAATTTTCCGTCCGTAAGTGTCCCCGCGCGCGGTGTGCGCGCTCACAGCGCGCGAAAAAGGTGAAATTCAAAATGTTTACATGATTTGGATTCCTCTTAACGTAATTGACAATTTACATTAATTTCAGTCACTCTTCATATTTCATAAGGCCGTGAGCGTGCGTCAAAGTTCAAAATCCGCGCGTACTGCTATGGGCAATAAAGTGCAAATTTGATCAAAAACATGCCATTTTAAAAATCGAAATAGCTCTTCAGATAGTCCATTGACCCCCAATTTTTATATCATGGTTGGAGAAAGCATGAGTTGGAAATATGATTTCATACCACCCTGACTCGTACAAAGTGAAATAAAGTCATCATATTGGCATCTAAACTCAAACAAATGTATTTTGTTGATGACGTCATTTTTGTCTTTGTTTATTTGAGATTATCTCACTTATCAGTGATTGATTTTCTCCCAGATTTTGATATGTTGTAGCTGAGATAATTCTCTATCAGAAATATGTCAATTATTTTTCATTTATTTGACGTCATCATAGTAAAATATTCGATTAAAGGCGACAATGCATAATTTGTCATATTTGCGTGTTATGTCTATGGGAGGTCACTTTTTTCAAAACATGCATCTGCATGACAATGTGTTTTGACCAGTATCTCGGTTATTATTCAACAGTTTTCTCCTAAATTTTAGTATGTTGTAGCTGAGACTATTTGCTATCTAAATATTTCCTCATTTTCTCAATCGGATGTCAGGATCATGTTCATACTCATCATCGTCTTCATCATCATCAATATCATCATTATCATCATCATCATCAATGTCACCATCATCATCATCATGGTCTGAAGATGATGATCATCAACATCACCATGATCATGATCATTATCATCATCATCATCATCATGGTCTGAAGATGATGATCATCAACATCACCATGATCATGATCATTATCATCATCATCATTAACATTATTGTTTTTATCATCATATAACATTTTCATTATCATGATCATCATCACCTTTACTATCATGATCATCATCATGTTCATCATGATCATCATTGTTTACATGTCTATATAACTTCTCCCATTCTCAAATCTATCATAAGACTTAGACAGACCACCTTATTCGTCTTCGTGACGAATTAAATTTCTAGTATTTTATTTGAATTTATTTCCGTATACAAGAAGTACAATAATCGAAACATTACACAATATGTACACATATTATAGAATAGATAAATGACTGGATGGCCCTACTCAGCATCCACTAAAATTGTGGCGCTGCTCCACTGAGGGTCCAGAATTCGAAAAAAAAATATATAAAGTTATGAAATCGAATGTCACTAATCACAAATGTATAATTAAACAAAGAGACATATATTACAATGCAATTTAATGTACAAAAAGTAACACCCTAAGGACACCCTTAAAATGTATTAAAAGCAACACCCTAAAAATACACTAAAAACAGCACTCTACAGTAGGAAAACATCGGCAAAGAAAACAAAACACTAACCAAAAAACCAACAACAACAAAGTTGTGAAATAAATGTGTCCCAATAATTAAGGGAAACGGCATTTTATGTAAGTTTGTATTAACCAAAATGGCTAAACTCGTAAAATGATTGAAATAGACAACAAAGGAGGTCTAACAATAAACAACTAGAGAAACAAGTATGTCCCCTACTATATATACAAATTTGAATCAATTCATGAAATGAAGTATATTAGATGAGGAAGATATATGATGTGGAATTTTGCTAAGGGAGCATCCTCCTTGTTAACTAAACATTTTTCGACAATATTCAGAATTTGGTTTTGGCAGGGCTAAGTTTCCTGTTGAGCGAAGGTTATATTGTGGTGTTGAAAATACAAACATTTCATGTAAATATGGTGTAGTAGAGTTGAATTCATTTAAAGGTCATGAGAGTCAAATGTTTTTTCTTCGTGATTTTAATGTATCAAAGTCAATCACTTGATGAAATTCGTGATAAGGGATATGTCGATAGGGATTTACTCTAAGAATAAATGGAATTGAAGCTACTGTATTTGTGAGGAGAAGAAACGTAAACAATATCTGCATAGTCAAGCAAAGGCAAAATAAGGGTTTTTATAAATAATTTTCAAATTCGTAACATTGATATAATACCTAACACGCCCTAAAAGCCGAGCCAATTTAAAATCTTTAGACATGAATTCTCAATAATTTAGGTCCCATCCTAGTTGTTGATCTACAATAATTTGTTAGGTCTTTGACATATTCTGTTTGCTCAATCGGGTTACCACTTACTTGGACATTTAAGCTTTTATGCTTGGTTAACATATATCTGGAACCGATCAGAAGACAATCTGTTTTTTCACAATTCAAACTTAATGTGTTTACACACATCCATTTCAATATACATTACATGTACATTCATGTTCGTTATTCAAAACTCTCCATACACTCAGGATTTTATCGGGCAAATATAGTACTGTGTGATTAGCATACACATGGATTCTAAATATATATAATGAATAGCAAAGGCCCCAATATAGAATCTTGCGGTACACCAAAGTTGATATTGTTTAACGAAGCTGATGTAGAATTAAAGCAAGTACAAATTTGACGATCACTCATATAAATTTGAAACCACTTTATAACTGTCATATGTTACTTCTATCACTGCAAGCTATTTAATGACACTCTTTTTTTAATATCCGTCATCAACATTGAATTTGCGTATCACCTATGGCAAATTAACAAACATAAATCAATCAAACATCGATCAAAGAACAGCGTCCCATATAAAACCATCGCTTGGAAAATTATTCATATTTTGCCTCTGTAAAGCGTATGACATCTCCAACGGCCCTTACATACGTTGACAAGTATCACTGTTGCACACGGGACGTCATTTTGATTGCGTCATTTATTGCGCTAAGCAAGCCCATCAAGACAATCATACCATTATACAAATAATACACAGCAGTGAGGCCTTTAGTAAGAATTACCCACACAAGGTACCTTTGGAACAGTCTAACACGCCCGAGGCGATAGCCGAGGGTGTTTGGACTGTTTCGAAGGTATCGAGTATAGGTAATTTTTACTATGCCCGAATCATTGTTTTATTAGATGATGTTTTACTTGTTTTATACAATTATGTTTTATAACATGATTTTACTAATGACCGGTCTTAGGTATTTGCTAATTAATTGTCATTAATTAGTAAAATTACGTGAGGCAAAATGAATGCTTGGTCACGTGTACGCTCTCAACCAATCATTTGATTAGGATCCGATTCATCATCTTATAAACGCCATTAATGTAAGGCATTGGTTGCTCCGTTCATTTTTGTAATAACCATTTTTACGATATAATTTATGGTGCATCAAACACTGCGCCAGTCACTGAGTTACGCTGTGTTACGTTAAGCAATGAAAATCATGTCTTTTCTGCAAGGCAATACATTTGAAGCTTGCTGGATCTCACACCCGTTCTCTGTGAGGGTATCGTGGTATAGTGGTTTATTCACTTGACTGTCAATCCCAGGGTTGAGGTTCGAATACAAGCCCGGCACTGACGTATTTAGGCCAATCATATAATTATTAGTATTACTTTAAAGGTACTATGTCCCATTTGCAGGCCAAAAAATGAAAGAGTTAAATTCCAACTGCATTTGAAAGATATTACTAAGTTAAAACTTCCCTAAAAAAGGTGGGGCTTGAAAATGTCTTCAAGTGGGAAAATAACGACTATTAGTTGTCAAATCGACTTTAGGGCTATAGAGCCCAAAAGTAATAGTCTTGATTTTCAGACAATTGTACAGAATGGTCATACGTTTTATGCTGCGCAAAGATTCAATCAGTTTAATCTTGGCCATCACAAGAAGTGGGTTATTGATGTAGACAAATGCTCATGTACCCTTTACAACTCTTTTCATGTATGTTATTACCAAAGAAGGAAAAATACCAAAGAAGGAAAAAGCCAGTCAGTCACTCAATAGTGTCTGACAGTGAAGTCTAGCAAGTAAACAGGTTTCCTTGCATAATTTGAATATGAGGAAACTGCTAACGTTTAAATTTCACAGATAGGACATACATGACATATTCATAATTCCTGCAAAGTTCTACAGAATTTGAGGTTGGCTGCAAAAGAGACATTGTACCTTTAATATCATTTATATTGTTTTTAATTATTTTATTATTATCATTATCATCAGCTCACATTTCATTGAACATATAATTCCTACTATACTTTCGCATTTTCATGGAAAGTACACGATAATTATTTAGGGCCTACTATTTGCCTGTTTTTCACTTTTCGCATGTTAATCCTGGCTATCATCTTGGCAACTGCTGATCGAAAATTCTTGTTGCTCCACAAGAAAATGTAAGGCATTGTAGTGCTATAGACCGGAATGAGATACGCAAACTTACTCAGCTTCCTAGCGATATCCCAGTTAAAGACAGCTGTAATAGATAGGAAAAGGGGGACATACGAAACGACAAAAACAGTATACATGAGGAACATCATCTTCAGAAAACGTACTTCACTTTCGGCCAAGCCCTGTTTCCCAAGGTTTGCTCCCTTTTGGACATCCCGTCGAGAACTTGATGAAGAGCAACGCTGAGAACATGTCACCCCTATATCCTTACGAGTGTGCGCCTTGTCAACTCGTGCCTCCTCATCGAGTTTGATTGCGCCGTCGTTTTTGATCGTATGTCGAGGTGAGATTTTATTCTCTTCGTCTCTTGTACAAGATGGTCCAGGGTGGACAAGCGATTCGTTGTGGCGCTCCAGAGCTACTGTTTGGTCGGGTAGACCGGCATCAGTTCCGTGTGTTTCTAGCTGCTCCTTGATCATGTTGATGTCAGCTCTAAGTGGAGAAACTTGTCTTTCCATTCGCTGCCTGTGTACTCGGATTTTACGAAGGGTGATGAAATGCATCAGGGGGATGATGGCAGTAGGTAGGAACCAAAAAAGTGCGAGTCCGTAATTCACCGCCATGCACGTAGGCTTTAAACTGCCGATCACCCTTTGAGTAAATAAACAAATAGAACGACACCCAGTGCGGTACAAATGTCAAGATGGCTGCCAACCAAAGGCCAAGGATGACACAGGCGATTCGTTTACGGGGGACACACCAAGTGAGGAAGGTGGTCTTTGGGCGTGTAAGCAAGAGATATCTATTAGTGGCTACTGCGCAGAGACTGTACGTTGATAAGCCATTAGCCAGGTTTATAATGGCCGTAATACTATAGCCAACAACGCGAAATGTTATGTCGTCGTCAATGTAAATGAAGTTGTTTATGATATAGATAGGGTTGGTGAGAGTTGACATGACTAGGTTGACGACCGATGTGTGGAACATGAAGATATTGATCGAATGCGCTCGCAGAGGGCGGTGCATGCAGTAAACCAGAACAATTAATCCATTGCCAAGTGTTCCAAGGAATATCACGGTAACAAAGAACAGTATCGCGATGATATTCAAATGATGCGATAACGTTTTATTTTCACTGTCAACATAAAAAATCAATGTTAGAGACGAATTCGTAGAATTAAAGTCATCCATTGTCACTTCCGAAGGTTTCCCGCACTCATGACGTCATCTACCTTGCCGCTAAGTCACAGGAACTGCAGTAACTTGTTATTTGGAGGCACTTTCTCCAACGGTTTCTCTATCCTATCGTACTTTCCCTGAAAATTGAAACAAGAACGTAGAAAGAAATTAATCATAGCATTTGTGTTTGTTTTGTCAATCTAAACGAGGTAAAGATTCATTTTGGTTTTGAAAAAAAATGTATTTTGTGAAAATATGAAGCAAGATTCATTTGAAAAATGTTAGGCAGGTTTAAATGGTCTTTTTGAATAATACTGATAATTATGTTTAATCAATGGTATGTTTTACGTTGGCGGTCGGCATTCGTTGGCTGCACTATTGCGCTCGACGGACGAGAGCAGTGGAGTTACCGAGCCTCAATTGGGTTACTGGACCGGATCTATTGCTCTGGCTTGTTGGGTTTTAGAGTGGGGTCGGTGATTGCTGGCTGGCAGTGATTTTCAGTATTGGCATCTTACCTGAGGTCCTCTTTCAATGTGTTTAATGATGTGAGTTTACTGTCAGTGGCATATACACAGTATGTGTCATACATGTTCGATGTTGCATCCAGTCATTGTTATTATCAAAAGCTGTTGTTATGAAGACAAATGTATACTGGGGATGTTTCATAAAGCTGTTCGTAAAGTTACGCATGACTTTACGAACGACTTGTATATGAAAAGCCAAATGGGATGCTCAATCATTATTGATTATTATTTATTAAGTTGAACTGTGCAGATGTAGATTAACATTCTTATTATAACAACCATTTTGAATGCAAAGTATATTTTTTGCCATTATTTAATTGAGGTTATTAGAAAAATTAGAAAAAACTTTGGGCATCCTATCTGGCACTTCATATACAAATCGTTCGTAAAGTCATGCGTAACTTTACGAACTCTTTATGAAACACCCCCCTGCACTATTATTCAATAAAACGCCCTACTGTGGGGAAAAAAAATAATACAAACAAATACTGTCAATTAGTAATCATTAATCCCGTCATCTTCTTTTCTTTGTATCTTCCCTGAATAATAAAAAAAGGGTATAAAGATAATTAATGCGAGAAAAAAGGATTTAGAAAGTCAGGATGAATGTTGTCGCATATAGCTCCGTTTAGTCTTTGACAACGTCCCCTATCGTCAGAGTCAGCAGCCTAACATGTTAGCCTACTGACTTTTACCCAAACAAAAATCGTTGACAATTCATTTTTTGTTTAAACGAAAAGCACATCCACCCCGACGTACGTTGACACTAGCTCTTTCATTGGAACCCTCAAGTCCCATTGACTTTTGAAAGTTCACCCACCGTAATTTGGTCAAAATAGGTCGCTAGCTCGTCATTGCCTATATAACACATGTGAAACAGGTCGAACTTTGGACGCAATTTGCCACAGGATTGTCAGGTCATAGCTCAAGCACACGAAGCATAACAAGCATAAATTATCATAGATCAGTTCTGATCGGTTCATTATGTCCATTTCAGCCAACTCCCCCATCGTAATTTTTTCCATTTAGTAAAGGCAAGCAATTTGCCGAGGTAAGCAAAAACATGAATATTCATGATCGCCATGGACTATTCGATTATTTACAGAGGGGTGCAATTGTGCAACACATCAAACTCCCCTACTTTAAGTCAAGTATTTCATTCTATTATGTAGTTTGGTAGGTTTATTTTACTAACTGTTTAATCATCAGATATCAATGATAGTTTAAAGATATGGAAATAGTTGTTGTATTTTTATATTTAGCAAAGCAATCTCACATACAAATTCACAACCAAATGTCGTCTAATCCGCCGATTGCCGTCTGCTATATACGTCCAGCGAGTGAAAATGAGACATCCTGAGCAATATGAGCAGACTTGGTGATGATTGGTTACCATTTTCGTTAAGTGTAATAAAAAGTGTAATAATGACGTATACAACTAAATCAATGATCCGTTTTCCAGGATTATTTGAAATCTATTTGAGGAAATACATGAATGAGGTTTGTGGTTTTCTGTTCGGACGGAAGAATATTTGATTTCCAAGTATTCATACTATTTTGATTAATTTGGAAACATTTTGTGTTAATTTAAACTGTGGAGCACATGGAGACAGACCTGGATGCTTTATACAATAACCCACTTTTATTCTTAATTCGTGATTTTGAGTGAGCTACATGATAGTTGACCTGGATCCTTTTCTTATAGTTCAAACGCAAGAACTCTGTGCACCCAAAAATAATTAACCAAATTAGAGAGTTCTAATTACATAATGATAAATACTGTGGGCCATCTTTATGAACACGACCTTATAACATGAAAATCATTTTATAATCTATCGTACAAATCCATTATACCTCCTCATCTTCCTGCGCTAATATTGTATTGTATTTATTTTCCGTCATTTAAAAATACATCAACATAATATATATATATGTATATTTACAATCATAAAGACCCACTTATACAAAAGGAAGACGGAGGGATGGCCCTACTCAGCGTTGTTAGCATAACAATGCTGGTTTACAGAGGGGTCCCTATAGACATAGAAAACATGAAAATAGATATTACAAAAGTAAGGAAAACGTACAGCAAAATAAGAACTTACAATAATGATAAGAGCAAATTCGAGTAAAACAAGAAACAGGAGAGAAATATTTACAATATATATACAAGAGAGAAAGCTAGAAAAGTAAATTATTTATTTAAAAAAAAAAAAAAAATACAGCATACAAGAAGTCTGGAATAGTAATGTTTAAAAGCTTTTTGAATGTGTGAACAGTTTGAAGTAATTTAGTGGTAGGAGGAAGAGTATTATATTGAATTGAGCTTCTATGTTGGGTAGTTCTGCGACATTATTTAGTTCTAGGTTTAGGGAGAACAAAGCATCTTAGCAACACGAGACAACAACAATTTCCTACTGGTTATCAACAACAGTCATTCAAAGTTAGTCAAATTAACCATCACAATAGAATGATAAAAAATGCACGAATCACAGTTATAATATAATTACCTTTACGTGATTCATGGGAGTTGGAAACACAACTAGCTAGTCGAGAACGGTGGTCGATGAGCCGGTTGTTGATCGCGAAGAAGATGCAGACGATGACGAATACAGCGATGATGAAGAAGACGATGATGAAGACAGCGATGATGAAGAAGACGATGATGAAGACGATGACGTGGTTGGCGATTGTCTCGTTGATGATGGTGATGAGACAGTCAATTAATAGATGAATACAATGATGATGCAGCTGATGTCAATAGACCAACTTGCGATGCAGATCGAAGAATCAAATGTCGAAGCAAAAATAATGAGGTCGATGATAAAAACATTGTCAAACAATAATGCAGGTGAGAAAAACCATAGATCGTAAATGTTCTATTCTCACTGCACTAAGAACGTAAAGTGTTGTCAATGAAGAGCAAAAGACTAAAAAATATATCTTACAAAAGTACAAGACGTAATCGGTGAGCAAGTCCACCGGGAATGGTCCGGGGATGAAGATGTTCGATCGATTTGTTGGATAAAATTAGACCGGTACAATAAACACATCACACAGTAACAACTTGTGTGTACCGATATTAAAAACACCACTGATTCCAACATGGAATATCGGAGCGAAGCTCCAATCATGACTGCAGCGTGATTGGTTAAAACACGCGCACATCTATTTTAATTAATCACGTGATTGAAAAACTTATGAATAAACTTCATTTAGTACCCGCACATCTATGTTAATTAATTATGTGATCGAAAAACTTATGATTAAACATCATTTAATTAATAAATCAAGTATCGGAGCGAAGCCCCAATAACGACTGCAGCGTGATTGGTTAAAACACGCGCTCATCTATGTTAATTAATCACGTGATCGAAAAACTTATGAATAAACATCATTTAGTAGGCGCACATCTATGTTAATTAATCATGTGATCGAAAAACTTATGATTAAACATCATTTAATTAATAAATCAAGTATGAACCAGTTCCGAAGGTATGGCGAAATACCAAAATCTTCAAACTCCCTACAACTTCTTAGGCAGCCATTTTGGATTAAAAACACAATATATATACCAGTGGATTATAATTGAATGCAATGTAACATTAGTCGCTACATAGGCATGTCTATTTATCGTTAATTAATCGTTACTTACGGTTGATTTGAAGGAGATACGAGTGGTTGAGACTTATCTAACTTACTGGGGCCCACGCAATAACTATACTTAACGGCCATCATGTTTTGTGACATTTTCATGGTCGAGAGAGGAAGAAATAGAGATCCATAATTACAGTAACAACGATAAACGATGATTAACAAACGATGATTAAAATGCAAGAGATGGGTAGACATGGAGCTGATAGAGAAGAATAAAGGGGCGGGGCAGAACTGCTGTGGATAAATGAGGTTAAAAGAGAGAACGGACGGCGTAAAATTAGGGAAGAAAAAGAAGATAAGATTGACAACGAAAGAAAATCGAAGGGGGAAGGGAGATGGAAAACATTAGAAGAAAACTTAAACAAAGATAATTCAGATGCAAAAAAAAAATGAGATTGATAAAGGCGGTTAAAAAGGTTAAATTATGAAAAGAAAAGGTTATTTTAAAACTGTTAGAGATCGATAAGAAGATTACTTAGCTATTTCATGGCCCAGTCAATGAATTAAGACTATCCACAAGCGACACTAACATCGTCTGGCTCGCTTTTATCTGCTATGTGGTTTGTCTAGTAACCCATTATGCTAAGTTCACACCGACGCCGAATTGATGGCGCATTAAATCAGCTAGCAAAGCGGCGGCAAAGCGTAACAAAGCTTAATTAAAGCGTAAAGACCGTAATAGAGCGTGAGAAAGCTTTGAGCAATTCGGGACATTCGGCAAGAGCGCCAATTTTTTTTAAACTGTTTAAAAATTTGAGGCGATCTGTCACGAATTGTGTAAAGCGGGGATAGCGTATTAAAGCTTATCAAAGCGTCACAAAGCTTATCAAAGTTTTGCTCAAAGCGTAGGAAAGCTTAACAGAGTTTAAATTTTCGGCGCTCTTGCCGAATGTCCCGAATTGCTCAAAGCTTTCTCACGCTATAGCTATTACGGTCTTTACGCTTTAATTAAGCTTT
Source organism: Strongylocentrotus droebachiensis (assembly GCA_035222895.1). NCBI lineage: Eukaryota > Metazoa > Echinodermata > Echinoidea > Camarodonta > Strongylocentrotidae > Strongylocentrotus > Strongylocentrotus droebachiensis. The sequence goes on along the minus strand of JAVYIG010000185.1, from coordinate 519,235 downwards.
GTTACGCTTTGCCGCCGCTTTGCTCGCCGATTTAATGCGCCATCAATTCGGCGTCGGTGTGAACTTAGCATAACATATCTCAGGAGATCGTGAGATTTTTTGAAAAAATGACGCCGAATTGATCGCCGATTTAAAGCGCGACATTCGGCGTCGGTGTGAACTAGGCATTACCGAACATCACTAAACGTCGCATTTGTGAGATTGTGCAGTTTATTGGTGGCAAAGAATTGATAATTTGAACTTAATAACGAAACATGATGACAGAGTATGACAGATCAAGTATTGAAAGATCAATTCAACCTGTCAGCGCGGAGATGCATTTTGGAAGACAAGAAAGAGAATCGGGAGAAAGGGCGAACGTTTGGGTAAATATAGAGGTAATAAAGGATATTTCTTAATAATGTGCTGTTTCGTCAGCGAGGGCAACTAATTAAATGTGGAGGGATGGACAGTGAAATTGGAGAAGGGGTGAACGATTGAGCAGATATCAATATATTGTGTATGTGTTTTTCCCGCCAATAATGCAGGCGGTAATGACACATCTGCTTTGTGTTGCTGTCATTACGGATCAAGTCATGATATGAGTAAACAGGGTAGGTTCTTTTTCATGTACCATAGTTTATTTTTTAATTGCTCGGTCTATTTCTTGCTCCTTCTTCATTCAATAAAGTTTCTTCATTAACACTTTATCCGCACCTGCATAGGCGGATCCAGAAATTGGCCTCAGGAGGGTAACCAACCCAAACCAATGCTTTCTGAGTGTACTATCAAGTCGGTCATTTTGATCGTATCTCTGTTTCGTTCATTTCCCAGAGCATTTTTTGTTCCATTAATACACTTAGAGAATAAATTCCCAAACTGCATTTGATTTCTCTTGGGCCTTTGAAGAGGAGCAAATTGCCCTCTTGTCCTCAATCAAGTACGCAAGTGCCCATCTTCATCTTTGTTTTTTATATAGCTGTAGTGGCGAATCATCGATTTTTATGAAGGAGGTGGTGATGTATTGTAGGCAAGGTTGACGAAAGCAAAAATTACTAAGTGACGACCGTACGTTAATTGTTTGGACTATCATATTGATCGAATTCGCTCGTATAGGGTGGTGCATGCTGAAAGCGAACAGAGCAATCAATATACAGAGTTTGGCTAACTTGGTTTCACTGGGTCGCAACAGGGCGTATATTCTGTTGTTTTGTGCTTGCCCAACAAAGCAGTAGTCGCCATATTGTGTCCAACTCGAACCGGGTTGGCCAAACTCTGTGTATATAATAGATTTCAAATAATCCTGGAAAACGGATCATTGATTTGGTCTTATACGTCACTATTACACTTTCTATTACATTTAACGCAAATGGTATCCAATCATCACCAAGTCTGCTCGACGACATTCATGCTGAATTTCTAAATCCTTTTTTCTCGCAGTACTTTTTTAATACCCTTTTTTTATTATTATTCAGGGAAGATACAAAGAAAAAGAGATGACGAGAACCCGATAATGATTAATCATTGACTATATTTTTGTTGTATTTTTATTTCCCCCCACAGTATGGCGTTTTATTGTATATTAGTGCAGTATACATTTGTCTTCATAACAGCAGATATTGAGTGATAATAACTGTGATAATGACTGGATGCCATATTGAACATGTAATAATATGACACATACTGTGTATATGTCACTGGCAGTAAACTCACATTATTAAACACGTTGAAAGAGGACCCCAGGTAAGATGGCAATACTGTACATCACAGTGCCAGCCAGCAATCAGCTACCCCACTCCAAAAACCCACAGGACAGAACAATATATCCGGTCCAGTAACACAATTGTGGCTGAATACCGACTGCCACCGTAAAACAAACCATTGCTTAAAAATACTATCAGCATTATTCAAAAGGACCATTGAAACCCCTCGATCCATAGTGACAAAGTTGTATTGTTTGAAGTATGAATATTTAATCATGGGTTTCATGATATGTCTTGATAGAGTTATCCTCCCAGTACATTTAGGTACCATTTTTATTTGAATCTCTGCATGCATGACTGCACATCAGACATTCTCTACAAGACTGCCAGATCTCACTTGCGCCAAGTTGCTGGGTGAGGAATAAAATAGTGTTGTATTGTTTATTATTACACCTCTTTTGTTGTCTATTTCAATCATTTTACGAGTTTAGCCATTGTGGTAGAAACTCTTACATAATATGCAGTTTCCCTTAATCATTGGACACATTTATTTCACAACTTTGTTGTTGTTGGTTTTTGTGTGTGTTTTGTTTTCTTAGCCGATGCTTTCCTACTATAGTGTGCTTTAAGGGTGTACTTTGGGTGTTACTTTTTGTACATGAATTGCATTGTAATAAATGTCTCTTTGTTTAATTATTCATTTGTGATAAGTGACATTCGATTTCATAATTTTTTATTTTTTTTCTTCAAATTCTGGACCCCTCAGTGGAGCAGCGCCACCATGTAAGTGGATGCTGAGTCGGGCTATCCAGTCGTTTATCTATTCTATAATATTGTGTACATATTGTGTAATGTTTCGAAAATATATAAATTCAAATCAAATCAAATCAAATGTGCTTATGCAACAAACCTGACGTATCGTGTACTTTATGTTTGCTTTTGAATGAATGAACTGAACTGAACTGAACTAAACTGAATTGAAATGTCAAGTTCAGAGGGATCACTGATGGGTGATTTAGCTGAGTCCGGACATGGAGGGGCCACCGATGACATGGAACGATGGGCCACCGATGATATATATGTAGATATGCCACCGAGGATATGGATCGAGGGGCAATCGATGATATATTATGTAGATGCCACCGAGGATATGGATCGAGGGGCAATCAATGATATGTAGATGCCACCGAGGATATGGATCGAGGGGCAATCGATGATATATTGATGCCACCGAGGATATGGATCGAGGGGCAATCGATGATATGGATCGAGGGGCAATCGATGATATGTAGATGATGTTGATGCCACCGAGGATATGGATCGATGGGGCCACCGATGATATGTAGATGCCACCGAGAACTAGGATCAAGGGGCCACCGAGGACATGGATCGAGGGGCAACCGATGACATGAAGGGGCTACCGACGAAATGGCGGGGCCGGAGGTGATATGTAGGGGCCCTCGGTAATATGAAGGGGCCACCGAAAACAATGACGTGGGGGGCACCGAGGATATGGTTTGAGGGGCCTCCAATGACATGGAGGAGGCGCGGTAATATCTTGTCGATGAAATGCAAGTGATATCATCATTGTCAAACTTACAATTGGTCATTCCCCTTCTTTATTTATTGTCTTTTTTTAAATCACAACATTTTGTGTATCTGCTTTTCATTTAAATGGTTTCCCATTCAAGGGATCTAACTTAAACTCATCTCATCTACTATATCTGTTGCAGTCTATTCTCTCGATCAATCAGATAATTAGGAGAGAAATAAAAAGAACTTTCTACATGCTGAGGCCGAGTTGAAATTTAGTGTTTTATCTTAAACCAAACCTTTGCAACTAATGCATTTATCCTCATCAGTTTTCAAATCCCCCGTTTGATTCCGCGGCTCTACTCCGAATTACAATGGAATCCACTCACAAATATTCACGGGTTGGAAAATAGTCTGTCGAGAGTGGATTCCACCTGCGTGGATTTTAACTCTAACCGAAGTGATCCTCCCCTAAAGTGTATATATCTACTCCTTGACATTTATCGAGCATGGAAAACGAAACTATGGAAAAGAAAAAAAGTAATGATAACGGTTTAAAAGGAGAAAAAACATCTTGTTCTTACATATTTTTGTTCTTTTTCTGTTTGTAACAACTCCAAGAAGGATGTCGTGCATTGAATTTGTGAGACGATTAACCAGTCGTGGATACACGCGCTAAACAATAATACATCCTCCTCCCCCTCCTCCTCATCATTATCACCATCATCATCATCATTATTATTATCATCATCATCACTGTCTTCATTATCATCATCAATATCATCATTTTCGTTACCATCATCATTATTGTTCTCATCGATCATCATCAACATCATCATCATCATCATCATTATCATCATCATCATCATTATCATCATCATCATCGTCCTAGTCATCACCGTCATCATTGCAGTTGGAGCTTCCTTGTACCTCTTAATATAGGCCTAATAATCATCACCTTTCATCACTCATGCGTTTAGATAACCACACAGTTTAGTCTAGACGTGTATCCGCTTCTTTCCCCCTTGATCGCGTTGTCTTGGCAACTGTCTCAAAAATGGATCGAGATATACATGCATGCACATTAATACTCAGTAATTACAAAAAAGGGACAAAAGGCGTCCGTTCCAAAACTTTTTATCAAAGTGATGGCGTTATGTAGAGCCCGGGTTAAACAATATGTAATTGGCGAAAAGCTTTGACAGCTAGACAGCCATTTTGATATCAGTACTTAATTGGAAAATGTCAGATTGCATAAAGGTCCAGTCAATCTAGCGAGAAAAAAAATCTGTTATTTTTCCCTTAATCATGTCTTCATTTGTGTGAAGTCCACAAGGGCATTTTCTTAGTTGGTATTATATCTGGTTTACCGTTGGATTTACACAAGTTTATATTTTCAGCCTGCAAAAGGGAGAAACCACCTTTAAAACATTAAACCTCACTTAAAAGTGAACTTGCTTTTAATTTTTTTTTGAAAATTAAAACAAAAATCATTATGACCAGAACTCAAACGAATCAATGTTCACACAGTACACAAGACCAACAGCTAATTGTCATTAACATTTCAAGCTTTGAAAACCAATATTCATGATGAAAGACTATTGTCAACCTGCATTGCATATGAAAATTGTTTTACAATTTATTTACAACAAAACACAAAAAACTGTGACAGAATACATGTACAGTGTACAATGATCAATAATTGAGAGGAAAGCAGAAAAACGGGGAAATCCATCCAGACCCAGAAAAATGGCCAAACCTTAACCAACCTTAACAAATGAAAATTCATTTTATTAGAACAATTATGCAATTTTTTTCCTGGTTTGTGACATATAGATGACATAGAAATACTGATGATTTCAGCAGAGTTTTACCAAAAGGCAAACAAAGTATATGTAATAAAGCCAGGTGTTTTGCAGCGTATTATTGGTAACCAGTCATTCTGAACTCTCAGTGTGCACCCTACTCCCTGGACAACTCTCCAGCCAGTACCTATTTCAAACCATCCAGGAGAATACACAATTTAAACTAGTTTAAAATACCCTAATTTTACTAGCAATCCTGGTCTTTCCTCAGTATTCTGCTTTATCACTAAACAAGGCTTCGCGCCTGCTAAATTCTTAACTGCTAATCTGCTACATAAATATGCTTCACATATCAAAGGCATTATCAACTATACTGCCCTTCCATGACAAAACAGCATGACATTTCTTGCAAAATTGAGTTATTTAGTGTGGGTGACTCAGAACATTAAAATTCCACATGTTACACTAAAATTTAGGGTTTAAAACATACTGTAATTACCTATTTTGACAAGTCAACACTAAATCAAAACATTAAAACACTATTAATAGCAAATTGAAATGCAGGTTTCTTCCCATATCTCAGAAACACTAAAATGCCAGTTATGCCGTTTTTGTCGCAGAAGGGCAGTATATATCTGATGTGACAATTATGAGATTGTCAGGTTTTCTAAAACAGTAGTGCCTCAGCTCTATAAACAGCTGTGATGGATTTAAACTGATCTCATATTCATACCAATGGCAAATATGGACTAAAGGGTTTGTAAGTTTGTCATTGATTGGAGGGTTTTCATTCAATACGGATCAACTGCGATTTGCTATGAGACAGGGTTCAGGCGTGCAGCTATTTATCAACATTTTACACATAACATCATATACAAAAAATTGTAATAAAATGATGAAGACACAGACACCAGAGGACAGTTTTTTGAAACCGTCCTATGTTCATGGACATTCAATAGAAGTGTGCATTAATTCTATAATACGTTTCAACAGGATGTCTACAAACATAGATGCTCACGGTTTCATGGTATATTTTACCTGACTCCTAAGAACTCATCTGCATATTTGTAAGCAAGTATGAATTCAGGAGACCGACAGCTTTAAGTCCTCTCTGAGGGACTTGGTAATAAGGATTGATGCCTTGGTTTCTAACCCGGATCCTCCTGGTTACGACACCACTGCTCTACCACTGACTTTGGCTGGTTTACGTGAAGTGATGCCCTGGTGTTTAGTTGGCGTCTGTTCGATGATACCAGAATCTAGCTCTGAAGTCATCGCTACACGTCACAAAGCCTGGTCCAGTAGGTGAATGGATGATGCAACTTACTACATTGTTGTGACCTGGAATTGAGAACAAAATCAAAACAGATACATGTATACACCTTGAGCAAAGAAAAACAGTCAATGGGTTTTATACCGAGGCAACTCTTAAAGGCGTCGTTTAACAATGTTAACCCTTACTGTACTGGGCTATTTTGAGCAGCCACTGACTGGAGGGGGGAGGGCCTGGGAGGCCCCCCCCCCCCCCCCCTATGATCTTGGCCGTCGATTGTCCGATGAACACGAAAATTTGCATGTTTGTAGATATTTACATAAGGAACAAAATGGTATAATTAGTTTTTTTCGAATATGCACATTTTTGTTGTTAGCCTAATTAATTATGAACCTTCTTTTCTAACACAAAAGAGTTATTTTAATCTTTTTTTGTTTTTTTGATGACATGCGCATACTAATTGTTATGTAACGCCTTACAGGTATATCCGATTTTGACGAAAATGGTATCAAAATGTGCGTAAGACTTGAGGGAAAAAAGTCATGAAACGACAATTCAAAATTCCAAGCAGTTGCGGCGCAATCTCTGAAAATGTCGAGGGGGGGGGGGGGGGGCCTCCCAGGCCCCCCCCCCCCAGTACAGTTAGGGTTAAATCTGAGATGCACGGCCCTACATGTGTCTGTGATATGGTGTAATATTGAAGCCCTAAACAAATCAAGCTTCAAAATGATCAAGAAATGCCTCAATAAAGTAAACATCTTTGAGTGACCTGTTTTACCATACTCATATTCCCCAATAGACTGTAGTGTTATGAAAACTGTTAGGCAAACGGATTTCAAAATTTGTAATTCCAATCACAAATATCTTCAAATATAATCACACAGGCGATCGGCTTGTAAAAGTCATGGGATTCCTGACTGACCTAAACGTTTATATTTATCATTGCAGTATAAGCTTAATCCAGGATTTTGTTTCAGAATCTGAGACAAAGTTACCGGATCCCTTTAAATCGTAATTGAGTCTTCAGAAAGGAAGGTGGCTTGACTGAAACACAGATATCTTAGAAAAGTTGGGCAAAGGGATAAATTATGAAATTCTCAACCCCCAAAAAACTTTTAATCTAGTTTACAGAAAGAATTTAGGCACATTGCCATTTTCTCCATGGGCACCTATACAGTTACGAGAACAATGTTTCTTGACGCATCTGCTTGTGACAAACAATTTTCTATGTACACTGTAAATGCTGTCAAGCATGTTCTGTAGACATGTTCCAACATCCGAATTACTAAGATTAGAGACATGACTTACCTAGAGACAGCAGCTTGTTCCTCTCTGCATTTCTGGAATCCCAGCAACATAAACTCAAGGTCTTCTCATCAGGGAAGAATACTACATGGAAGAAAACAACAAATACAAGGTGAGAACATTCAGCATGAGACAAGTGGCCATTTCATGCAGCAAGATTAGGCATTGCAGCATGTAAGACCACAGAGCTAACCCTTGCAAATACTGCTACTACTTCTAAATCTTCTCTGCAGAGCTCACTCTTTCCCTCTCTCTCTCTCTTTCATAGCAATGATGTTCAATACAATACACACATCATATCAGTATAATAATAGTTTGAGTAACCAAAGCATGTTTTTCGACTTTTGCCCCCTCCACAAACTCACATCCGACATCCCTAAATTAACCTCTGTAATATTGAATATGGCCTGTGTTTTTGTTGGTCAGGATTAACTTCTGTATGTATTCATAATGAGTGTTTGAATATTTATTACACCATTATTCACAAACATTCACAGCCATCCCCCATCTCTCTCTTTCTCTCTCTTATTGCACTTACCATAATCCTCTGTATGATTAAAGACAGCCTGCGTTGTAGTCTTCATATGTTCAGACCCTGCTCCTGTATATGTAATGAGTGTTCGACTGGTACCGATCTCCCAAAGTTTCACCAGCGAATCCTTTCCACTGGATAGAACATACTATGGGGAAGGGTAGAAAAGAAAAAAAGAAAGTAAAGAAATTATGAGATCATATTCACCGAAGACCATGTGTTGGACGGCATACACAAAACTTTTCACAAATTGCAAACATAAGTGTCAGTTGTGATTCAATGACTTGCATCATGAATTTTCTTGAACCTGACACATTTATGAAGCTGGAGAGTATTCCACAAAGACTAAGATCGACTTAAGTTGGACTTGAACTATGGCAGGCTGTTCATGCTACTGGTTGCCCTCACTATTCCTGGCATTGGTTTCTCAAGGGACGTACAAATCGTGGTCACAAACCAAACATTTATTTCTTCGACAATGAACTATCAAAACATGTTAATTCTGTAGATTTGTCAGATCCCTTGAGAGACCAATGGTGAGAGCAACCAGTGGCATGAATAGCCTGCCATAGTTCAAGTCCAACTTAAGTCGATCTTAGTCCCTGTGAAACACGCCCCTGGTCCACAAGTGAAATTGGACTAAGTTTAATGCTAGCAAAGTTTGTGGTTTCAGCGTACATGTATACAGGTATTTGTAAATTTATAATTGAACTTATTGTTAGGTGAAGAAGGCTACTACCACCTCCCCCCCCCCCCCCAAAAAAAAAAAAAAAAAAAAAAAAAAAACACACACAACTACATCAGTGTTAAAGCCTATCTGCACCAGTTTGGCCAGGAGGGATTAGACCTCCCTGCATGGTCACTGACAGGTGGTTATCTCATCAAATCAGCTCTAGATTAACATAAGAAAATAGAAACCGCGGGGGACCGCTTAGGCATTGTTTGCTATATAGAGGGCGCAAGTAGCTATAAATAGTGCGGTGGGGCTTTGAAACATAATACTCTGGATCCCTCTTACCTTTCCATTTCTTGAGAATCTAACTGAGCAGACAGGGCTACCCCCATGGGCGTCTTTGAGTGTATTGATACACCTGTTACTCACACCATCCCACAGCTTGATAGCTCCATCATTACTGCAGGAGGCATACATATTACCAAGCGGACTGTACTCCATCTGTATAAGTTTAAAGATAAAGACCAGTTATGGTCATCCGATTACATTGTGAAAGAAACGTGGAATGGATCAGAAAAAGTTGATCGTGTTACATGTAAGTATTGGTGTGGACTGCAAGGTTCTGGAGTCATCAGAATCATAATAAATATGGCCCAGTCTTGGTAAAGTAACAAGCAATGTACACAGAAAGATGTATATGGGACTACACAAATGGTGTCGGGGGCTACCAACCTTGATTTCCTTATCTTTCTATGCTCATTACTCAGCCAGTATACATTTTCTACCAAAATTGTTTGACATATGACATTTATTTGTAATCTTGAACATTTAGTGTCAGTTTCGTTTGATTCTGTGAGAATTCATTTTCTTTTTTTTTTACCAGAACTCAACATTCCCTTTAATAGAAGCATCAAAGAGAAGTGAACCATAAAGATGATTACTTAACATTTCAGTTGAGATATTAACAATAATTCAAAGATATAAATATCAAGGAAATAAATCTCGAGTGGTGCAATTTTAACATGTGTGATAAACTGAAACATAAGATTGAATAGAAAATTGGTTGTGGGAAAGGAGAACATAAAATTTATCTTAGGAAATCGTAAATGAGAGAGGGAGAGAAAGAGAGGGGGCAGAATGAAAGAGAGATAGGGGGGACAGATGAAATAGACGAGAGAAGGGAAGGGGAGAGGGTGGGACAGAGGCAGATCGAGGAAGAAAAGGAGGGGGAATGATGGGTAAAAGCATGATAAGGATGAGAACCGTTTCATCATCATCATTGCCTATCACTCGTTAGCGAGGATGATTGTCTAATAAGGACATCAAAAGATTGAAGGCTATATAGCTACAGCATTATCATCTGCATGTGGTAATAAATAGAGGGATGATGTGTTTGTCTTCTTCTTAGATCTCATACTTCAAACATTCATAACTTCCTTACTATTGGTCCGATTTATTTCAAATTTTTCCCATTCTGTTTCTCTTATTTTTCTGCTTTTATACAAATCAACTTATTACAAGGGTTGGATTGCCCTTTAAAGATCGTCACAATTGCTGTATCGTGGAAGTCAGTGGGGATTTCCCTGTTTTCCAGATCCCCATAATGAGTTGATGCGGAGCTGTTGTGAGGTCCTCTCCTCCATATCTGTAATTCTCAGCTAGAATGCCATCATATTATATCTTGTTTTCTTAGAGGGTTGGCCTCTTACAAGGTTTGTTTCCTTTTTGGTCACTGCCTTCCTCACTTTTTAAATTCATCTTATGTATTGTCATACATTTGTCTGTTTATATATGTATTTCTATCTGGTTGATCTGTTGAGGAGAAATAAATGAAACTGTATCAACACCAGCACCTTTTCCATTCTTTAATAATTCAATGCCCTTGTGGACTTTACACAAATGAAGACATGGTAAAGGGACAACAGGAGTCTGGAGATCCCTGGAAATGTCATACTTAGTATGTCAAAGTATATGGAATAAAGAATGATTGATGTGATTAAACTTACCATATTGAGCATGCCTTTATGTTGGTCATTAGGATGGCAAGACACAAAGCATTGAGCAGTATTCACATCATAAAGTCTCACTATAAAACAAAACAAACAAAGAAACATTTAATCAAGTATAAAACACCATTAAAGTGACTTGGTAACAATGTTGAAGGTTGATGACAAAAATGTGTACATTTTGTATGAAATGTTACTTATTATATTCCTTCTACTGTAATTTACCCTCGAACAGAGAACAAATTCTGAGAAAAATTCTCAAACCACAAAGATATCTATGGTTTTCTTTGAGGCATCTCTGCGCAACACACCCTCTAATAGTAAATTCTCCTAACTATTTTCAAATTTTCCCAACTGTTATTCCATGAAAATATTTAATGTCTGAAATGGTATATAGAGCCAATCAATTGTTTGTGACGATTTATATTCACCTAAAATGTAATTAAATTGTAATAATATAGTTGGGAGAATTAAGGAATTGATCAGATCAGTTTTCCCCAATTTTTATCATTAATAATGGTCTGTTTTCACTCAAACTTTCAGATTATCTTCGATTGTACATCTATCATTGACAGAATAGAAACACACACACCTAGAAAAAAGAAGAAAAACAAATCATCATTGTCAAATGACTACGAAGCAGGTAGAACTTACGTGTTGGGTGTTCCGTTGCAACCAGTAAGAAGTCTCCACATGGATGGAATGTAGTAAATCTGATGGGAGAGACCTCCTGGATGGACTTGGCTGACTTCTTGACGGTGGACTTTGAGAAATCAAAAAGCTTGACGGTGCAATCTTTACCTCCAGACACCAGGATAGGCCAGGAGGGGTGAAAGTCAAGAGCTGTGATGTCCTGTGGATGTTAAAGGTATCGTTTGTGGATTTAGATGCATGGCCCTACGTGTTATCAGTGTCTGTGATATGTTGTAATATTAAAGCCCTATACAAATTGCACTTCAAAATGATCAAGAAGTGCCTCAAAAAAGTAAGTCTTTGAGTGACCGGTTTTACCACACTCATTTTTCCCAATAGACTGTAGTGTTATCAAAAACGTTAGGAAAACGCACAATTTTGTGTCGATTTCCAATCATAGATATCTTGATAATCAGACAGGCGATCGACTTGTAAAGTCATGGGCTTTCTGACTGACCTAAAGGTTTATAATTATCAATGCAGCATGAGCTAAATCCAGGATTTTGTTTCAGAATCTGAGACAAAGTCACCCAATCCCTTTAAAGCAATACTGAACTGATGAAGCTTTCTTTCCTTGCATACTGTTTATTGCACATCGCCATCTCATGGTCAACTTGCCAACAGTGCGTAACCCAATACCTAATTTCCACTTTGCAGATGAGACGACCAACAGCGCTGCTAGAGAATTTTAAACGATGAAGTGGATTAAAGTGACTTTGTTTACCCATGACATGTAGTTTATACTATATATTTGCACTGTACTAAACATGTGAAATTCTGCTGTATTTGCTCTGTATCTTGCCATTTGTTCTCGATAACATTCTTTGAGAGGAATTTTACAACGTAACATGTTATTATTAAGCCTATACCAGATAGCTGTGATTTGAAGTTTTGTATTATTGTACAGATTGCTTCATCTGGCGATCATTTTGAGTAGAAATGTACACATCTTTGCAGCTCCTTAATCGTTTCTACCTTCCCTATCTCAATCAATATGACCTGAGCATCACTGAGACAAAATGTTGGTCTACTTATACAAGTTAAGCAATCAAAAGACAACAGCTGAAAGTACTTACATCGACATGATCATAGAGGGTTCTGATAACAGGATGGCTTTCCACTGTGTCTGTGGTAGGGGCGGAAGCAGCACTCTTGGCTAACATACGCTCCACATCCAGGATCTAATAATCAAGATTCAGATTCAAGATTCAAGATAATGTATTGTCTGATTTAAAAAATACAGAAATTTGTCCTCCACTGGCGAGTGTCATACATATACAAACAACAAAAACAATATATAAATATATTCAAGGATACAATGAAAATTCAACAATAATAATAACAATAATGGAATAACAAAACCATAGTAAATTTAAATTTGAAAACTGGCATTATAAAATATAATTAAATCTCAAAAATCAGAAGAATAACAAACATTTACTTGAAGCTACAATGGTGATCTGACATATCTTCCAACGACAACTGCAACTCCAATGTTTAGACTTACGCCTTCTTAACCCGATTCCCAAAGACCTTGCCAGAACTCAAACACTACTTTACATTTCACAATTCAGTTCAGACACAACGATGAAGCTATATAAGATCTCTTTCACCACAGGACATGTGTTTTCCTAAGAGAAATAGACCTCTTCGCTTATTGACAACTTAAATGCTTGCCAGAGACTTGTCCAACATAGCAACTACATGTACTAACGTATGCAAAGCAAATTCCATCCATAGGGATACCATCATTTATAGCAAGTGAACGACATGGGTGGTAACCAGGGGTTAATTAATGAGAGAAACATGCACAGATTGAAAAAGATTAGTAAACAAGTCTATTACTACACATTGGAAAGCAAATTATCATCTTGCTCTAACCCACTGACAACTGAACAGACAAGTTTAATACAATTTTCTTTCCTGGGGTCCTAGTGATGAGGTATTCCGTTAACCTCTAATTAATGAATCAACTAAAGTACTTGGAATCCAGTCTGCATACATTATATGTTGCCAAGTCAGGCAAGCCTCTTGCAAGCTTTCAGGTTGTCAAGAACAAGTTTGTGTATATAAATTGTGCATAGAATTTGAATATGTTAGTAACCCGGTCTGATCTCTCATTCCCAAAGTTGATAGGTTTGAAAAGAAACCTCCCAGTTTCCATAGCTACCGGGTTAATGATAATACCTTGATTGAAGCATCACTTGATCCTGTGGCAATCAGCTGACCTGGAAGAATAAAGAGGATATAAATCATGTTCCTTTCAAACATCAGTTAGCTTTAAGTCTTGAATATGCATATTGTATCTGATGCAGTAAAATCAAGGTACAAGTCTTGTCAAAGGCTAACTTCATTAAAACTGTATCATTACCATTATAAACCATCCACATACAATGTGCATATTGAAAATAAATGATACATGGTCAAATACAATTTGGCATCTAGATGTTGTCGGACACACTTTCATTTTCACTGTAAATTTATTACCAATCACTTTGATCACATATTTTACAGAGGGTTAGTATAACAGTTTGAAGATGTTTGATCAATAATATTTATCAGGATGTTTTATGATTCATTCTATAAAAAGAAAACAAAGTGATATCACAAGGATGGGTACATTTCAATACAACAAAAAGAACTAACTGACCATCCTTGCTCCATGCTGCTACACGACAGGGACCCTTGTGAGCAGTGACATAACAAGTCTCGTACTGGGCCGCTTCAGGTGCTTGACTTTGTACTGCAAGGGAGAAAAAAAAAGGGAGATTATAAATACCAATACAAGTCCACACCAATGACTTTACTTTGCCACGGCCACCAGGACGTCCTCCCCTGAGGTGGAAAGACAAAATCAGCCAAGACTCTGGATTAACCCTGGAGGCTGCCTAACACCAAGCCCAGGACAGAAGTGAACGGAGGCAGACCACCCGTAGGAGCGCAAGGGGACACTCCGTCCTGTGCACTAAGTCAAGTAAGTCAAGATTAAAAGTGCACCTGACTGAACCGGTACTTGCAATGTCTACAAACATCTATCACAAATAAGATAAGTGTGTATCATGAATGTTCATTTACAAGATTAGATATGACTTTCTTTACCCCTCAAATTAGTTAAAAGAAGTTTGCCAAGGTGACATGTTTTGATTGTTCAGGGCACAATTTTCTCCCAATCGCTTTCATAAAACCAAATTGAAAAAGAAACAAAGAAACAAACAAGCAAAGACACGAGAGGCAAATGTTTCTTCTAACCAGCACACCAGAAAAACAAATTGTGTGCTCAACATTACTCTTAATTCCTTGAAAGCTTAAAGAACTATGCTCACTATTAAAATCAAATTAATTTTACCTCAAAAGTTCAAACGCACCTTTGAAAATAAAGAATAATAATTTATCTCACCTTCTGTATCAAAGTCCAGATCAATAGATGTGGCTGGAGCAACTGTGTCTGATATTGATATAGGCGCATGTCCTGTAGAAGAGAGATCATTGTACTTAGGGTTCTGATGCATAAAATTGTTACTATTACCAACAATTAAATTGAAGCTACATGTACAAACCATAAACAACATTTTATTAAATAAATATAGCAATGTTTTTTTCTGATATACTCTATAAAAAAGTAAACAAGATTCAAGCTTTTGTCAAGATCAATTCAAGTAGCAGATATTATTAAACAGACACTTTAAATGAGGCGCGACAGGTAGACCAGTGGTCTCCTAATCCGGTGACCTGGGTTCGAAACCAAGGCGATGCAAGTGCCCTTTGGTAACCGCCACCACCTGAAAATGCTGATTTCTTTCTGCTTTTTTTTAAATGTTACTTTAAATTTTGTTGTATATATTTGTTAATACTTTCTTTAAAAACAAGTGGAAAACTGGAAATTATAAAACTATCAAACCATCAGTCAGTATCTGTAACACATATAAATACAGTTTCAAAGCTGGTTGTAGTTTGATAAGATATAAGCACGCTTACTGTCTGGTTCTGCTCTGAGACCTAGCTGGACCACTTTCTGAAGACGATCTGATGGTGGGCAATCAGGAACTGGACAAACAATCTTACTCAGCTGCTGTGCAACCTCATGATAACCATCGTGGAGAAGTTGACTAAAATAGAGGGAAACAAAATGAAAAGTGCAATCTCAAACTCAATCTCATCCCTTCCCCTCACTCTTTACCCTTTAATATGTGTGCGTCGCATCAGTTACAAAACTTACAATGTATGTGTGAAGTGCGTCACCTGTTTAACAGTAGGGGCGCTGGTCCGAGAATGAGGATCGTTCTCATAAACGAGGATATCCTCATAAAATCCAGACAAAATGCGTCCTCAAAAATAAGGATCGTCTAGCGTCTGCATGTTGGCAGACGTTTTTTTTTCATCAGCGCTCTGCGGGTTTCGGGTTACCAAACCGCCCGCTGGCGATGCCAAAAATGGATTCCCTGGGGGAAAATAACTCTACCGGCAATTCACCGTCTACTTTTATGGGTTGTCCGTCTTCCAAAGGATTTATTGCTCATAATGTGAAGGTCTCTGTATAAAGTCAATGTAAAATGCTTGAACAAAATCATTACAGAATCTGTTTTTTGCATCGCCAATGCGCGATCAAAAATATGACATATCTGCAAAAATGTGATCCTTATTTTTGAGGACGCATCGGTACGCGTTTACAAAGATGATCCTCGTTTATGAAGACGATCCTTATTCTCGGACCAGCGCCCCTACTAAAACAAAAAGACAAAATCTCAGTCTCTGGAGTCTGTCATCAGAGGGTTGGAACCTCCTGTAGGTTCCAGAATGCTGTAAACCATATACATTGTAGCAGCATGATTTTTTACTTGCACGTCACTGTTTTACTGTATAAAGCAATTGTACACCCTTTTGTTGTCTGCACCTTCACCTGCTGTCACAACACATCCCATCCCAGCTTGGAAAAGCTGCTTCAGGGATTACCTCAATAAGTATCAACAGTAGGGGCGCTGGTCCGAGAATGGGGATCGTCCTCATAAACAAGGATTTCCTCATAAACGAAGACAAAATGCGTCCTCAAAAATAAGGGTTGTCTGCATTTTCGAGGATGTTTTAATTCATCGGCGCTCTGGGGGTTTCATGTTACAGAACGGCCCGCTGGCGATGCCAAAAATGGATTCCCCGGGGTTGTCCGTCTTCCCAAGGATTTATTGCTCATAATGTGAAGGTCTCTGTACAAAGTCAATGTAAATTGCATCAAGAAAATCATTGCAGAATCCGTTTTTTGCATCGCCAATGCGCCGATCAAAAATATGAAACGTCTGCAAAAATGCAGACGGTCCTTATTTTTGAGGACGCATCGGTCCATGTTAAAGAAGACGATCCTTGTTTATGAAAACGATCCTTATTCTCGGACCAGCGCCCCTACTGTCACTGATCAAGACAAGTCTGGTTGGTGTGACGTGATAATTACGTATTGACATTGCCATTGAACTTAAGTTGCGCTTAAGTTAAGTAGGCCCTCTCTCACTCAAAGTCGAACGGATCGGCCAGTGGGACCTTGTAAACTCACTGTGCAGTGCAAAGCTCTTCGTGCGCTGGAGTGAGCAGCAGAGGAAAACCAGCAGCAGCCTCGCCGCAGACCCGGCGCGAAGTGACACTGCACTGCACGATCATTTGCTAGCACTAAGTTGAATGGCCAAAAAACAACCCAAAACTGTACGGCGCTCATGTTTTATCACTAAATTCACTAGATTAAATAACGTTTGTAACGGAATGAAAATATACCATACCTAATTATCAGTCTGTACATCTGATCCTTCTCTCTTATAGTCATTGTTGCCAGAGACATGGTGAATTCAAAGATTTTGGAACAGATATTTCACAGAAATATGACCGGAAAATGCGGCGCTGTTTGGTTCAACGCGATAGTCTATGAAATGCCACTTGTGCAGTGCACATTTAGGCTAGATATTACTTAGTATAAAACTCAGTGTCTATATTATAGGATGCATCGTTTGGAACATTGTACACTGCTGAAAAGGTCCTGTAGATAATTTCATATCCAAACACTTCAATCGTAAATATCTGTTTCATATAATGGAAATTTGACAAACTGAAACTATAGCTGTCCCATTCTTTATTGTACAAATAAAACATGGTATGAATTAAAAAACACTAGAATTCATATTTGAAATGCGCATCCATCCATTATTGACTTCATGTGCACCTACTACTTCCTATCAAGCGAGTTGAGCTAGCTATGAGGACATAAGGAATCAAAATTATATAGGTTACCAATGCCCTCTCGAACAGGCACGTATAGCCACGGGGGGGGGGGGGGGGGCGGCAAGGGGGAAGGGCACGTGCCCCCCAACATTTTCCAAGATCGGTTGAACTTGTTTAGACCCCCTTTTTTTTTACCTCGATCGATTGCATGTAGGTGCACCCCCCCCGCCCCCCCCCCCCCCCCCCACAAACATCAAACTCTGGCTACGTGCCTGCTCTCGAAGCATTTATTTTGAGGCGATAATTGAGAAGTATATTCATAAACTAGCAAGTGTTATTATGGAGCACATCTGCAAGGTAATTATGATTAACACGATGATCGAGTCAGAAATGAAGTAACATCGATGCTTTGGCTGAGGAGTTATTCTGGTGCGATTACAGCTAGATGAAATGTATATACCAATGGAGCAAATATAATTCATCAAATATAGGCCTACATTATTAGCAATTGTAATTTATCATAGGCCTACATGTATAGAGGGCAGTGGCGTAGACAGGTTTGTACACCTGGGGGGATGACTCAGGGGCGGATCTAGCTTTTTGCTAAGGGGGGGGGTGACCAAAATAATGACGATGCGGAGCATCGTCCACGAGCCGCGAAGCGGCGAGCCGATTTTTTTTGGGGTGTTTATTTGAACCCCGTAAGTGATGTTTTCCTGGCATCTATTAACACAATGGAGACCATAAAAAGCAGTGCATGATAACGTCTTTTTAAATCAAGTAACAGTTAAATACACAGTTATATCCAGAGTTATCATGTGTTTGGTTAAGTTACCAGATGAGTTGAATATCTTCTCACAATATTTGCACTTGAAAGGGTTTCTCTCCAGCGTGCGTTCTTTTTTTCTTTTTTTTTTTTTTTTTTTTTTTTCTTTTTTTTTTTTTGTTTTTTTGGGCCGCCCAAGGGGGGGGGGGCGGTTTAAACCCCCTAACCCCCCCCCCCCGTAGATCCGCGCCTGTTTAATCTTGTGGTTATCTTGTGGTTTCCAAACCACAAGATAACCACAAAATACTTGTAAGATTTTCTTTTTTTTACCGTCTGAATTGGCTTTCACCGTGTGAATGCGGCTAATAACAATAAACACAATTACAATAATGATGAGGATTATTATTATCATCATCATAATTATTATTATTATTAATATTATAATTGTTATCATTATTATTATTACTATTATTATCATCATTATGACTTATTAAGTAAGCAAATATCATTCCCCAAAACCTGGGGGGGGGGGGGATGATTGTACATGCCATCCCCCCCACCTTGTGAGGTGGGGGGGGGATGCATCCCCCTCACCCCCCCCCCCGTTGTCTACGCCCCTGATAGAGGGCAATCGATCTCCAAGGCGATGTGAAAATGCGTTAGAAAAAAATATGTCAATGCTCCAGTAGTGAGGATTTATTTGGTGCAAATACAGATGAAATTTATATATACAAAGCGAATGTAATTTAGAAACATTATATTAGCAAGTGTAATTTATAAAGCACATTTTAAGGTCGATATGCCTACATAATAATGATGAACATGAGTCAGGAATAAATATGAAACACCAATGCTCTCTCTGAGGAATATTTGTGTGCGAAAGATGAAATTTATACTATGAAATTCAAGCTAATATATTGAGAAAATATAAGTATATTAGGACGTGTAATATCTAATATGGAGCACATCTCCAAGGCGATGCATTGTAGGGCTACATAATATTAACAAAACTTGAGTCAGAAACTCTCTGAGGAGTTATTTGGGTGCGATTACAGATGAAATTTATACATAATTTTTTATGAAACGAATATAATTGAGAAAACGTACATTCTTAGCAAGTGTAATTTAAGGAGCACATATTAAGGACGATGGAGCTACACATCTCCAAGGCGATGTACATAATGATGAAACATGAGTCAGAAATAAATCAGTGTGACATCCAGGCCCGGATCCAGGGGGAGGGGGCCCCACCCCTAGCCAAAAAAAGGAAAAAATTGTGACCAGAAATTTACCACTTTGTTTTTGCTCAAGGGGGTCACCCCCTCCCCCCCCCCCCCAGTGGGGGGGGGGGGGGGGGGGGGGGGGGGGGGGGGGGGGTAATGAGCATAATTTTTTCCGTATTTGACCCCAAAAATGTAAAAATTGTGCTGACCAATATCTCACTCAGAGAAGGGGGGGGGGGAGGGGTAGTGAGCATAATTGTTTTTTCGTATTTGACGCCGAAAATGTAAAAATCGCGCCGAACAATATTTCGCTCTGTGGAGGGGGGGGGGGGGGGGGGGGGGAAGGTGCGAGGTGCGGATTGTGTGATCCCTTACTTATATATATATATATATATATTGTTTTAATATTTTAAAAAAAAAAGAGCCAGGGGGGGGGGGCGGGCCCCTCCCCCCCCCCCCAGTGGATCCATGCGTGGTTTGGTCTCCCGCTTTAAACAAACTCTTCTCAAACTGAATACACGTAGGCCTATTGCATTTAACAATTAGCTATTACAGTGAAAAGGCCTAAAATAAATGGAATTTATATACGATAAAATTTGATGATTTGAAAAATGTTTATCTGGTAAAGTTTGGAATCAGGAAAAGAAAAAAAAAAGAAAGAGAAGTAGAAGCTATAGGAGGAGGAGAAAAAGAAGAAGAAGAAAAGGAGCTATAAAAGGATGGAGGAGGATAGTGGAGAAGAGACCCACCCCCCCCCTCCCCCTTCCGTTCTCAGGCCTTCTCGAGCTGCGTACCATCATCACCATAAAAAGCCAAATTATGTGAAAATATGACCTCCAGGTAAAATCTGAGATTTTTTTAGTACTGGTTATCTGATTTGACTCCTAAATGTTTGGTATTAGCCTACTGTAAAAAGCCAGCCTTGCTGATTCCAAATAGGGCATGGAATATGATGTCACATGAATTTATACTCATGCACGGGCCCGTAAAAGACAACACCTTTTTAAAGTAAGTTTTTTGAGTATGGCTTGCACCGACACCTTAATCAAAGCAGGGACGTGATAGAGGACTGGAATCAAGCCGCTCTCCTTTGACCCCATGCTCCAGGCCGCCGAAAGGCTATATGCGCTAACTGTTGACCAGGTGGTGAGATAAAAGAGCGCATGGAATTTTAGGATTTAAAATTCCTACATCAGAAGATGGTAACACAGCAACTGTTCGCTGTCCCTTTCGATGATTTCTCATCCATTGTTGAATGTGTAAAGAGTAGAACAAGCAGAACAAGCGAACACAAACTTCAGTGTAATTTCATGATTTTCATCCTTTTTTAACTTCAAAAATATATAAATTCACGTGAAAACACGCATTAGCAAACTAGATGTTATTGAAGATTGTAAATCATGGATTAAATAACAGGAAATAAAAACATGCACAAATTAGCGCTTTATCCTAAAATATTGAGTTTTTGTCACGGATGTAAATTTTCTTTTACCAACTTTGGCACACAAATTATAGGAAGGACGGAGTACTAAATTTGAAAATTTGTTTGATGCACTATTCCCAATACAATCCCTATATAAAGTTTTTGATTTACACTGAAATTTTGCCGGTAATGTAATATTTTGTAATAAATGTAAAACTGGTGCCTAGCTGGCTTCCGAAAGTCCCCGCAGTGGAAGCGCGGTTCGGAGCATGGAACTTCAAAGCCAAGGGGAATGTTACACATCCTATTGTGCTTTAGAACTCATGAATGCGTTTGAATAAATTACAAGAGTTTCGCCTCCTTTTTTTTTCTCCCTGAGGATGCGCGTATGCGATCAGTACGGGTTCTGTAATTTGAACTTGAAATGAAAATAATTTCATTGCGTTTTTGGTCACCTCACTAACATTAACTAAACCTAACTTCGTTATTTTACCCCCAATATTCATTACCTTTATATCAAATTAAAGAAAAGAAAATATCCAATCAGGATGTTCCAAAACCTCAATTTTGACAGTGGACGACAATATAGCCTGGTTTTGATGGATGCATTTTTTTTTATGTGGCTCCATTCACGCTCCAAGCCTATACGTACCCGAGCTCGCCGGTCCGCGGTCCCTGGATATGCGCATGCCAAGCCGCCCGCTATCGCCTATATATATCTCTAGCTATACTAGCTCTCCGGCCGTGTCTCCGTCGATTACTATACCACCATGCTTAGCACGTGCGTGTGTGTTGTGTTCCCCAGTCTAACATTGTAACAAAACAGTTCATCTATTCTTAGAACTAGAAGAGTTCGTCATGCCGTCGACTTTTGTCAAAACAGATATCTACGATGAGGCATCTGCTGTCATTAGTAAGGCACAGATAAAGGAAAAGTCAATTAAATCACTGGTTTATGAAAGTAATTCTAAGGTAAGTTTTAAAATTAGATTAGGTTTCAGTCCCACTAATACAAAAAAGTGCTGGTTGTCTCCTGCAGGCAGCATAGCTGCATTACTGGCTGTGACTGTGTATTAAATGCTGTGCTATTGATTTTCAACATTTCAAACACCACTGTACAAAACTCAACTGATTTCACTAAAAATCGGTACTTTAGTGACAATTGATGACACCTAGACTTAAAATAGATCTAGATCTAGATCTAGATGATAGATCTAGCAGTGAATGTGAATGTTAGAAAGAATATTTTTTTTTGGTTTTTGTCATGACTGTCAAACTTGCTGATCATGATCAGCCGCATCGGCATCATTGTGTGCATCTGTGTGTTATGAGTGTATTGACAATTCATGTATTCAAATGCTGCCTATCAACACGTAGTGCAGTGCTGCCTAGGCCCTAGAGAGGTCGATACGCGCTACGCATTAGCATTGACTCTATTACTTTATTAGGGTGTCTGATCGCGCACTCAGTTTTGTGTGCTAAAATCCTTCCCATAGAGATTGCACACATCCCTATGCAGTCCATGTGCATTGCGGGCTCATGCTAAATTGGTCAATGTTTTTATTACCAAAATGGTGTCATATGAAAAAGCAGGTTTTTCTCCATATTTCCCAATGGGTTAGGGGGCCACCCCCAAAATTCTAAAAATATCTTGCTCAAAACAGCGATTTAAAGGTAGACTCTAATACAAAGTTTTGGTATGGGGTCATGAATTTGGTTCAAATGAACATATTGGAAGCATATGCTATCCAAAATATTCATTGATCGTTGTCGCGGTTGAAATCGAGTCTAAAGTTATGAAATTGTAAATAATAAACTCTTTATGTTGTATAGCTCCCTCTCAAGGTCACTATATTGATTAAGCTATAAAACAATGTTTTTTGACTAAAATCGGCCGATAAGCTATTTCCGTTTGGGAATTATATATCAGAACTACATATTCTGAGATTTTCATGGTCGCAGCTACCATTGTACGGTCGTAGGCGCTATTTGAAATTTATCAAAATTTACCGGGAGCACCGGTAAATTTTTATATTCAATTTTTCTCGAAAACAGACGTGTTTTAGGGGCTAAATTTTCTAGTGCTTATAATAAATCCACAGGGGTATCCAATTATATTAAAATTGTAAAGAATCATTATCCACCCAATTTCAAAATTTCCCGAAACTTTGTATTACCTTTAAAGATCGTTTCCATGGTAACTCAGCAGTGCTCAGAGATTTACCAATTTCATGAACTGCTCCCCCGAGGGATAAGTCGGGCCAGCTGTAAATACCCTTACTCCACGCTTTGCATATCGTGCTGTGCATTAGCTGTGCAGCTTTTGAGCAGAAATTATAACTCTGCATGTGTGAACCATTTTTATGTCCATTCTGACCAAAATGCTATGAATATTGCACAGTTTTTGAGGGGCTGTATCTTTTGATAGAAACATCGGTGAGTCAAGAAATTTGACAGGTATTATTCTGATTACATTTTTTATTCCAATATCCAACAAAATGGTGAAAAACGATCCCAAATTGAAAATTGAAAAATCGTTCAGACACCCTATCTCTATCTATGCTTTGCTGGAGTGGTCATACTTGCCGATCAACCACATCGGCATGATTGTGTGCATTTGTGTATTAAAAGTGTATTGACTATTCATGTGTGCAAATGCTGCCTATTAATAGGGTGTCTGAACGATTTTTCAATTTTCAATTTGGGATCGTTTTTCACCATTTTTGTTTGATATTTGAATACAAAATGTAATCAGAATAATACATTTCAAATTTCAAGTCTCAGCGATGTTTCTATCAAAAGATACAGCCCCTCCAAAACGCTGGTACCGTAAATCTCCGTGTATACGGCGCACTTTTTTTCCGTCGTCAAAAACCAAAAGTAGGGGGTGCGCCGTATACACAGGTACAGGATATTTTGAGTCCTCAAAATGCCACTTTTTAGTGGTTTTCGAAAATCTCTGTGTCTCAACATGAATTACATAATGCAAATAAAGAATAGGATCTACTATTTGAAGTTAAACTACGTTCCTAATTTGAAGGGAAGAGAGTTTTTTTTTTTTTTTTTTTTTCAGTCACGATAAATTATGCCCCTTCACAAAGCACTTTGCCGGCCCAAGCTCTCCCATGTCTTCAGCTCACTCACCTGTATCATGCAGCTCACTCACTCAAGCAACTCACGAAAACTAGCCTGTCCAAATTTCTGTTTGGACTCGCGAGGAATTTTTTTCTGTCATCTTCAGTTTTAAAAACAACATTGTTACTAGGTCTAACTTAGTTCACAAACACTTCAACTGTGCCTCGTAATAAAATGAAAGTATTTTCGAACACTGAAATGAGCCGATCTGATCTGGTTAACAAAAAAGCCAAAACAGCCCAAAAAGCTTTTGTGTGGCTTTTTTGGCTTTTTGTTAACCAGATCAGAACGGCTCGCGCGTTTCCGTTTTACACCCTGCCCTAGGCTTTTCTCCAATAAAATTTTACAAACCGACTGGTATTCGGAGTCTAGTCGTCCACATCTTGCCTCGGCGCACTCACCACCAGAACTCTGAAAACGTCACGTAGCGCTAGCTAACTCTCTATACTAGTTGATCTTCCTAGTCGTATCATTTATTTTTATCCATTAATACGCAATACTCTAAGAGCGTGAGGATGCGTGATCAGCTCGCAAAATTTAGCCCAGCGATAACAAAACAATAATATATCGGGAAAACCGTCTTGAACAAGAAGACCCTCGCATCCCCAATTGAAATTGTACATAAGCTTTGGCTTCGCTATTCTTGACGTCGATATAAACAAACTTAGACTTCGGATACAGCATGTTTCGTGTAATTTCTTGCCGAAAAGCCTAGGGCAGGGTGTAAAACGGAAACGCGCGAACGGCTCTCATTTCAGTGTTCAAAATACTTTCATTTTATTACGAGGCACAGTTGAAGTGCTTGTGAAATAAGTAAGACCTAGTAATAATGTTGTTTTTTTTTAAACTAAATTGACAGAATTTCTTTTGGCAGAATTTTTTTCCCTTGATTTTTTTTTCCAGAATTTTTTTTCCCCGATTTTTTTTTTTTTTTTGTCTTCAAAATAGGGGTGCGCCTTATACACAGGTGCGCCTTATACACGGAGATTTACGGTATATTCATATCATTTTGGTCAAAATCGACGAAAAAGATGTCCATGCAGAGTGATGTTGTTTTGCTAAATTCAGACAAACAGCTGTATCGCGCGATATGCAAGCGTATGCATATCGTACGCATGTTGCTAAGCCAATGCGCGACTTGCAAGCTTGAGTCACGCTGTCTCCGCGATATGTGCCATTGACTAGTATGGGTGGCTGTTCGCGCCATAGAACCCGGAAGTGAATACACGTTGTAGTCAACGGCAATATCGCGGAGACAACGTGCACGTTGTCTCCGCGATATTGCCATTGACTATAACGTGTATTCACTTCCGGGGTCTATGTCGCGAACGGCCATCCATACTTTCATTCACTGTAAGCGCACATGTTACGCGATGTAACCATGGTTTGGACTGAGCGGAGCTCACGCCTCCCTACTTAGCTGATTCCAAAAATGTGGGAAGGGTATTTTTAAACTGTTGGGGCGAGTGATCTCTTGGGGCTAGCGAAAAAAAAAGTGCATACCGGTACATATTTTCCTTACGTCTAGCCGGACATAAGCCCGGGGGGCGCAGCTCAGGAAAGTGGCAAATTTTGGAGCTAGGATGCAAACAACATTTAAATCGCTGTTTTGACCAAGATATTTTTAGAATTTCGGGGGTGCGCCCCTTTGGGGAATATGGAGAAAAACCTGCTCTTTCATATGACACCTCATTTATTGAGTTTCACCTTCAGGATCACAATTAGCCCCAAAGGTTTGAATTTCAATTTTTTCATAAAATCATTGACCAATTTTCATGGTCGCGCAATGCACGTAGACTGCATAGGGATGCGTGCAATCTCTATGGGAAGTATTTTAGCACACAACATCGGGTGCGCGATCAGACACCCTACTATTAACACGTAGTGCAGTGCTACTAGAGCCTGTCTATACGCATTAACATTGGCTCTCTATGCTTTGCTGGAGTGATTAATCTATGAATGAATGATCTACGACTAGGCGAATAGTGATACTGATAGGCATGCCATGGCCAATTGATTAATGGCCGAAGTTTATTTATCACAGTTACCCAGTTAGTACCTTTATAGCCTGGCTGCTGTAGTCGTAGGCGTAGATTTATGACAGGCTGTCTAATTATTGATTCTGTGGAGAATATTGTGCGTTCATATTTTAATTTTATTAAAAGAAAAAGAACAAGAAAAAAAAGACTTTTTCTGTTGTTAATCTTCGAAGTACTATGGCTCTGAGCTGGGTCTATAAGACTATGAATAGTCTATTTGCCATTTACAGTTTCACTTTAAAGTGTTTGATTTTTTCCCAAAAAATTACCTTTTTCAAATTATTTAGTAGACCTAGATAGAATCTATCTAGTTTGAATTTGAGTTGCATGTGAACCAAGTTTACAAGAATTCTTATAACAATTTTGAGCTGTAATTGTTTGCAAATTTGAATCAAAATGCAAGGTATTTTTGGATACCGTAATTAACGTTGTATAAACCGCCCTCGTGTATTAACCGCACCCCTCTTTTTCGCCCTTTAATTTTTTTTATTTTTTATTTTATTTTTGCCGACTCTGTCGGCAGCAAGCCAGGTCCGTGTTAAAAAACCCACGCGGGAATGCCTTTTATTTAACTGCGAGTTGCAGCTGAATGTGTAAGATCATTAATGTAAATTTAAAAAACAGTAGAGGACCTAGGATAGAACCTTGTGGTACGCCGTGGTTAGATCAGTGAACAAGCCGAGATGTGCCCGTTAGAATGTATAGTTCCTACTGGTGTAGGTATTTATTCAATCTGTAAAGATAATGCACAAAAAATAACATATTTTGAGTTACCTTGTTTATTATACTCTGAGTCTGACATGTTCTTAATAAATGGTTTGAAATGTACACTTCTTTGAGTGACCTGGTTCTTATTTATGTTTTCTTTATATAGTCTATACATAGAAAAGAATCTACATTTTGAGACAAATTGGCAACACACGTGACACAGAAATTGTGCTTCTAACTTCAACCTATTTTCACGTGTACATTATTTACAAAGAACTTTGACTTTTGTTTATAACTTTCCTTTTCCTTCTTGTTTTACATAATCACATCATCAACACATTATTTACATAATTATATCATTAATCCAAAGAACTTACTTCTGTGGCGGGACACAAATTAAACATGCTGAAAACATGCAAAGGATGACGAGCTGACAATTCCTTCCTGTCAACGCGTTGAAACGAAAGTGAGTGACAACTGAACATGCCGTCCTAAAACCACCGTGAAAGAAATTGCTACGGTATCTTTAGAATGAAAAATCCAAAGAAAATACTGTTTGAGCTTACAAAAGTAACGGGAAAAATCGGTCTCAAAATAAATACCTTTGCAACGATTGAATTTCCTTAATAATATGAAAAACAACAATTTCATACCAAAACATCCTCCCCGCCCAATGAGGGAATTTTTTCTCATGAAGTAAATGAAGAAAGAGAATCCTACATCCAATAAAATGCAAAGCTAAATCTGCTCTTAAGTTTACAATGTTTCAAACTTAAAGTTCTCGCGTAACCTAATCTTCGTAACCTTCTGCGGGATAGATTACAGCAATCTTCGTGATCGGGCGACGGTACTCAGAGTTCATAGTCTTTACTTTCACGTTCCGCACTTTACCGTCATCACCCGGAAACACCTCGATTATGCGAGCGATTGTCCACTTACTACGTACAGAGTTCGCGTCTGCGAACATAACGATATCATCAACGCGTACATTACGTCGATGCACATTCCATTTTCTTCTAGGAGTCAACAGTGGCAATACGTCCCGCGTCCAGCGTTGCCAGAATGAATCTACGATGCGCTGAACCAGTTCTACTCTGTGCCTTGGATTTCTCGTTTCCAAGAATGGACCTTGCGCTACGTTCCCTGATGCTCGTCCCAGAAGCATGTCGTTAGGTGAGATATATCCTCCATCATCGGGATCGGTTGACAGTCTGCCAATTGGTCTCTGGTTGACCAGATTCGCCACCTCAGCCAGACAAGTTAAAAGCTCAAATGGTGCCAACACTTGCTCCCCAATTGCCTTCTTCAAAGCATGTTTGCAGCTTTTAACTAAAGCCTCTGCGCAGCCGTTCTGATGGGGTGCTCCTGGTGTGGTAAACCTCCATACGGTGCCTCTCTCAGCACAAAAATCCTGAAGTTCTTCGTTGGACAGTCCTTCAATCATCTTCTTCAACTCATGTTGAGTGCCGACAAACTGAGTGCCATTGTCGCTTAGGATGCTGGCCGGTTGTCCTCTCACGGCAAAAAAACGCCGCAGTACCTGCATAAACTCCATGGCACTGCAATCTACTGCCAGCTCGAGATGAACTGCCCTTGTGTTCAAGCAGGTAAAGATGACTCCGTAATGCTTCGAAGTCTTGTTGCGTCCCACTCGCACGGTTAGTGGCCCGAAGTAATCGCACGAAGTGAAGTGGAACGGTGGTGTATTCGGAGCTAATCTCTCCCTAGGTAGCTGGGCCATTTCTTGGGTCTCAGTTTTATGCAGAAAAGCTCTGCATTTTGTACATCTGTACTTGAGAGTTTTGATAAGCTTATGTCCCCGAAGAATCCAGTACCTAAGCCTTATCTTTGCCATGGTTGCAGCTACTCCGCTATGACTCGTCTCATGAACATGACGAGTAATCAGCATGGAAACATGATGTCCATACGGAAGAAGAGCAGGATGCTTGTGCTCGAATGATGTCATCGCTTTATCTATCCTGCCTCCTACTCGAATGACTCTATAGTCATCAATGAAGGGACTCAAGGACTTCAGTTCTCCCTTCTTGATTCGTGATTCCATGCCTTTCTGTACGTCTCTGATGATGTACCTTTCTCCCTCCTCTAGTTCTGCGGGAGTCATTCCTTTACTGGTCTCTTTCTCCTGATTTCCCCGTCTAGCCTTGAGTTTCTTCACAAACTTTAACACCAATGTTGCGACTCTGACCAGTTTCCTCCAGCTGGAGAACCTCTCATAATCGATTAGGTCACAACTTAAACCCACAGCTAGAACCGTCTTCTCATGACGCCTCTCCTTCTCAACGTCAGGTAGATTCGTAAGAACCTTCACTTCCTCAGGCCAATCAGATCTTGACTGTTGTAGGAAGTCTGAACCGTGTTGCCATGACCCCTTCAGTTCATTTGCCTTCAGTCCTCTTGACAACACATCTGCTATGTTGTCTACTCCCGAGATATGTCGCCATTTGCTGGGGTCTGTGTTGCTCTGAATTTCTCCTACTCTAGTAGCAATGAACGTCTCGAAGTTCCTAGCCTTAGACCTTACCCATGAGAGGGCTATCATACTGTCTGTAAAGAGTATGACATCATCTATCTCCATCGTCAGCTGCTCTAGTATCGTCTTGTACAATCTGCTGGCAAGAACTGCGGCCTGAAGTTCAAGGCGGGGAACCGTCAGTGGCTTGAGTGGTGCCACTCGTGATTTCGCTGCCACAAATCTTGTCTTGTAATCTCCTTCCTCCGTCTCCCACCTCAGGTACGCAGATGCTCCGAAGGCGTGCATTGATGCATCACTGAATATACAGAGTAGCGGCTTCCCAACTACATCCTTCGGAGTCAGACATCTCTCAAACGTTACTCCCTTGAGCTCTTCCATCTCTTGAAAGAATCTCTTCCACTCTATCTGGCATTCCTCTGGAAGAACTGCATCCCAGTCATAGCCAGCTTCCCATATCTTCTGTAGTCCTATCTTTGCTCGGATGACAAACGGTGCTGTGTAGCCAATAGGATCGAAGATTCGAGAAACCTGGCCTAGGATGATTCTCTTGGTTAGCTCCTTATCCAAGAACTTCTCAACTTTCACCCTGTAAGAGAACTCATCCCTTTGTCTGTCCCAGAAGACTCCTAGCACCTTTTCCTCTGCTAGACTCTCCATCAGAGTTTTCTCCATTTCATCTCCTCCTGCTCCCTTTAGCTGTGTGCTTGAAGTCCAGCCTTTCACCTTAAAGCCACCATTAGCGAGAATATTGTCAATGCTCTCAGTTAAGGCTTGAGCTTCCTCTCTCGTATTTGTAGATGTGCAGATATCATCCATGTATGAGTCTCTCTTCAACACATCTGCAGCCTCTGGGGACTGAGTGCGTCCCTCTTCCGCAGTGAGCCTCAATGCTGTCTGCGCCATTGCTGAAGCCGGTTTGTCACCGAAGGTAACAACTTGCATCACATACGTATCAGGCTTTCTATCAACTTGCATATCTCTCCACAAGAATCTGTGTACGTGTTGATCAGATTCCGGTATCAGCACCCTATGATACATTTTGGAGATGTCCGCACAGACTGCTACTGGCTTCTCCCGAAATCGTAGGATGACTCCAAACAAATTGTTTAACAGGTCAGGCCCCTTCATCCAGAAATCATTGAGACACTTGCCTTGGTACACTGATGAAGAGTTGAAGACAATTCGTATCGGTGTGCTCTTTTTCTCTGGTCTCAATACAGCGTGATGAGGGATGTAATGCACAGGGCCGTTGTACGACTCCATCTCCTCGGCCGTTAGCTTCCTAGCAAAATCCATCTGAACCATCTCCTTGATCTGATGGTCATAGGCCTTTGCATGCTCCGCATCCTTCATCAGCCTTTTCTCAGTAGCACAGAGCATTTTCTCCACTAGAACCTTATTGTCTGGAAGTTCTCTAGGATCTTTCAACCATGGGTACGGTACCAGCCACTGCTGTCCTTTCTTCTGACAGGCCTCAGTGATTAACTTCTGTTCATCTGTCTCCCTAGCTGGACAAGCCACACCCATGGACTCCGTCGTCCAGAAATCCTGCAGGTCAATAGGATTTCTAACCACCTGTACATTAAGTACACTTCCACTGCTCTGTCCTGGCTTGCCGCCAAATACCACCCAACCTAGTGGAGTTCATGTAGCCACTAGGTGTCCTCTTTCTCTTGACTTGACGTCACCAAGATGTAGTCTTGCATAATCAGCACTGATGAGTAGATCAACTGACCCGTCTCCTCTGTTGAGCTTATCAAGATCGAAAATCCTTGCAAGCTCCCGAACTTCAACACTTGTGATGTTGTCGTTGATCACATCTAGTCCAATAGCTTTCACATTAACAACTCGATGATTGTCCAAAGACTCTACCTTCACCCGATACCACTTAGAATTAGTAGTCTCTCTATCTCCGCCGACCTTTGTGATCACTATTTGAACCGGATCACCCTCCAGGTTGAGCTTTTCTGCTACTCCCTTCCTGATGAGTGTCACCTGAGAACCCGAGTCCAATAAACAGTTTCCAATGACTGCTCCCTTTGGACCACGAACCTTGACTGTAAGAATTGGCAGAAGAGTTTCACTCGATCCGGTGCTTGCAACATCCACAGTAGATTCCTGGATCTTTATGGTTGAATGTAACAAAGGATGGTGAAAGGAAGAACATCGATCACACTTCTTCCTTCTACGACATGTAGTCATCCTATGTTCCTTGCCAGCTCGTTTCAGACAGCTAAAACAAGCCCTGTTTTCCTTCATCAACTCATACCTCTCCTGCTGGCTCATCTTAACGACCTTCTGACACTTATCGACCCAATGATCATTGGATTTGCATAGCCAACACTTAAAGTCTGGCTTGTGACTATCATTTCCTTTGTCCTCCTGTGTCAAATGGTGTATGAAGGCACCCTGCTTTGACTTGCTATCTGACCTTCCTTCTCGAATCGATGCAGTTGCCCTGATACGAGTTTGCAACTCCTGGCTCAACCATTCCATTAAGCACTTCAAAGTTGGCGACTTCTGTTGGCGTAACCAGATCTTACGATCTTCATTCGTAAGCTTTCGCTCTATCAATGACAACATGTGAGAATTGTTCATGTCCTCTTCCTTGTTGATTTCCTTCAGAGTGTTGTAGCTCCTCCTCACTAATCCTGCTAGTTCAATGAACCCTTTATCATCGCCGTCTTTCAAGCTCTTGAACTTCTTGATGTCGTAGATAACAGCATCTGCGACATTCCTCTGATCACCATAGATGACATCTAGTTGCTCCCAAGCTGCTTTGTAGTCTGTTCCTATGCCTTGAATCACTTCAAGTGCTTTGCCTTGTAAACTAGTACGCAGCATGGTTATACAGTCCCTCTCCGTGTATTTGGACTCGATAAGATGTTTAAAGTCCGATTTGAAGGTCTGGTACTCTCTGATGTCTCCTGAGAAACGTGGCAACTTTGGTTTCTCTATCTGTACGTGACATGCTGTTGTGTTTCTCACTTCTGACCTTGGGCTATCAGCCTCTCCTGTGGTGTCAACCACGCCGGTACTATTGCCTACATAGTCCACAACCTTCAACTTCATCTGCATGAAGTTATTCATGCAGTCCTCCATCCACGCCTGCTCTGCTTCATACGCGGTGTCATCGAGAACCTCACAATAGGCATCGTGCTTTGCCTCCACATTTTCATACAATTTGCGGAATTCGTGATAGCTCTCATCTACCTCCTTGCGGGAT
The DNA here is from genome assembly GCA_035222895.1 of Strongylocentrotus droebachiensis. Lineage (NCBI taxonomy): Eukaryota > Metazoa > Echinodermata > Echinoidea > Camarodonta > Strongylocentrotidae > Strongylocentrotus > Strongylocentrotus droebachiensis. The sequence goes on along the minus strand of JAVYIG010000185.1, from coordinate 486,524 downwards.
CTTTCAGTGTTCAAAAGGGCCTGTAGTTGGTTTGTACCCCTTGTGAGCTTCCCTTTTGCCGTTCTCCTCTTAACTTTCAGCTCGCCTGCAGTTTCAGCCATCTTGTCCGTCTGATTCCAATCCCGGAGTTTCGAAAGAAATTGAATTATGGTTAGATCAGTGAACAAGCCGAGATGTGCCCGTTAGAATGTATAGTTCCTACTGGTGTAGGTATTTATTCAATCTGTAAAGATAATGCACAAAAAATAACATATTTTGAGTTACCTTGTTTATTATACTCTGAGTCTGACATGTTCTTAATAAATGGTTTGAAATGTACACTTCTTTGAGTGACCTGGTTCTTATTTATGTTTTCTTTATATAGTCTATACATAGAAAAGAATCTACATTTTGAGACAAATTGGCAACACACGTGACACAGAAATTGTGCTTCTAACTTCAACCTATTTTCACGTGTACATTATTTACAAAGAACTTTGACTTTTGTTTATAACTTTCCTTTTCCTTCTTGTTTTACATAATCACATCATCAACACATTATTTACATAATTATATCATTAATCCAAAGAACTTACTTCTGTGGCGGGACACAAATTAAACATGCTGAAAACATGCAAAGGATGACGAGCTGACAATTCCTTCCTGTCAACGCGTTGAAACGAAAGTGAGTGACAACTGAACATGCCGTCCTAAAACCACCGTGAAAGAAATTGCTACGGTATCTTTAGAATGAAAAATCCAAAGAAAATACTGTTTGAGCTTACAAAAGTAACGGGAAAAATCGGTCTCAAAATAAATACCTTTGCAACGATTGAATTTCCTTAATAATATGAAAAACAACAATTTCATACCAAAACACGCCGTGTAATAGAAGAAAAATTGGAGGAATTATTATTATAAACTACATATTGAGATCTATCAGAAAGATTACTTTCAAACCAAGATAACAGACAAATTTGAGTGTTGTTCTAGTTTTCGAGTGGTGAGTCAACACACCGATTACTGAGCTTGGAGAATTTTGTTTTTTCGTTGGGTGTACCGTGTATAAACCGCACCCCCGACTTTGAATTTTTTTCGGTGGCAAAAAGGTGCGGTTTATACACCGTTAATTACGGTAACTTTAATGTATGGAAATAAATGGTTGCCTTTCCCTTGGGACGGTGGGAAGATTGGCCTAATAGTAATAACGCTAATTTCAAATGTTTGCAAGCCAATAAAAGCACACAGGATCATACTTGTCACCTTTATTAATTTGAAAGTGTTCTGGATTATTTGACAGGTTGGGTATTAGTTTAAACAACAAAAAACTACATCATCACACTTTATTTTCCATGTACAGCATATATACCGTTTGATATTGACTTGCTTATGAAGCTGATCACAGTTTTTTGTCTCAAAATGTACTCTTGAAGCACGCCCTCAATAGTGTAGACTGAAAATAGATGTCACTATTATTGTTCTACTTTTCCCAGAATATCCGCCAGTTGTATGCCCTGGTCTGCGAGTCATTGAAGTATGCTACAATCATTGAGGAGATCATTGACAGCACTGCATTTCTACAGAAGGTCCCATGGATGGATAGAAACCTAGCACTGGTAAGTATGGTGTACATCATGTACAAGGTGGTTCTAGGACAATCACGACAATTACCCCCAGAAAATAACCCCCTTGGACAAGGGGGGGGGGGGGGGGGAGGGGAGGGGGAGAGAAGAGTGATTGTCCAGGGGATAATTGTCCTGATACAGTACAAGGTTGTTAGAAATAGCCATGTGTCCCTGCATAGCTTTATGTATGTGTAGAATTGGCCCCAATGTGTTTTGTGTGTATGAGACTTTAAGTTTCAATTTATGGGTAGATCATGCATGAGGAGAGGAACATTATTGTTTAAGATTTCATTTCCAACTTGGAAACCACATTGTTGTAGCAGAGTAATAATTAAAGAGTCCCTAAATCAGATAAACTAGCAAATGTAAGTAAATTAAATCTTGTTTCCATTGATTTTTGTGTTCATTTGATCTATTGCAGCAGTGAATTTGTGTCACAGTTCCAGATTGGTCTCGTCCCATGAGTGCCTATTTGGGACTATCATGAACATACTGTACACTGCTGCCCTGGGGGTGTTTCACAAAGATCCTAAGTTGAACTTATCTCTAAGTTGGACTTAAAAGTTATGGAAAGCCATTAGCATTTTTGAAAATATTTTGTAAAAGTTATATTAAAAGGCATTAATTGTTTATTCAAATCATTCATATTTTCTATCATCAAGGAGATTTCATGTTCCGGATGTGGAATTTATAAAAAGTCTAAAATACTTGAATTTCTGCTTTTGAATATATTTCATTTTAAGACTCCAATGGCTGTCCATAATTTTTAAGTCCAACTTAGAGTTAAGTTCAACTTAGGATCTTTGTGAAACACCCCCCTGGTGTAATTGTATAAATGTGGAGAATCATTGACTATGGGTAATGAAATAATGAAATCCAATCGCAAAAACAACCCAAAGCAGTCAAAAGAAGTCCAACCCCCTTTCCCCCCATCAGAAAATGCATGCTTATGATTTGGCTTCAAAGAGTAATGAACCTCCAGGTTACTGGCTCAAAATCCTGTGGTAGACTTTGTAAGACCTGGAAGGAGACACTAGAAGAAAATATGAGAGCAACTGGCCTCATCCAGGTGGATGCCAAAGGCCAGAAGTCTTCGAGAAAAACCACAAGGAAAATGAAACATCAAATCCCCCAAGAAGGGGGAAAAACAGACGGTAAATGATGATGATGACCTACCAAAATAACTACACCTAATATGCATGTATACAAATACTGGTACCTACACCTAACATGTGTGCAGAATTAAAGATACCAACATATATATACAAATCCTACACCTGGAATCATAGATTTGATTTCCTCCTTGACTTTCTAGTTTAACCAAAATTCTTTTTCAGGTGCTCCTGTATGACTTTCTGTTTGGCAAGAAGCTTGCCGGCGCATGCTCAGGAAAGTATCGTAAGGCTGTGGTCAAACAGAAGAAGGAGCTGAAGGCTGAGCTACAGAAGATGAAAGAGAAGAAAGGAGCGACCAGTTCATCTGATCTGTTACCAAGTCAAGTCAAAGATGAAGGTAAAGCAATTTCCTTTTTCATAAAAAGACACAAGTTATATATAAAATTTTTGCATACATGAGTCATGTATACATATCCAGGTTATCTTGCATGTAAAATAGTATATCGAGTGTATTGTACACAGAATCACAAAATGTTGTATCATTAAAAAATATTTTGCTTACTGTAGAGGGGCTAAAACGATGCTCACCAGTCCATTATCCTGCCAAAAGGCTGCATACACGCTACCGTTATAGTGCTTGTACACGCGAGCGCGCTATCGATTGGGTGCATTATTCATGATTGCTCGCATTCTTAATAGCAGTTATTGTTCATTCTCATTGTACTGTGCCAAGTGTTTCGCACGCGCTATTGATAGTACCATCGCGTTAATCCGATTATCTCAAAATTAACTTGGCACAGGGGGATTTGAGGCTTGGCACAATGGGAATTAGCCCTGTGGCATTAGCAGGGCTTAAATTAATCCAAGTCCACCAAGGCCATGGCCATGGATGCCCCTTTGAATGGCCTCAATGCCCCTCTCATTGGCCTTGGAGATTTTTTGTGCCCTTTCCAATTCTTCCTATTTGTGCTGTAATATAGGAATGTGCCCTACCAAAAAGTGGCCTTGCCCTAAAAATATTTAAATGTAAGGCCTGCATTAGGCTGTATTCATTATGGCAGGATAAGAGTTAAGGCCACCCAAGGGAAACATAGAAAGTGGCCACTTTAGACAGGTGGCCTTTCTAAACAGGTTCTACAACACTCATTTCTTTATCAAAGGATACAGAATGCATTATGTTCACTATAGACAGGTTGCCTTTATAAAGAGGTGGCAAATAAAAGATTATTATTACTAAGAGTAAGACAGGCTTGACTGTATACTATAACTTAATCAATAACTTGGATTGTTTGTATTTAATGATAGTTTTATGTAACGTCCATCATCTAGTATGGATGCAGTACATGTTTTTGAAATATACGGAAATGTATTTTACTCTGCTTTACAAAATCTAAAGAGTATGAACGTAGGGTGTAAACCAGTATACCAGGTAAGGGTGGGTGATGCTGAGGAAGGCAGAGCGATCTGGTCTGTCAAATGCATCTAAGCAATTTTCCTGCGGTATGAAAATATACTTTGTCAAACTGTAGTGTCTGATGGCAAGTTGGCAACCATAAACATTAATCGTTCTATTCATATTTCTAACTAAATCATGATTCATAGGTGGACAGTGAACATATGTTCACTATGTCGTCAGAGCCGAAGCTCATCTCATATCATGTCTAATGTGCTATTAGCATAAAAGCATAATGCAACCTTCTCTATTCTCAGTTTCTATTCCAAGGTACGTACGTGTGAACCTCCTGAAGACCAGCGTTGATGATGTCATCGCTGCTTTCATCGAGGCTAATTACACCTGTGTGATGACGAGGGATGAGGCAGAAGAGGAGAAACAAGATGCTACTCCAAAGTATATCAGGTACAAATCAACCCATGTCAAGACAGTTTATAGGAAATCAAATTCAATATCCACTGTTTGATACTGTTTGATTAAAATTCTTATTATAACAAACATTTTTAATGCAAAGTATATTTTTTACCATAATTCAATTGAGGTTATTGGAAAATATAGTCACACTTTGTTAAAACATCAACAAAAACTATGGGCATCCTATCTGGCACTTCATATTCAAGTCATTTGTAAAGTCACATGTAACTTTACAAGCAGCTTTATGAAACACCCCCAGGACCCCCTTTCTACACTGTTAATGTGTGTAGCCCTTATTATGACAATTAACCAAGTCTTTTTGTTATCCTGTCCTTGTCCACAGTAACCTGAGTGTGGATGTGAGTCGGAGTTTGGGTCAGTATGAGTTTGCTGCTGATCTTCATCTAGATGACGTCCTGGTGTTTGCAGCAAGGACAGACTTCCACAGTCATCCTCTTTATCTTCAGGGTCACATCATTCTCATGGACAAGGTACGTATCTTGAAATAAAGTGGTCACCAATAGGTCACTCGTAGGTAGTCACCCGTAGGTACATGTAGTCACCCATAGGTAGCCACCCTTAGGTAGTCACCTGTAGGTAGTCACCCGTAGGTAGTATGAGTTTGCTGCTGATCTTCATCTAGATGACGTCCTGGTGTTTGCAGCAAGGACAGACTTCCACAGTCATCCTCTTTATCTTCAGGGTCACATCATTCTCATGGACAAGGTATATTTCTGGAAATAAAGTAGTCACCCGTAGGTAGCTTAACAAAACCAGGGATGCCAGTTTTCAGGCAAAAGCATGAATTCAGGCCCTGGCAATTTATTTTCAGACCGTAGTTAAGGTTTTTTGTGTGTACAAAATAGCTCATTCTAGGTGATTTTCAGGCCTTCTGATCAATTCTAACTGGCATCCCTGTAAAACGTATTGGCGCAAAAAGATGCGTCCGGAACGCAAATGCATAATGGGTAGTAGTGTTTGTTGATTAAAATCCCTTTTTGACATCTGAAGAAAAATTGAGCTAACATTAAGCCTCATTTAGATGGTAATGTATATGAGGGTCCACCTCTGTGTGATAAAGCCATGATTTTTAACAATTATGTAGTTCCTGTTCTGCCGTTCTGAGCTACCTTACACTTACATCATGTTGCACCAGAATCTATTCAATAATACCTGCAGACATACTGTGAGAGTGTCTAGTATGTCTACTTTATTTTGAGCAATACTGAAGCTTTTATCTTCTGCATGGACGAAGTCACCCATACCCAAATCACCCTTAGCAAAATCTGGAATCTAACGATGCAAAGATACAAATAGGATGTATTTGTATGCCTTTTCTTTAAAAAATTCAGAATAATAGAGGTATATACATTAGACGGTATTAGTTGTAATACCAGAAAAAGCAACCATTCCTCTAGAATAGGAATGAATGGATCTACAGTAACCAAGCGAGAATCTTGTCTATCTCATAGGCAAAGTGAACTTGCATACAGGGGGATTTCTTTTTCACCCTATACTTGTTGCTATGTTGAACACACTTATTGTGAAACATAGGTATGGGAGACAGGAAAGTGGTTCCTTGGAATAGGAAATCAGAAGATGGACCCCCACACAGTGATTTATGGTTTCTCAATAATGGAAGCTCAACAAAACTGTTGTGATATGCAGAATCTCTTTAGAGTACAGGCCTGATAATTACCCAATTTAAATCGGGTTTCCTGATTTTGTCCCAACTTTTTTTTCTTTACTCAAGGTGGGGTGGTTGAGGAAAAAAAAAAAAAAATTGGTTTTAGTGCTCACTATCACCCCTGAGAGAAGAAATTCCTCTCCTTTCTCAAAAGGAATATCTTGCCGCACAGAAATTCTGTTCGGAAATTCTATGCGTCGATTGCCCGGCAAAACGTCACGTAGCGCTACACTACCTTTTGCCGGGAAGTTAAATTGCGTGTTCAGGCTTTTTTCTTTCCAGTAAGCGTAGTGGAGCAAAAGAAAGATATATTTGCAAATTAATTTGAGAACATAATAAATCAGGTAAATATCTTTCTCTACAAATATTTTTGGCTAAATATAACATAGAAACATTGTCGTTTTTAGCACTTGAAGAAGGGGTTAAAACTACAAAAGCATTTTTCTTGGTTCCCCCTTTTTTACGCGACTTTTTACTGGGCAACCAACAAGATTTGTCCTCAAATTCAACTTTTGCTTCAAAGGTGTAGTTAACAAATTTGTTTCTTGTATTTTTTCTCTTTTCAGGCCAGTTGTTTTCCAGCTTATGTTCTATCTGCTACACCAGGCTCACATGTAATAGATGCTTGCTCAGCTCCTGGTAACAAGACTAGTCACATGGCTAGCTTGCTCAGGAATGAAGCGTAAGTTTTTTGTTTTCTTTCTTTTTCTTTTTGTGTTTTATGCAGTTTTATCCCTACTACGTAACTGCTATCCTCTCTGAGCTCTTCTATGCAACACTTTCAACTCTGGAAATGACTTGGTGCCTCCTCCTCCTTCTGTCCTGTCTCCCTTGCTCTCAATATAAGCTCTGCTACTCATGCATTGCTTTACTCTCTCTCTCTCATCAGAGTAGCTTATCAGGGGGGCTCAACTCCGCTTCTGCATCCGTCTAGCCATGGGGAGATTTTGGAGGGTCAAAAGTGCACACTGCTTCCACTTTTCATGTATTAGCCTATGAAGACGACAAATTTTTAGTGCACCAGCGAAATGAGGATTTTGGTCTGCGCGCAGCGCGCAAAATATTTAACCCTATCTTAACTGGGCTATTTCAGACCAGGTTTTTACTGGGGGGGGGGTCAATTTGACCCCCCCCCCTAAGATCTCGGCCGTTTCACCGCCGATCGCCGCGAAAATTTGCATGCATGTCAAGTGAAGTGTAAAGAATACTATGGTAATTTCAAATTTTTGAAAAATTCACTCATTTGCATATTTATGCTAATTTATGCAAATAAGGTCATACAATTCACATTTCTGCCCATAAATCATAGATTATTCATATTTAAGTATTCTTTTTCACTACATATATTTATTAGACCATTTGGAATAATAATACAACACAAAAAATTGGAAGAGCCAGGTTATTCCTTATGTTATCTCTTGTTTTGATAATTTCTTATGTATTTCATTGTTTTTTTAACTTATGTATTTTATTGTTTTTGTTGTTTTATTTCATTTATAACTACAATTCAACTATTTTGACCCAAAAACAAACATCTAAACTTTAAACAAGACTCAATAACCAATATTTTATCTATTTTTAGGAAAAATGACTTTTACATATGTTTTGTACACAAATCATGAAAATGAGCGATTTTCGGGCTGACATGCAAAGACAAAAGGTCATGTGACCTTGTAACCGTAGGTCCGATTTTCGAAAAAATTGTTTTAAAAGATGCGTAAGACTCGAAAGTAAAAAGTCGTGAAAGGAAAATTTTATATCTGCCGCGGTTTCGGAGTAGTCGCGAAATTTCTACAGGGGGGGGTCAAATTGACCCCCCCCCAGTTGACATAGGGTTAAATTAAAATTTGGAATATTCATGAGCTCTTTTCCACTTATTAGCATATTATCGCAATGAAAAAAAGACAATGCGCATGCGTTACTACATCGACATAATCCTTAATTGGGCCGGATAAATGTAGAACAAAGGTCATGCAGAGTTGGGGAGGTGTGTGTGTTGGGGGGGGGGGGGGGGGGGGGGGGGGTAATAAACTTTTAAATGGTTGACTTAGTTGGGGCAAAAACTTCAGTCACCAGGATGGAAAGCACATGTTAAAAAATTCAGTTCAGTTAGAAGGCAAAAATAATGACCCCATTTCACTGTGGTACCTCAATTCATTTTTTACCTCTTTTTTTTGTTTGTTTATTAACTTAAATATTTTTTAAATCAGAAAAACTGCACTGATCATTTAGCCGACTTAACAAGTGATATATTCATATTTTTAGTGTCCAAATAATGAATCATTCTCACCTCGACTTCAATGTTCTTCATATTGTGCCCCATATCCCCAATGAAATTTAAAATTTTGCGTTCATCGCCACTGATTTTCTTGAAATTTGCCCCCCCTCCAACAGTAACATTTTCAATACAGGGACCCCTTCCAAAATTGAAATTTCCATAGGCTCTATTGCCCTCCCTCCCCCATCCACACCCCAATTACCTATGCTTTCATCATTTTGGCATTGACTTATTCTTTATTTAACCCCCCCCCCCCCTCATCTTTATTGTAAACAATTTTTTATACTGTATTTATACATTAGTCTTGCCCACTCTCTTGTTACATTTCCGCTTTCTCTCTCGATTGGAAAGATGGTTAAATCTTTCTCGCTGATACCAGATATAAACAAACATCAAAAGGTCGAACACCATACTCAATTCTACACAAGACTGCATCAGACCCCATCTCATCTCAGTCATACAGCATTATCATTACAGAGTGCCTACATCATCATAATCACCAGCATCATCACATATATTTCACAAAATAAGAAAATGAAAAGAACAGAATTAAGCAGTATCAACTAATTTATTAACATTTATGAACTCATTTATCAACATATTTTGTTTCTATAAAGATCTTTTTAAATCCAACATGACATCAACAAAAGGATGACAAATGGATGGGGGGGGGGGGGGCGCTGTCTCTTGAATTCAAATTTTTCAGTTGTAAAAGTTTACTGTAGATTTTGAAAAAAATATTCAATAATATCAACATGCTATTTTATTATGCTGGTTCTCTTGTGATCCCCATTGTGAAGTAGCGTCCTGGACATCTGAGATGTAGTAGGGATCCCAGACACCGGAACAGTTCTCAAGATGAGGGTGGACTAGGGACTTGTACAAAAGAAGCCTGGGTATCAAACCTTCTGCATGGGACAACCTGCATAATAAAAACAAAAAGAGAGGAGAAATCAAATAAGATTAAAACTGCTGCATTATATTGGATTTTCAAAATATTACCTCCCCACTTTTTTTAGGTCTTGCATTTTAATTTTATTAAAAAATGATAAACTTATGTCTATCTGATAGGGCCTTTTTTTAAGAGAAGAGTAAAGGTTTAGATGTATTTCCAATTAGTTTAAAAGTAATTTCCAATTTATTTTAAGTTTATTTGCTAGACTTTTGTGAACAAAAGTTTGTTAGATATAATGTAATATTTAGGAAAAAATGCCTTTGAGTATGTCTTTTAATATGCTGAGAGAATAAACTGTAGCAACACCATAGTTTGTCACCTAAATAAAAAGCTAGAGAATAAATGAGAATTACAAGATATAATGCAACACAAGATGACAGTTCCCCAAATCTTTGTATATAGTCCAAGACGAGTGTGGTGTTCGCATGGGCTTAGATTATACAACTGAATATTTTCAAACTTCATACAAACATACCTTGCCAGAGTTCAACTTAGGTCTTAGGTGTCCTGTTCCTGATTTAGATACATTTGTTGATCAGGTCCTGGTGCTTTTTGTTGCACTTCTGTGATCATTATCTACTTCTTTGTTCCATAGGATCTACAATTAAAAGAAAACAGAAACTTAGTAAGGCTCCTGCTAATATCAAATGCATGCATTAGTTATCAGTTTATAACTTTGTTCATGTCCTTTAGGGAAAGAAATCCATGTCATTGTAGGGTTGGATCCAGAATTCTCACCAACATAAAACTAAGGAGTGGCATAAAATCCTGAAAATAAACTAATTATTTCAAACAAGGCACAATGACATAACTAAGAGCGAAATCAGGGGAGGTGGGGGGGGGGGGACACCTTTTTTGTTTTGTTTTTGTTGTTGGTAGATCTAGCCTAGATCTACATTCAAACTAAGCTGAATCTGGACCTGGATCACAATAATGACACATGTGCACGACTAGTCTAGTCTAGTGGATCAAAAACGAGCCTAGACCCATGGCTTTGGAAGTCTTTGCTATGACATAACACGAGCTTTAGATCTAGATCTAATTGCCTATTTTTAATATTATTAGTAGGTGGCTCTGGACCTAGATCTAGACCCGTCCCTATGCCACATCTGAAAAAGGGGGCACAGAATGATTGTGCACCCCCCCCCCCCTCCATAACTTCCACATTGATCCACCTACATCAGGCATTTATTTAGTCTTTTTTTGTTAGAGTACATTAGATCTAGGCCTAGGTCTATACTAGATGCGGGGTTAAATGCTGTTTAGGTCTAGACTTCTATAGACTTCCAGATCTACTTAAGACAGTGGATCTAGTCAAGTCTAGGCCTGCTTAGCCCGAATTTTTCTGTCTCTTTCGTTCGTTAGCCTTTGATTTGGGTAGGGTCGGCTAAAGAGAGGAGCAGACCCTACCCAAATCAGAGGCTAACGAACGAAAGAGACAGAAAATTCAGGCTAGAATATGCTATGAATACTAGTCTAGATCTAGGCTTTACTGTAACAACTAACACACTGTAAAGTCATAGCCGCGCCAGCTCAGGAAACGCAGTCACTTCTTGGTGTTACAGCCGGCTCGCACCGGCGGATTGAAAATCGTATTCCACTCGACGAGATCTCATCGGCTTGGACTGGTAGCAATGAGCCATTTGCGCAGTCTACAACACGTCCACATCTACGACCGATTACAATCGGTAATCAAGCTATGAACTGAACTTAAAATTATGAGATGTGCTCTAATGAAATAACCTACGGTAAAATCCTGATTGTTTCTAAAAATATTACCGTCGATGACTTAAATTAGAGTTCATTCAATCAGTTAATATTCTTTGGTCAGAAGAAAGAAAAGAGGATGGGGTAGGGGGTTAACCGGGTTATATGTTGTGACAATGCGGAGAGCCGCTCACTGCAAGGACGAACACATCACAATCATTTCAGAGACCTTCACACAAAATGGATCTTTACTTACTTTTCTTGATATCATAGGGTATCACTTCGATGTCAATGTTTGCCTGAAGATTTTCTGCTTCACTGAGATGTACTTGACAAACTTCTATTATAATAGAAATTCACTTAAAAGAAAAATGTTTCATTGTTCGTGATTGAATAACTTGAAAGTTGCAGTTCATACAACCGCCATTTTCGTGCTCAAATCGTAGGGAATTCTGGGAATGAAAAAAATCTTTTATGCATGACCTAATACATAAAACATTTTGTCGATGGCCAATCAACAAACAGTAGTTGGCGTATTTTTTACGTCATTGCTCATGAATATTCATTGACCCTCCAAAACCGTCGTTCAAATCGGACAAAACCCCCATAATGCATCCAATGCAAAACCTATGAAATGTCAAAGGTCAAGATTTTAGTTGGCCCTCTAGTCCTCCTACGGAGGACATACTGTGTATGATCGAATCTCTTTGTAGCTTATTGACAAGAGGGCCCTCTCTTGTTGAGATCTATATAGTGATAGACACAGAATATGTTTATTGGGGTAAATATGTGTTCTTGATCAGTGTGATAAACGTAAATGGTAATGAAGAGATCAGTTGGGAGAAAATGAGCCCAGGAGTTGTAAGGAGGGGGGGGGGGGGGGCAAAATAGTTAACAATCTTAGGGATGATAACAGATAGGAAGCAGCTATCACAGCTGAAAATGCACATCCAATTCATACAGTTATATCGCTTCAGTTTCAGCATGGTGCTGTTTTTAGCAACTTACTTTTGTCCAAGATTGCGCAGTATTCTGAACTATCAAAGAAGGTCCACTCGACCCTTTTTTAATAAACATTTCTTTGTTTTTAAATGTTCATATTCAATAAATGTTTTTGAGTGAAATAGTAATTGAAGTAAAATCTAAAACTCCTTTATATTTTCTGCATAATTTTTCAGGACAATTTATTCCTACGACCTGGACCCTAAGCGAATCAGTGTGATGAATACCCTTCTAGAGAGAGCAGGAGTGTCTGCAGCTAAGACTATCCATCAGGACTTCTTGACTACTGACCCCTGTAGTGAAGAGAACATGTGTGTAGAGTACACCATAGTAGATCCATCATGTAGCGGGTCTGGTATGGCTAGTAGGAAAGACTACTTGGTGGATGATGACATGCAGGAGGACAGAGCAAGACTCCGGTCCCTGCATCAGCTCCAGTGTCGCATCCTCACTCATGCGCTATCCTTCCCCAGTGTGAGGAGAGTGGTGTACTCCACGTGCTCTGTGCATAGGGAAGAGAATGAGGATGTGGTGAGGACTGTGTTGAAGCAGTGTGATGGGTTCAGACTGGTGCCTGTGATGCAGGGTACGTGGGACCGTAGAGGATTGTCTACCAGTCAGGATGGAGAGGTGGACCATATAGCGGAGTGCTGCGTACGAGCATCGCCTCAGAAGGACTTGACTAATGGATTCTTTGTGGCCCTCTTTGAACGGACTGGGAAGAGCGGGATGGGAGCATCGAAGAGACAGGTTCCTGAGGACACCATTAACGGACACTGCCAATCTCTTGAGAAGCACTCCAAGAAGAAAAAGAAGGCTAAAGTCGGCAAAGAGGAAACAGTTGAAAGTCAAGAGGAGGCTGATGTGAGGGAAGATGATCAGAAAGATAAGAATGTAAATAAGAAAAAGAAGAAAAAACAGAGGAAAGAGAATGAAATGAATGTCGATGTGTGTGTCTCAGATGAAATCAATGATGATGTTAAACAAATCAAAAAGAAACATAAGAAGAGTAAGAATGAGTCTGAGGAAGGTGATGAGCTGGTTGTGGACAAATGTGTAAAGAAAGAAAAGAAAAAGAAGAGCAGTAAAAGAAAGTCATCAGAGAACTCTGATTCAGCTCCACTTATTACTGATCAAGCAAATGAGGAATCTCAACCTTCAGCAAAGAAGAAGAAGAAGAAATCTAAGAAAATAGACATTGAGTGAAAACAACATTAGCTAATGTTCCAATGATACAGAGCATTTTATTGTCATTCATGTTCATTGGACTTTCCCAAGTGCCTTATATTTTACCCTTTTTAGAATAATTTATAAAATGTTTGTATATCATACAATGAATCAGGAAATAATATTGTTTTTATTTTTGTTTAGGGCATATTGCGTCTGCTTCTATTAAGTGCTTCCAAAGTCAACAAAGTTTATTGATGAAATATATTTCAACCATCTTAACAAGGGGAATATATCTGCTGATGAAATTATGTGTACATGAATATTTTTTCATAACTGTTGACAAAAGAATTCAAGAGCAATCCAAATTTTGAAATATATCGGACCAATGTATTATTTATGAATGTTTGAACTATAAAATCACTACATCTGTGCGACTCTCCAATTGGCAATTTAGTCAGTGGAACGTGACATAGTAATGGACAACTCTCCCATTTGTCATCAACATAAATATCATTAATTTCTGTTTCTCTCATAAGCACCTTCTTCATTGGGATACTACATACATCCCTCTAAAAAGACACCCCCCCTCGTGAATCACACATTTTGAAGAAAGAAATAAAACAAAATTTTGAAACAATTTTTGTGATGAAATAAATGGGAGAGTTGTCAAGCCCTATGTCACAGTGACATTACCAATCCACTCAATTGGAAGATCCTTTACTTTCACCAATCTGCTTCTCTGATTTTGTTTGCTGTCTATCAGGGCAATTTATTATTAAGGTTGGATTTTCCTTTAATACTGGTACATCACATAAGTTTTGATGGAGAGGAAAAATACATGTACACAGTTGACAGATCGAGACCATTGGTACTTAATAAAAGTTATTTTTTACTCCTTTTCAAGCGCAATGACGAAAAAGGAATCAGTCGTACACAAATCTCATATATGCCCATGTTTGTACTGTTTAAGACTGAGGTGCAAGTTCAATGTCTGCTCCATACATCAATACCACTCGATTTGACATCATTTTGACATGAAAGGTAGTATTTTCCTAAATGTTTTTGGGGGAGATCGATGCTCTAGTAAGTCCATCTTTTACAGTTATCAAGTGAAAGAGAAATATTGATGTCAACTTGATGTTGGTGAAATTAATGTTAATTGGTAATGTGTGGAACACATTGCCTTGGACTTGCCCCTCACCCTGTGTTGCTAAAGCATGTATAACTCTGCCAAAATATTTGTTTTTGCATATATATCTTGTGCAATTGCATACAATAGCAAGTTCATGTATTAGCCGATCATTGTTCGACAGCTGGTCACACCAGCAGTCCCTGGAGAATCTCACATAGAACAACCCAATTAGTCTGCTGCTGCCAGATGATGTGATGTTTCATTCATCTATTACAAAAAATAGTACTAAAATCATAAAATGCATCCTATAATAAAGTACATTATAATGTACATAGAATACGTGTACTATGATGTAGTATGTAAAATGTAAGGAGTAAAGTAATGAGCAATATGGAGAAGCACTGAACAATTGGTTTATGGAAGATGTCTATTGGTTTGGAGAGAGAGAGAGAGAGATGGATGGGGCAGACAGATAGAAAGAGAGAGAGAGAGAGAGAGAGGGGGGGGGGGGGAGGCAGGGAGGAGAGAGAGGCAGGGTTTTTATGCCTCCGTTACAAAGTAGCCGGAGGCATTATGTTTTTGGTTGTCCGTCCGTACGTACATACGTACGTCCCGTTCTCGTGATCGCGTTATCTGAAGAACCGATTGATGGATTCCTGCCAAACTTTGGTCATGTATGTATCTTGCAGAGCCGATGAACTGATTAGATTTTGGGGTCTCGAGGTCAAAGGTCACAGGGCTCATTATGTATGCAAAAACAGCTCGTGATCACATTATCTGAAGAACCGTTTAATGGATTCCTGCCAAACTTTGGTCATGTATGTAATTTGCAGAGCCAATGAACTGATCAGATTTTGGGGTCACGAGGTTAAAGGTTAAAGGTCACAGGGCTCATTATGTATGCAAAAACAGCTCGTGATCGCGTTATCTCAAGAACCGATTGATGGATTGCTGCCAAATGTTCCAATGATACAGAACATTATATTGTCATTTCATGTTCATTGGACTTTCCCAAGTGCCTCATATTTTACCCTTTTTAGAATAATTTATAAAATGTTTGTATATCATCCAATGAATCAGGAAATAATATTATTTTTATTTTTGTTTAGGGCATATTGCGTCTGCTTCTAAGTGCTTCCAAAGTCAACATTTCAAAGTCTCGTCCTCCTACAGTGAAACAAAGAAAGTTTATTGATGTAATATACAAATTTGAACCATCTTAAGAAGGGGAATATATCTGTTGATGAAGTTACATGTACATGAATATTTTTTCATAACTGTTGACAAAAGAATTCAAGAGCAATCCAAATGTTGAAATATATTGCACCAATGTATTACTTATGAATGTTTGAACTATAAAATCATTACATCTGTGCGACTCTCAAGTTTTAAATTGGCAATTGGGTTAGTGGATTGTGAAATAGTAATGGACAACTCTCCCATTTGTCATGAAGAAAAATATAATTAATTTCTGTTTCTCTAATAAGCACCTTCTTCATTGGGGGTACTACATACATCCCTCTAAAAAGACACAACCCTCATGAATCATCCTTTATGAAGAAAAACAAAACAAATTAAACAATTTTATTGTTGGAATAAATGGGAGAGTTGTCAACCACTACATCACATGGACATTACGATTCAGTCAATTTGAAGATCCTTTACTTTTACCAATCTGCTTCTTGGATTTTTGTTTGCTGTCTATCAGAGCAATTTATTATTAGGGTCGGATTTTCCTTTAATAATGGTACATCACACAAGTTTTGATGGAGAGGAGAAATAAAATGTATAAACTATAAAATTTCAAAAGCTTTTAAAAATGATTACGCAGTGTATGGTTTTGGGGTCATAAAGTATGAAGATCAGATTTAAAATGTAATGAGTACATACACATTTCACAGATCGAGACCATTCGTACTTGAGTCCAATCCAAAAATAATTTGCTTTTAAAACAAGAGAAACAGAGCAAAAAAGATTTGAGTAAAATCTGATAACTAATAAAGAAGATATGGATTTTTGAAAAAGAATGAACAAGTTTGAAACAATGGAAATCACTGCACAGATTGCCAATTTGGTTATCAGTTTGTGACGTCATTGCCTCACTATTTATCAGTTGCTTTATATATTTTATCCCATTAATTTCTCTTTTTATCCCCCAAATCTTGATTTCCCCATGCCTTTGCCCAGGTTATTTGATTTGTATCATATTGGGTGCATGACATTTCACAAAATCTTTTATACATTTTGAAGAATTTATATCATTTTTTAAATATTGTATATTCATAGTCTTTGATTTTGTTATAAATAGTTTATCAAATTTCACATTTTTCATGATTTAACTGAAATTTTAAACTCTATATTAGGGCATCCACACAATTTTTGTTTACTATCAATATAACTTGGATGCTGGTGTGGGGAGATTCTTAGGGAGAAAATGGAAAACTTGTATTTTCAATATGTCACAGACTCATGAGGGAGTTAACAATTTTTCTTGTGGTTTTCAAAGTTTGTCATGTCATTAAAATTTCATAACTTTCTTATTAGTTTTCCGATTTTGTTCAAACCTTTTTGATTGGTTTGTCTGATTTTTTTTGCTTCTATTGAAAGTAAGTTATTTTTGGAGTGGACTTGCCCTTTAAAGAACATTGAAGAAAAAAAGACTCATGTGATGGTTTTGCAGTCCTACACAAATCTCATATCTATGCCAATGTGTGTACTGTTTAAGTCTTGAGGTGCAAGTTCAAT
The DNA here is from genome assembly GCA_035222895.1 of Strongylocentrotus droebachiensis. Classification (NCBI taxonomy): domain Eukaryota; kingdom Metazoa; phylum Echinodermata; class Echinoidea; order Camarodonta; family Strongylocentrotidae; genus Strongylocentrotus; species Strongylocentrotus droebachiensis. The sequence goes on along the minus strand of JAVYIG010000185.1, from coordinate 469,262 downwards.
GTCTGCTCCATACATCAATACCACTCGAATTGACATCATTTTGAAATGAAAGGCACTATTTTCCTCAATGTTTTGTGGGAGATCCATGCTCTCGTAAGTCCATCTTTTACAATTATCAAGTGAAAGGGAAATTTTGATGTCAGCTTGATGTTTATGATATTACTGTTAATATATTGGTAATGTGTGGGACAAGTGCCTTGGACTTGCCCCCCCCCCCCCCCCCTGTGTTGCTAAAGCAGGTATAACTCTGCCAAAATGTTTGTTTTTGCATATCTTTTACAATAAGCCAGTTCACGGTTGCAGTCTGAGCATGAGCAGATAAAGGTCATTGCAGAACAAATTTTGAAATAAACGGAGACAAAATACTGGATACTCATGAAAGTTATGTAACATTATTCATTCATGCACATTCAGTGCACTCCATGATACACAGGTGGAAGTATTCTGTGAAAAGGGGAAACAAAAGGCTAATTATATCGCACCTCCATCGCTGTAGGAGTGATTATTTCAAAATGTACAAAGTGGGACCTCTTCATGTTTTGAAGATCTGTGGATATTGGGGGTCATTGCAGTAATGTGCTAACCGTGAACTGGTCTATTGCATACAATAGCAAGTTCATGTATCAGCAGACATCTGGTCACACCAGCAGTCCCTGTATTAGGAGAGTCCCAAACAGGACAATCAAATTTGTTTGCTGCTGCTCAGAAGATGTGATGTTTTATTCATCTATTTACAACAACAACAAAAGTACTAAAATCATAAAATGCATCCTATAATAAAGTACATTATAATGTACATAGAATATGTGTGTACTATGATGTAGTATGTCGAATGTAAGGAGTAAAGTAATGAGCAATATGGAGAAGCACTGAACAATTGGTTTATGGAAGATGTCTATTGGTTTGGAGAGAGAGAGACAGAGAGACGGAGAGAGATAGATGGGGGTGGGTGGGCAGACAGATAGAAAGAGAGAGAGAGAGAGGGGGGGGCAGACAGATAGAAAGAGAGAGAGAGAGAGAGGGGGGAGGCAGATAGAAAGAGAGAGAGAGAGAGGGGGGAGGCAGATAGAAAGAGAGAGAGAGAGGGGGGGGCAGACAGATAGAAAGAGAGAGAGAGAGAGGGGGGAGGCAGATAGAAAGAGAGAGAGAGAGAGGGGGGGCAGACAGATAGAAAGAGAGAGAGAGAGAGAGGGGGGAGGCAGATAGAAAGAGAGAGAGAGAGAGGGGGCAGACAGAAAGAGAGAGAGAGAGGGGGGGGGCAGACAGATAGAAAGAGAGAGAGAGAGAGGGGGGAGGCAGATAGAAAGAGAGAGAGAGAGGGGGGGGGGCAGACAGATAGAAAGAGAGAGAGAGAGAGAGGGGGGCAGACAGATAGAAAGAGAGAGAGAGAGAGGGGGGAGGCAGATAGAAAGAGAGAGAGAGAGGGGGGGCAGACAGATAGAAAGAGAGAGAGAGAGGGGGGGGGGGCAGACAGATAGAAAGAGAGAGAGAGAGAGGGGGGCAGACAGATAGAAAGAGAGAGAGAGAGGGGGGGGCAGACAGATAGAAAGAGAGAGAGAGAGAGGGGGGCAGACAGATAGAAAGAGAGAGAGAGAGAGGGGGGGGGGGCAGACAGATAGAAAGAGAGAGAGAGAGAGAGGGGGGGCAGACAGATAGAAAGAGAGAGAGAGAGAGGGGGGCAGACAGATAGAAAGAGAGAGAGAGAGAGGGGGGCAGACAGATAGAAAGAGAGAGAGAGAGAGAGAGGGGGGGGGGGCAGACAGATAGAAAGAGAGAGAGAGAGAGGGGGGGGGGCAGACAGATAGAAAGAGATAGAGAGGGGGGGGGCAGACAGATAGAAAGAGATAGAGAGGGGGGGCAGACAGATAGAAAGAGAGAGAGAGAAAGAGAGAGAGAGAGGGGGGGGGGGCAAGGAGGAGGGAGGCCTGGAGGGAGAGAAAGCTACACAAGGCAGGGTTTTTTTAGGGGGGAGTTGAGGTTTAGAGTATACTGTTAGGTCCAGTGTTGAATTACCTGAGCGTGCGTCTTGAACAAAGGGGTTCAACATGATAAAATGTGAGATATTAAATGAAGACAGAATGAAACTTACGAGGAAGGAGGCTGATGGCTTCTGATTAGTTTGATTCAATTGATCCAGAGGTGTGATAATGGATAAACATTTAGAAAAAGAGTTGGAAACCTTTTACCAAGATTGAAGACAGATGCAAGACACACAGACACAGTCAAAGGGTATGTGATTTCTGAGAGCAAGGAGTGGAAGAAGATGAAGAGAGAGAGATAGAGGGATGAGCAGCAGAGAGGGATAGAGAGAGAGGGGCAAGAGAGGAGGGAGGGGGAAAGATACAGAAAGGGGGAGTGATGGAGGGTGGGGTGGAGGAAAGAGGAGATGAGAGAGATAGAGAGGGGGAGGGAAGGAGGGCGAGGTGGGGAGAGAGGGAGGGATGGATTAAGAGAGAGCGAGAGAGATGGGGAGGGGATAAAGTACTATACTAGATAGAGTGAATGGGCACAAAAGGGACTTTCGTCGCTCAAAGCAACGTTTCGACAAGGTAAACAAATTTTGTAGTACTAATAATTAATGAATAATGATATTAGATTAATCAAATTTAATCAGTAATGATGAATACTATACATCGATAATGAGAAACATTAGAATGGGATAAGCTTTCTCATTCCTTAGCCTGTTTTTCTCCAATGTTTCAACACACTACCTTTTTACGAAGAGCAGGACAAATTTTACTTTGTTGGAAATGATTATTTAAACAAAAAAAATACATACATACATACATGCATATGATTGATTGATTGATTGATTTTTATTCGACAAGCTTCCAACATACAACAATATACAATAATATCAGATCAAAAATAAGTCAGCTTGAACAGGATAACCCACGTGGGGGTCCCTTACATGTATAAATTAATAACTTAAAATAGTAATAATTATTTACAGACAGATAAGAAAAATAAAAGAATTACTTATTAAAGATAATAATAATAACAACATTAAACTGATGATAGAAATGATAATAAGTAGGAGAAGAAGAAGAAGAAGAAGAAGAAGAAGAAGAAGAAGAAGAAGAAGAAGAAGAAGAAGAAGAAGAAGAAGAAGAAGAAGAAGAAGAAGAAGAAGAAGAAGAAGGAGAAGAAGAAAAAGAGTCGGAGGAAGAAGAGGAGAATAATGATGAATTTGTAGAATTTCTTTAACGTACGAAAACATAAGTATATACAAAATAAAAAAAGTATGAACCGGCAGAAGAATACTAATAATTACTTTGAATAAATCAAAGGGAAACAAACCCCAAAACGCACAAACACGAACATAAACAGAACTTCGAAAAAAAGGTTCCTTTGAACGACAAAAAGAAAAAAAAGAAGAAAGTTGCTTTGAGCGACAATAAGAAAATCACGTATCGAACAACAAATTTGAGTAGAAAAAAGACAACCCACGTTTTTTTCCTCTTCAATATACAAATAATGTTTTCTGTCATCATGCAAGGTATACCCTGCGGTAAGTAATGACCAACTTTGAGAGAGAGGGGCAAGCTTACGAGCATGGGGGTGCACCCACGCACCCATTCCTTTATAGCTTATAACAACCTGTAACATGGGTCACGGCGTAGGTCCTCTAAATCTAGGTTTGTCGCATAGTCTGGAATTTTTGTGTGACACTTACATGGCAACCAGAAATGTTATGATTGGGAAGATTTCACCAAGAATAATTGATCATAAAATGGTTACCTGGATGAGTTTCCTTTTTTTGTTTGGGGGGGGGGGGGGGACGGGGCCGCATGGAAATGAAAAGGAATGCCAAGAAGGATACTCCCCTAATTGGGATTACTCGAACGCCATATGCAGTGAAGTTTTTCCCCTATTCTTTTGAGTGTGTGTGTGTGTGTGTGCGTGAATGGAGGGGGGGGGGGGGTGGGGAGGTTATGGTACAAAGAAAAAAAATAGAGTATGCATCATTCAAATCACGTACATTACATGACACATGGTCGGTCTGGCGAAGAGAGGCTTGATAATTTGGCTTGAGATCTTGAACACTATATGACCAGAAATCACATAGAGCAGCATACAAAATGGCATACAACGAGTTAAGAAAAGACAATTATTCGAAGTCTTGACATAGTACATGTATAACACATAAACTTTATTGAGGACAGCAAACTCAACATTTCAAGTTATTGTGCAACATCCTCGGATAAGGGGCGTATACTTTGCCCATTGGGACTTCATACGTTAGTAATCGACATACGAGGAATTATGAAATAAACAGAACATTCATCGTGTGTGTTTTTTCTTCTTCAAACGATGATACTTATAGATGTAACATTCATCTTAGCATGATGACCGGATGATGTAGCATGTATGAAACAGATAACAAAATGTTTTTTCCCCTTTGAAATATGGGAAACAAATTACTTTCTCTATGTTCAAGGGCCGGAGAGGCAATGACCCGAATTGGGAAAAATGCAAAATAAACCAAAAAGTTAAAGAACTGAGTACCTTAAACAAGCTTTCATGCTTTAACGTGCTTTACAATGCATCGTCTCGACATTCGGAAAGGGAAAATGAATAGTGTCACTAAAGTGCAAAAACGTTATACCACTAAATGAAAATCTTTAAGGGGAGGGGGGTGGTTGTACCCTAACAGATCTTTTCTCGGTCGCTAGCTAAGGTTCCTTAAAGGTACACACATTTCGGCTGCTTATTGTTTTAAAGGCCCACTGTTCTACTTGCAGCTACTTGCGCCCTCTATATAGAAAACAATGCCTAATCGGTGACCATTAGTCCCCCATGACCCTCTTTTTCTTACGTTGATTGAGAGCAGAGTTGATGAGATAGCCACCTATCAGTGATCTCCTGTGTGGTATAATCCCTCCTAGCAAAACTAGTACAGACGGCATTTAACTTGTCTTTATAAATCAGACAGTATCAGTTCTATTCACAGGATGTAGTAACTAATTTTCTCTCGCTTCTTGCGTTTTTTGGTTCGTTTTGTTCTTTCCAATATTGCTTGTTGTAAAATATTGAGCCTTGTTTGTTGTTCTCGAATGGGAAAACCCGATGATCCTGTTTTAAGCAATGTATGGATTTGCTCAAAACCGGATCTCTGATTCCATAAAGAAAGTGCATGTGTGGAGGGGGTATAGGAGGGGGGGGGGGGGCAACATTTCGAAAATAAACAAACCTTTACAAAGCAACACAATTTGTGAGTGTTAGTATTTCAGGAATGCCATTTTGGGTTTGGAGGACGGTGGTATGGGGGCGGGGGGGGGGGGGCGGGGTGAAGGCAACTGTCCCTTAAATCAGCTAGTGGTTATGCCGACAGAGATTTCACTATGGATATGACGGACAAAGAGAGCGGACAAAATATACAGTTCCTCAGGTAGACAAAGGAACATCCCTTCACTGCTATTATGTAAAAAGGTGAATATTCATGTACACCTGTTCTACACATTTTTACATAATAGCAGTGAAGGGATGTTCCTTTGTCTACCGGAGGAACTGTATATTTTGTCCGCTTTCTTTGTCAGTCATGTTCATAGTGTTTATATTGGGGTGTGGTTTTCATACCCTTACCCCTCTACACGATTCCCCAGTGATGCACCTGAACACAGTAATCAATCAACGGTGCATAACCTGCCTAGAGGTTGTAGAGGTCTTACTGCAATCATCCAGCTTTCTGTATCTTTTCCATTACAGCGTCTAGTCACCATAGAAACCACCGTCTGAAACAAGCGCGCGAAAATCAATGGCTGATCACTTTCCGCATCTTCGTCTAGGAAAAATGTTTGTGTCATTAAACATTTTGACCTTTCTGCCAAAGGAATACAATTATCCCAATTATTAAAAGGGGATGGCATTTTTAGATGATTTATAATTTCCGTGTGAATTATATATTGTGATTTCAAAACAACAATAACAGTTTCTGTTTTAATATAGCATACAAAGCTATACATGTTGTGGTGGAAATTGTTTTTTTCTAGCTGTAAAGATTATGTAGAGGTGTCGTGGTCGAGTGGATACGTCGACGGACTGTCGATCTCAAGGTCCGCGGTTCGAGTCCCGTCGCGGCATAATGTCTTTTGGCAAGACATTGATCTACATTTGCCACACTCAACCCAGGTGATGTAAATGGGTACCTGACAGGAATTAATTCCTTGAAATGAAATGCTAGAGCGCCGCAGTGGCTGCCTTAATTGCTAAAGCCAGGGTAATAATCGGGGCAGTGCCAGGAGCGTCACAACGTGACGGACATGTGCGCTATATAAGAAGCCACCATTATTATTATATCCAGCAAGCTAGGTAGCAACATTGAAAGCATGCTAAATTACCAGTTTGGCTCATTGTGTGGATCATGAACAAACACAGTAACCAAGACGGTAATCAATCAGCGATGCATATCCTGCTTACAGGTTATAGAGGTTCTATTTCAATCATCAAACATGCTGTAGCTCTTCTTCTCCATTGCAGCGTCTCGTCACCATAGAAACCATGACAACATTTTTTGTGGATCATACCTGTGTTTGGAGAATTTCAATCTCGAACAACCCTTTCCCCTGCTAGAGTTATGAACGCTGGTCGGGATGACGGTCGTTTGGTTTGGTTTTATTTACGATTATAAATTATGACATACACAACATCATAACACATAAAGAAATTAAACACTACATTTGTGTTAAAGCCGCATTGTCCTACTTGTAGCTAATTGCTCCCTCTATATAGACAACTTCACCAATCGGTGCCTGTTGGTCCCCCATGATCCTCTTTTTCTTATGTTAGTTGAGAGCTGAGTTAAGGAGATACCCACCTGTCAGTGACCTCGCTGTGTGGTCTAATCCCTTCCGGTCCAGTAGTATTGACGGTCTTTAAAGGTTTATTCTAGAAAAATAAAATATTAAAATTAAAATGAAGATCGAGGAATCACATGCTTCAGATCAACTGACAAACTTGTTTCCTCGGGGTACTGTTTGACGGAAAATTTCCTCTTGAACCTCCCTTATAATGTTTTGGCGACATCCATGATCATGGCTAGGGCTTATACGATAGGTTAAAACTAATATGAAGGACGAACGAAAGAAAGAAAGAATTAAGATGAACAAAAAGGAAGGAAGAAAGAGAGAATGAAAAAAGGTACAAAAGAGGGAAATTAAGGAAGGAAGAAAGGAAAAAAGAAAGAGGGAATGAAAAAAAAAAAGGAAACAGGAATACAGAAAGAAAAAGAAAAGAAAAGAAAAAGAAAAGAAAAGACAAGAAAAAAGAAAAGACAAGAATAAAACCCAAACAAGAAAAGAGAAGAAAAAAGCAAGTGAGCAAGAATGAAAGATAAAAGGTAAAAAGAAAGAAAAAAAGAAGAAGACAGAACAAATTCGGATGAGGGCATTTTAGGTTTAGGACAATGAAGAAGGGTGTGGGATTTATTACGTCCCTACTCCCTAGTATTGTTGGGACTAAGGGTCTTCTTACAAATATATATTTATGGAGTCAGAACAAAGATGAAAGAATGTATATCCTCATGATGATCACATATTATTCCATTCTCTTTTATTTTCTCATATGATTAGAATCACACCAATCATTACAAATTCAACGTAGCCTGCCACTTTCTTTCTGTACTTTGTAAACAGTTGTACCAAGATTAAATCAGATTATAATATGTTGAGGGTCCATCATGCCTTTAAATAGAATTGTCATAGAAACCGAATGGTACTGACACGCGATTTAAACATGATACCATAACAAACTTCTGATAGATCATAGAAGATTAAAGCATAAAAACTGGTAATATTTCATGAAAATTGACGTCAGCATGTCATGGGTCATACGTCATCCAAACTTTTTTTGGAGCTAATAACGCACACACCTCCGATTGGCGCGCTTGGATACAGCACCGCAGTCGTGATGGAGAGTGTCATTAAGAATTCAAACGACTTTGCGATTGGTGCAGAGATCGAGAGAGCAATTCATTGGAATCACGCCACACTTTATTTCTGTAAACACCTGTTAATGGACCAAATAATGGAGACATCGTATTGGTTTGATATCTCCCTTCGTGCCATAGCTTACAAGACATCAAGGAAGATAAGGTAAGTGGAAAAAAATGCCTAATTCGTATAATTTGTTATTGCCCTCCCTTTCCCTTCCTTTCTTATTTTTCTATTTTCCCCTTGTAATCTATTCGTTTTACCACAATATGGATCGGAGGGGAAAGGGAAGGGGGTGGGGGAGGGGTGGGGGGGGGGGGAATGTATTCACCCGTAACTACGGCATGCAAAATATACATAGGCTTCAGCAATCAACAACCACACCCATCATTCGTAACGGCAAAAATGTATCGGATACCAGTCCTACTAAATGTATGTACTACCAACAACCACACCCATCATTTGTAACGGCAAGTAAGTCTCGAATAAGTCATGTGCATGTGTGTACTAGTAATCCAACTTTCGAAACCAGGGGTTATTACATTAAAAAGACAGCCTCTCGTTAGTAAAATAAAACTTCAGACATGGACAACTAATCTAAGGTTTCCAACCTGTTGTTTCGTTATTTTCAAAGGAAATATTTTTGAATGAGAACGAGGGACATCCGGTGAAGAGGAACACCATTAATGGTTTCTTGACGAAGTAATTGAAAATGATTTTGTTTTGTTTATAATCTTCCAACATGTACAGGACTTTATACATGGACTGAATCAACAACATCACAGAATAATTTGAAGATGGAAAAGAGAGGCTTCTGGTTACAAACCAAGAACGTACGTGATATTAAAAGGATGATGCTGATTTCTGACAAATATAGCTTTCCAAAAGCTTCGTGAAACGAAAACGCGTAAAGTTGTGTCGAATTTAGATCAAATTAGAATTAGTTCCTGATTAGAGTGAATAGAAAGTCTTCAGTAATGGAAGAATATGAATTCGAAAATGGATTTGTTGAAAGGAAAAGTTATTGTTGCTCTGGTGATTCCACGCAGTTATCAATCTCTCTATCTCCATGGAAACCGAAATGTCATCTCAACTTGCCTAGACGGATCTTTGGTCTCATTTTCTTTCTTTCTTTGGTATTTCCATCTGAACAAGGTAAGAAATCATCTAATAATAAGGCTTCTAAAATTATGGAATGAAATTTTGAATATGCTTGACTGGTCTATAATTTGAAAGATACATAAATACAAAAATACACACATTTCTGTTGAGATGTAGAATGTTTTCTAAATCTGTTATTAAACAATCGGATATTGATTTTTCAGTGCAGTCTATTTCTATTTTTAGTAAATAAGTTTCCCGAGTCAGGGTCAAATTTGAAATAAAACAAAACCTTGAGAACGACTCTTTCCAAAAGGACCAATGAAGAAGAAGGAGAGGGACAATAAGTAGCAAAAGTAAAAGAAGAAGAAGAAGATCACGAAGATTAAAAAAGAAGAAGAAGATTAAAAATAAAATTAAAGAAGAGGAAGAAGATTCAAGAAGAAGAAAGCGAGGAAGAAAGAAGAAGAAGAAGAAGAAGAAGAAGAAGAAGAAGAAGAAGAAGAAGAAGAAGAAGAAGAAGAAGAAGAAGAAGAAGAAGAAGAAAAAGAAGAAGAAGAAAAAGAAGAAGAAGAAGAAGAAGAAGAAGAAGAAGAAGAAGAAGAAGAAGAAGAAAAAGAAGAAGAAGAAGAAGAAGAAGAAGAAGAAGAAGAAGAAGAAGAAGAAGAAAAAAAAAAGTTAAAGCAGCACCTGGGAATGCCTGACTGGGGTGAAAGTGTATACTGGTGTGTCAAAATGAACTTGTCACATACCTCGCTTGATCGTGGAACAGGTGTCGGTCAGGATATGTCTTGAAATGCAAACAGTTTACCCCAAACTGGTGTTCAAATTTGTCCAAAAGATTCCGCCCTAAAAATAATCTTTACAGTAAAGCGATTTTCATTTCTTTTGGGATTTATTGAAGCGCCTTACTGTCAAAGAAATTTGATGATAAAAACCAATCGGTGACAGCCGTTTCTCCATTCATCGTACATAGTGAACATCATGGAAGATTATCATAAAATTAATGCTCCCGTTAGAAAGTTTAATGTTTGGTTCTAAAAAAAATAAAGGTCAACAATTATCAAGAACTTTGACAACAAATAAAATGTAAGACACGTCTTATTTAACTCCCCGAAAACAGAAACGAAAAATGATTACAAAAGAAAAGAAAATAAAAGTATAGCTGCTGTTATACTTGTTGGATTCATTTTAAAGATCTTTTTTTCTTGCTCCTCCTTCTTATCAAATATAGAATCAGGTTAATTCACAATCCTTCTTGTTTGAACAGGTGCTTTTAACTTTTTTGTTGTTGCTAAACGTCTTCTGTAAAAGACGAATTAGTAAAATACGATCATTTCGCCCGGTTTCAGTAAAGCCGCACCTGTACAGTTTTTAAAATAAAATCTGAAGTCGGCTTCAGCGTTCAGACGTATGCGGTAATCCTGTCTTTACAGGATATGGGACCTTTCAGTCATGTTTCATTTCTTTTTTTTTATTTTATCACAACGCTATCCAGACAACTTTTATCAATATTTTCATTATCCTGCTACCATGGCTACAAGCATTTCTTATTCTTCTATGTCTGTCCTAGTAGGCTTCATACATGTAATTAGAAAATAATTTTGTAAAAATGATTTCACTTTTCATTCAGTTCATACTGTCTTCAGTTCATAGTGTCTGGACATCTTATTGTCATCTCATTTTATTTCTGTTCATACGTTAATGAGCTACCTAGGAGTACTAAGGGACATGAAATGAAATCTTGCGTGTTTATGTTACAGCGCAACAAGAACAAGTTCAGCCGCTTTGCACACAAAGCGTCATTTCTATGGCGTTATAGTTTAAAGTGAACCGGTAACATTGTTGGAGGTTGATTAATTTTTGTATGAAAAGTTACTTAGTATACTTTTTCTACTGTACTAACTCTAACATGCAAAATATCCTGAAAGATTCTCAAACCACAAAGATATTTGTGGTTTTCTTTGTAGGCGCCACTGGGCTTAACAGTATATTCTCCCAACCAATGTATTTAAATTTCCCAACCATTTTTCTTTGAAAATAAGACACCAAACAGGCTTTTAATAATTGTTTAACACTTAAATGTTGGAATAGTAAATCAGATTTACATTCAACTAAAATTCAAATGTATCATAATAATAGAGTTAGGCGAATTTAGGAATCGATCAGATGAGTTTTCCCCAATTTTTATCATTAATAATGGTCTATTTTCACTCAAACTTTCAGCTTATCCTTAAGTATACATTTAGCATTGAAGTTACTAACTTAGCACAATTTTCTCTCATCTGAACAATGTTACCAAGTCCCTTTAATCAAGCCTTAGGCAATTCGCGCATGCGCTAATAATTGAACACAATGTTTGTACTGCTCAATATGTGCGTATCTTTTGTGCGATTTCATTCTCATCATGTCGCGTCAAAGGCCACACCTATCTCTGATGCAGTCTTGTACCAGCTTAATGACGCACGGTGTCAACGGGCAAAAGGCATTAGTGCATGCGCTAACGTTTGACACAATGCTAGCACTGTTATTTTGCATTCACTTAATGAATGATGTCGCCCTTACATGGGATGTCAAGATATCACCAGTTAGTGACACAGTCGAGTCAGGCTAATAGGGACTTTCAGATTTGTGTGGACTGGTACGTGTGACGTCCATTCAAGGCAGTGCATTACAAGGACGTCGATCGTAGCAAATCCACGTTGTCGTTGTGCAAATCTAAAACTCCCTACTGACTCGTCGTGTGCAACTGTCATCGGGTCAGTCGAATCGTGAAACTTAAAGCTAACATAAACGCACCCATTTCACCCTAATTCCAACCATCTGCACAAATTCAACTTTATGTCGCATGAGGGTTCTATATAGTAATCAATTTAAAATCACAAACTAAAATGACTTAATATCTTGGCGGGGTAAATGTAAAGCTTGCCCACGCTCCATCCATCATATTAGAGAAGGCGCCAGGAGAATAGGTGAGGGGGAGGATAAAATGATTATTACCCTCTACTGAGCCGTTATGGTCTAGATGATGCGATCCATGACTCTGATGAGTGAAGTTTGGTCACGATTTCTTTGGACTCTAAAGTTTGTCTTGATACTTTGTGTGACTCCTATAGTTTTACTGGGCACTCTTAGTTTTCACAAATTATTGTGCACGTTTCACAGTATTATTACATCCATTTTCATTACCAAGCCGTGGCTTGCTTTCCACCACCGGTCCACCCTAGAATCACCCACATTTTTCATTTAAATTATTAAAACTAACTGGTTATAGTAGATTTATCGATTATGTTGTCTATGAACGGTATTCGCCTATGTATTTCCACCAACCACAACATCATTCCGAATTAGTTTTCTCCAAACCGCAACAAGTTTTCATCACTCTGTAACAATAAACTGCAATGTATATGGAAGCGATAATTTGTTTAAAGTCCAATATTGACTTGAATCGTAATATATCCTCACAAAATGTTTGGTGACGTTTTTGCTATAGATAGTATAGATCATTTGACCGTTCCATTTGTATGTCTCCGTGAAAACCAGAATCTACCTTTAAGCCCCGACTCCCCTTCCTCATTCTCCCTAACAATAGCTTGGAGGTTAAGGGGGTCACGCAAACTCAAACATGGGGTGAAGAATTTCGGTTCCATACAATCAAGCCCAATACACATTGTTACAATTTTGGAAGTAGGACGCCTCTTCCCCCTCTCTCTTTCCAAATATATAGTTTCTTTCTTTTTCATCGTTCACCCTCTCTCTCTTTCTCTTTCATCTTCCCTCTCTCTCTCCCACTGTCTTTGTGTCTTTTTTCTTTTCGTCTCTACCACTTCCTCCCCTCCCTCTCTTCTCTCACTCCCTCCCACCCTCTCTTCTCTCATTCCCTCTCTACCCTCTCGCCCTTTTTCTACTCTCTCTATACTTATGTTCTCGTCCCTCTCCCTCTCTTTCTCAAATCACGTATACAAGTTTACCATTTTTTCTCCTTACATTCTCCTTCACCCCTTTTTTTCTTTCTCTCTCTATCTCTCTCTCTCTCTTTCTCTCCTTCCCTGTCTCTCTGTCTCTCTATGTCTCTGTATCTGTCTGTCTGTCTCGGTCTCGGTCTGTCTCTTAACCTGTCTGTCTATGTCCGTGTCTGTCTGTCTCTCTCTCTCTCTCTGTCTCATTCTCTTCCTCTCTCTTATTCTCGATCTTATATTTCCCTCTTTTCTTCCGTACTCTCCCTTCCTCTCTTACACCCTCCCCATTTCCATGCCTCCTTTCCCCGCTTGATATTACGATAATTATCCCCAAATGTCCTAATTAACGCACACTTATACAATTCGCTATGACAGATACAATAAATAAAAGGCCTTAACCATGAACGATAAACAGACTTCCTCCTTTTAATAGATGGCTAATAATCGTTTCCAATGAAAATGATTTAATTTCTCTTGAACAACAGTTATATCCATATATGTATTAGTTAAAGTAATCGCAGCTAACTCTTTTTCGTTTCAGTATTCTAATATAATTATTGTGGCTCATCTTATTGAGGATAATGGTTTACTGAAATCTATTGTATTGTACATTTCTTTCAAGTCGATTTAGTAGATGAAAGCAATATAAATTTAGTTGATCTCCATTTTCTTTTTCTTATGATATTTTTTTCTTATCATATCCTACATGGGGCTTACCAAATCCCTGTTCCTAAGCTATGAAACGTGCCCGTGCCATTCCGCTAACCCATTGGGGTTATACGCATGGCAACCAGTATGTGCCAATGATCCCGCCTTGCCCGTCGGCATGGTGATAAGACGCTGCTTAGGTTGTTGTGATTAGTGGGAGGGAGGAAGGAGGAGGGGTGAATAGGTTGGTTGGTGGGAGATAATTTACGACAAAGGCTCCCTTGGAGCCAAATATATTTCAGTATAACATAGTTTACGGACCTTTTTCTTTATCTGCCATGTTACTCTCGACGAATAATAAACTTGAGTAGGGTAAACATGGCCTGTCATCAATTCATGTCATTGATTTATTGCTGAAAATCAAGTTAAGCTATAAATACTGCCAGCATACATATTTTAAGTGGTATAAACAATCGAACTGAAGTATAATGTAGAATGCTTCAATAATCTCATAGCCTTATACACAATGGCCCTGTTTAGTCATAATTATAGGCCTACATATCGTTAGGAATCGAACGCTGGATTTGTGCATCCCTTTCTTTACTTGAACGCCTTATATCTTCAGGTAAATATGAAGCTGAACATACAAAAATGAAATTAATAGCTCGGATGAACTTAATTTGTTTATAATAGGTGCATCCAACATTGATGTTAGAAGAAAAACGTAATTTTTTATTGCGTTCTCTCTCCTTGCAAATAGATTTATAGTCAGCATTACAACTGAAATCTCACGCATATTGCATTAACATTATCAACACAACGAAGTATCCGGAATCCTCTGCCAGGGGGCAATATCTGTAACAAGCAAGTAAGCAAGACAGAAAGGGAGGGGGGGGGGGGGGGTTAAAAGTATTTCAGGTGTGTCCCTCCTGTCCCTGGATCCCCCATTGAACCCAAAGCAAAAACAGAGTATTCTATTGACTGTTTCTATTTTGCAGGTACAGTGTACATGTTAATCCGGTATTAACACGTATCAATGTTAAGCAAAATACGAGATGTTGACCTTTTGTTAAGCACCAAGACGTCCCGGTAAATAAAGATATCCCGAAGTTCCTTATGCGGACTGGGCTCCGTCTTATAAAGAGTTGATATCAATCGCAATTCATTTGCGATTGATATCAGTCGCAACTATGTACATAAGAGATAGGAGACTGAAAATTTGCGATTTATTTGAGAACTTGCGATTGATTTGGTTTAATCGTAACTCCTTATAAGACGGGCCCCTGATGTCATTAACAGAAAATAAATTTAACTTTTCAAAATGATCTACTTATTCTTGCTTTATTACCTTTTCCGTATCTCCATTTTCTGATATAGTACATGATTAACCTTATCCTTTGTCGAGTATGTATATAGTGGTATTATATATTATTATTTATATGGTCTATAATGATTGTTTATGAACAGAATATTATCTTGTGCCAATGAAGCTAGATGAAATACAATTATAGTGCTCAAACGGCACAAGACCTTTTAAAAGGACTTATTCAAATTTTTAAGATGAGAGCAAATGGTGCTAAGGTAGTGACTTTATGCTAGGTGTACAATTAAAGATAATCAGAAAGTTTGAGTGAAAACAGATCATTATTAATGATGAAAATTGGGAAAAACTGATCTGATCGATTGTTTAATTCTCCTATATTATTTCAATTTAGCAATGAATTGGATGTATATACCATTCCAGACATTTTAATGTGAAAAGATTTTAAGCCTGTCTTATGTCTTATTTCCATGGAAAAACGGTTAGGAAAATTCATAAATGGCTGGTAGAATTTACGGGGTGTTGCACAGTGACGCCTTCAAAGAAATCCATAAACATCTTTGTGGTTTTAATGTTTTCATGATTTTTTGCACGTTAGCGGGTTAGTACGGTAGAAGGAATATAATATTAACATATCATACACAAATTACGCAGTTTTTCATCAACCTTCAACAATGTTACCGAATCACTTTACATATACATTTCAGGGGCGGATCTAGCTTTTTGCTAAGGGGGGGTTTGACCAAAATAATGACGATGCGGAGCATCGTCCACGAGCCGCGAAGCGGCGAGCCGATTTTTTTTTGGGGTGTTTATTTGAACCCCGTAAGTGATGTTTTCCTGGCATCTATTAACACAATGGAGACCATAAAAAGCAGTGCATGATAACGTCTTTTTAAATCAAGTAACAGTTAAATACACAGTTATATCCAGAGTTATCATGTGTTTGGTTAAGTTACCAGATGAGTTGAATATCTTCTCACAATATTTGCACTTGAAAGGGTTTCTCTCCAGCGTGCGTTCTTTTTTCTTTCTTTCTTTTTTTTTTTTCTCTTTTTTTTTTGGGGGGGGGGGGGCCGCCCAAGGGGGGGGGGGTTTAAACCCCCTAACCCCCCCCCCCGTAGATCCGCGCCTGCATTTCTTTATATAAAGTACCTCGGTACACCGCCAAACCGACACCCAACCGACTGATAACCGAACATGTCCTGGTCATTCCTAGTTACAGAATTTTGTGTTCATAGGTCTGTTTTCGGTTACGTTGTTATGAATGTGGTATTACACAACTATTACCCAAGTCACATCAAACGAGACCGACTCCAGACTGTCAATAAACTGATCGAACAATTACATTAACCCCAATGGCAAAACGTCAGGCGGCTTGGAGCTGGTTTGGATTTGGTTTGACGGTGTGACTGAGCTATTATGAATTAAATAGAAGGCTCCAATTTAGTGTTTTGTGGGTGCTTTGGTTGAAAGGGACAACGGAACATGGGATTGATTGAAGGGAACGTAAGACGGTGAAATGTTATTATAAAAACAGGGTTCTATTGAGAAGTTTTCCAGGCCAAAGGTGAGTCTATTGTGTTCCATCTTAGCAGTCTGTCTGAGGTATCCCCTGAAAGCAGATTAAGTTTCCTTCTAACCTAGAACCAATCAGTCTCAACTCCAAAAGGCGATTAATACGCTTTCACGTTTTACCAGTTATATTGAAATTGGCAAAGAGCGCGTAAGTGAGCAAAATGGATATGCCACCTTTTGGTGAATGAAGCTTTCTTGTGTCAGAATTACTCAAAGGATTATAGTGAATACTGAACTAAATGTAGAATTAAAGGCTTAATAGCTCTACAGCTTTACACTTGGTATCTACAGCGCTTACATACTATTTGTAATGTATTTGAAAGGTTTACATTCATCAACTATTTAATCGGTGAAATGTCAGTATTTAATATTTTCTTAGTGCAATAGTCGATTCATTCAGGAGGGGTTTTAACTATAATCACAGTCCGTTGGGAAAGGCGCGGGGCAGTGCTTCGGAAATCGTCCTGTGAAAATAAAAGAATGTTTAGAAACTTGACTTTATATGATAGACTTTGACAGGTTCCTTCTCAAGCGAACATCTTACAGTAATATTCGTAATAGGTGGAATATTTTAAGACGTTTTATCACATTAAGCCTGGTGCACACGAGGCGTTATTTTTCTGACTTAGGACTGCGTGCGGCATTTCACGTGACATGCGAAAGTGATCATTTAAAATATAAATGCACATTATGAAAAGGGCAGATCAGTATTTTTGATAACTGATGTATGGGCTAATTGCCTTCGATTATCGCATACATGATGCAATCGACGTCACGGCATCGAACATTTGTCATGCTGGATTGCCATCGCGTTCATTTGATTGGTATGTTTATTACTTTTTGTATTATCTAAACATTTTCCGTACCATAACCTTCTTTCTTATTTTTGTTGTTGTTGTTGTAAGCTTGCAGTACTCTTCCCATCAGCGATGCTTCACGTGTAGTAACGTCTGCATCCGGGAACTATAGTTTGAGCTCTGTTGTCATCCTTAGCTGCAATTCCACAGGACACTACACACCATCAGGGACGCAATTCAGTGTTTGCGTTGGGAATAATACATGGATTCCAGATTCGAGTACTTTTATTTGTTATGGTAAGTGAAAATTAGGATACAATTTAATGATCTTGTCTACATTTTGGGGACTGTAGCAGAATTTACGTAATTAAATTCCTTCTGTTATAATGCTTGTCTCTAGTTACCCTAAACCTAGATAAACGAAATTAAAGTCCCATGCTATATGTAACAAGCAGAATGATACAGTACTTCGACATGTATTAGGTTTATGTGATTGATTAGACGACTACTTATATTTGGATATTTTGATCGGCATAATTGAGTAAAACAACAATGTGTTTTTGTTTAACGGGGTTAGGAATATATAGGATAAATCCAATTAAATGTCTTTACAAATTCACTCTTAATTTTTGAAAAGTAAGATCATTAAAACGGGAATTCGTCTGGGAAAGAATTAATGTTTTATGATCTCATTGGTTTAACGAAATGAAAAGCAAGATGAGACAAACATGTCTTTAGAACGATCAGAGTGCTTTGATATAATTTTGGTAGAAATAGAAACAACGTTATAGAAATTCTGGAAAGCTAAATGTAAATTATTTCATACATCAATTGTATCAATTACCAGAAATCGAATGATTTAGTTCTCTCTTTCCTCTCCAGACCAATGCCCCTCAGATCTTTTCCCTACGGACATCGTACATTTGTCGGAGAACAAAGGTGCCAAATCGTTTTACGACCACAATGAGGTTATATTGCTTTCTTGCGTTGAGGGCGCCACACTGCGAGGGTCGGACATGGTGACATGCAGTGATGGGGACCTTGTGATGGCTTCACAACCAGAGTGCATGGGTAAGTGATGCCTCAGTCCCACCAACGAGACCGACAAGTGGCACCAGCCACCCGAACCTGTGACCTCTCACATCCATAAAAGACCACTAAACCGTCAGGCCTTCTATGTCGCACACAAGTTTCATGAACGTAAACATAAATACCAGAGGGTACCAGAAACAATAATGGTTTAATGAAGTATAAACAAAAACTTTAAAACAATCGCAAAGACTTTCGACAAACCACCTGAAGCCAATATCTGTAGCCTTATGCATCACCATTTGGTCAATGCAAACATTACAATGTTACATGTATATTATGTATTAAAACTGATTTATATAGGCAATACAGGAGGATACATATTGAAATTACCCTTGAGTAGTGGATTTAATTGGCGATTGTGTTCTCCTAAAAGTACTGTACTGTCCGCACGCATGGACAGCAGCATAGTGATCTTTCCACATTCGTTTTTTCTAAAATCCTTTTGCCAACTATATAAGTCTGTGATATTTATTTTAAAAAAAAGTGAACTTCAATTTGTAACTGATATCTATAAATGTATTTTCTTATCATTATTTGAATGGCCAAGAATATTATTTTGAAATTCTGCATGTAAAAATCAATTCTTGTATACATAATAATGTGAACGATATTATTTAATAAAGAATCTCTGTTTAAGGGGGGAATTTATTATACAAGCATACAAATAAGATTTATAAAAAAATATAAAAAATCAAAAAAATCATTCGTTTGTCTTGCCAGCCGATTGTCCTTCTCCTAATCGTGCGACTCCCGTGAGGATCTACAGCGACGGGGATGTTGCATCTTTCTCCTGCCCTGCCCGAAGCACTCAACCTCCTCTAGCAACAGTCACCTGTCGTGATGGATCTTGGGACCCGCCCTTCGAATGCTTTGGTATTTCATTAAATTCATTTATTTTACATTTTAAAACAGGAGGAATACAGCAATAAAGTCACAATACAAAATGATGGGATACCATTAAAAGCAAATTTGCTAGTGGACAGGGTCCCAGATTTACTACACAAATTATAGTTAACAAAGCGAGTATGACGTTTGATATTGGCATAAAAGTGTATATATTTTTTAAATTCACTCGATATCAGACAAAATGAAACAGTTCTCGCATTCTGCATACACTGAACAGTTTACATGTGTTACTCGCAGGATGATGCACTTAATGTCCTTTGTAAGCAACGTCAACGTTCTATATAAACATAGCAAAGCTTTCTAATATTAATAATCAAATGTAATCATCTGAATATTTATAATAGTTGGACCGATGTGTCAATGATGATGTGGTAGTAGGCATTGACATGTTTGATGGAATGACATTGTTCGTTTTTATTTCCTTGTTGTTTCGCCTGAAAAGAAAAATGTGAGATGCCATCTAGCGCAGACGGCGGTCTACATCTATCTTTCTCACCTGATCAAGATGGTCTCTACGATCACGGGGATATCATCGCATTATCATGCTCTTCACCCGGTCACGTGATCGATGGTGTTAATGTAACGAGATGTGACAACGGAAGTTGGATACCTTCGGGTTCGCCATCGTGCCAGCAGGGTTAATATACGCTCTGTTTATTGATCATACTATGTTCTTAATGTTGTTTAATCACTTAAAGAAAAGAATTTAAATTGCAATATTAACAAAACTATAAATAGAGTGGTTTTTAAATCATCTGCATATGTAAAGCAACACCCATTTGTATTATAATATGCTTGCCTTATGATCACACAATTTAATATTTTTAAAACTTCCAATGCTATTTCTCCATGATTATTTCCTTTTGGTAGCAATCCACACAATCGAAGATGATATATTTCCACGTCATATATTTTACATTATTGTCTATTTCACTGTAGAACCGACCCAAGAGCAATCTCACAAAGAAATCCCAACTCAAAGCGAAACCACGATTCCCCCAGCCCAAGTGGAAAAGACGGATCAGGAATCTACCTCATCTGATCTGTCTACAGCATCCACGGTTAAGACTCCGATTACAACGAGCAGACTTCAAGAACTGACATATAAGGCTCCTACAAATATTCCAGTTACTATCCGAAATATTATAACAACTTTGAGAGAGTTCAGAAAAGAAATGACATCTCCTAATGTTCTGGACACTACTGAAGCAACGGAAATTTCTACATCAAGTATACTAACAAAACAAACAATCCCGAGTGACCACCAATGGACGTTGCCAGATATGACCAATGAAACGGCACATACAACAGCAGAAACAGTGTCAGAAATCTTCAATATGACATTGCTACCGACAGGGAGTACTAACGACTATTCTATTGAAGAGCAACTAATCACTGAGCATCAGCTGACAACTACTGCCACAGATGAATACACACAGCACACCCTTTTACACTCAACAGCGGGAGTGAAAGTCTCATTGCCAGGTGTAACAACATATATCCCCAGCGAAACTACAGCATTAAGTTATTCTATAAGGACTTCTGACAAGCCTACGGTCCAAAACGAATATATCACTGAAATACCAACATCGTCGGTCATTGGTCTAACCGACGAGCAAGCGAAAGAAAGAAAAACGACATATGTCCAACAGACCTTCCAAGACATTACAGAGGCAGCCGATATTTTCACGGAAATAGTCGTGGAGACGTCCGAATCAATGATAGTCAAAGAACGTACTAGTCAAGCGGAGCGTGCGATCGAACCATATCTGTCTACCACAAGAGAAGCTACAGAGAACACGAATACTCCTAGCACCACGCAATATATCACAATTACCGCACCAGGTACGTCAGAAGTAGTTGATACTTTTACAGAAGTAACTGATCTTGGCGATGGGACATCTGAACCAATTACGGCCAAAGAGTTTACAAGTATAACCGAGGAATTTACTAGATCCTATCTATCTACCACATCGGAGGCTTCAGAGGACATAAATGCTCCTACAACCCCAATTACCGTAACAGATACGTCAGAAGTAGTTGATACTTTCACAGAGGTAACCGACCTTGGCGAAGGGACATCTGAACCGCTTACGACCAAATCGCGTAAAAGTGAAACCGAATATATTACCGAACCCTATCTTGCTACTACAACCGAAGCGTCAGAGGACATAAAGACTCCTAGAACCACTAAGATCTTACCATATACGTCAGAAATAGTTGATACCTTTACAGCAGTAACCGACTCTATCATGGATACATCTGAACCACTTACGACAAAAGAGTTTACAACTGAAACCGAATACATTACCGAACCCTATCTTTCTAGTACAAGAGAAGCGTCAGAGGACATACAGACTCCTAGAACCACCAAGATATTACCAGATACGACAGAAGTAGTTGATACTTTCACAGAAGTAACCGACCTTGGCGAGGGGACATCTGACCCACTTACGACCAAAGAGTTTACAAGTCAAACCGAATATATTACCGAACCCTATCTTTCTACTACAAGAGAAGCGTCAGAGAACACAAATACTCCTATAACCACGCAATATATCACAATTACCGCACCAGATACGTCAGAAGTAGTTGATACTTTCACAGAAGTAAACGACCTTGGCGAGGAGACATCTGACCAACTTACGACCAAAGAGTTTACAAGTGGAACCGAATATATTACCGAACTCTATCTTTCTACTTCAAGAGAAGCGTCAGAGGACATAAAGACTCCTAGAACCACTAAGATCTTACCCGATACGACAGAAGTAGTTGATACCTTGACAGAAATATCTGACTCTATCATGGATACATCTGAACTACTTACGGTCAAAGAGCTTACTAGTCAAACCGAGGAAATTACCAGACCCTATCTATCTTCTACAAGAGAAGCTACAGAGAACATGAATACTCCTAGAACCACGCAATATATCACAATTACCGCACCAGCTACGTCAGAAGTAGTTGATACTTTCACAGAAGTAACCGACCTTGGCGAGGGGACATCTAAACCACTTACGACCAAAGACTTTAAAAGTGAAACCGAATATATTACCGAACCCTATCTTTCTACTACAAGAGAAGCGTCAGAGGACATAAAGACTCCTAGAACCACTAAAATATTACCAAATACGTCAGCAGTAGTTGCTACTTTCACAGAAGTAACTGATCTTGGTGATTGGACATCTGAACCAATTACGGCCAAAGAGTTTACAAGTCAAACCGAGCTTATTACGGAACCCTATCTATCTACCAGATCGGAGGCTTCAGAGGACATAAATGCTTCTAGAACCACAATTACCCTAACAGAAACGACAGAAGTAGTTGATGCTTTCACAGAGGTAACCGACCTTGGCGAGGGGACATCTGAACCACTTACGACCAAAGAGTTTACAAGTCAAACCGAGCAAATTACTAGACCCTATCTATCTACCACGAGAGAAGCAACAGAGAACACAATTACTCCTAGAACCACGCAATATATCACAATTACCGCACCAGCTACGTCAGAAGTAGTTGATACTTTCACAGAAGTAACCGACCTTGGCGAGGGGACATCTAAACCACTTACGACCAAAGACTTTAAAAGTGAAACCGAATATATTACCGAACCCTATCTTTCTACCCCAAGAGAAGCGTCAGTGGATATAAAGACTCCTAGAACCACTAAAATCTTACCAGATACGACAGAAGTAGTTGATACTTTCACAGAAGTAACCGACCTTGGCGAGGGGACATCTGACCCACTTACGACCAAAGAGTTTACAAGTGAAACCGAATATATTACCGAACTCTATCTTTCTACTACAATAGAAGCGTCAGAGGACATAAAGACTCCTAGAACCACTAAAATTTTACCAAATACGACAGAAGTAGTTGATACCTTGACAGAAATAACCGACTCTATCATGGTTACATCTGAACCACTTACTGCCAAAGAGCTTACAAGTCAAACAGATCATACCAGCGAACCATATCTTTCTAGCACAGGGGAGACTGCAGAGGACTTAATGACTCATATAACGTTTAACATGGAGCTAGATACTGTCACAATGGCAAGTATTATGACAGATGAAATAACAACAGCACAGCCTCTTTCAGAAGTTTCACAGTCAATCCCAGTAACCAGTGATGGAAATACAAAGTCGGAAACAAATGCTATGACAACGAGTACGGTATATGAGACATTTTCAAATTTTATGACGGAAATGGTCAGTAGTGAACTTGCTATTCAACAAAAATCAAATACATTACCAGACGTAATAGAAGGAGAAGCTACATTGACCCCGGATACCCTAAATGATATCAACAAATCTTCATCAACAATATCAGCCCTTGATTCAAGTACAAGTGAACCTGTAACACTGGTAACACCTACTTACCAGGAACCAGCAAAGGCAAAGACAACACAAATAAGTATTGATACTATCACAGAATTGGTAACAGATATCGTCGATATAACCCTCTTATCTATTACCCCAGATGAAAAAGCGAGCCACAGAGGATATCAACGAGATGAGGAGGCAATAGTTACTGAGACAATAGCCAGTCGATATACCGATACCACTATGCCAACTGAATTTGAAAGTACCCAGGAACCCGAGTTATTAAGTGAACTTCAAACGACTTTGATAGCAAGAACTGATCCAGTCACGTCACATAAGCCTACCGGGCAATTGTCTGCGAGCACAACGAACGTGGAAAAGGAGATAGATATTAGACTCACAGTAGAAACAGGGGAACCGGCAACTGAGTTCTCTACGGATGTTGTGCCACAATCCTCAGAAACAGACTTCTCGACCAATGGGGCGACATCAGAACAGATGGTGAAATCTACATTGAAGACCCACTCTGGTATTGTGACCGAAACAGAAGTCGTTACAGAAACCGCTGATCGTGCATATACGAGTCCAGGTGATGGAACGATCGAATTTACTACCATTGAGGGATTGTTTATGAATGAACTAGGAGAGACAACTGACCCTAGTAGATCAGTTGCAATTACAGAAGACAAAGTGACCGATCAGACAAACGACATCCACATAACTACAGATAGTAAGGAGACTATCGACACAGAGAAGTACACTGTAGCTGTGTCAACCATTATACCAAAAGTAACACAAACTTTTCGGGATTCATTAGCTGAAATAGGAACGATCATGCCGCCGGCAGCTACAGAAGTGACGACGCATTTTGAACTAGGCATATCAGACGCAACTACTATAGAAGAGGATATTACAGTGCCCGAAATCAGAACAGAACTAAGAACCACTGAATCTAATGTGACACCATCTAAAACATATGGGACGACTTCGAAGGAAAGTATCATGAACAAATACCAAAGTACCATGTCAGGAACAGAAACAGAAACAGAAACAGAAACAAAAATAATTACAGATATCGGTACATATGTGACTGATCAAACTTTAGGTCTAGCGAGGTCGGACGTTGCAGGGCCTAGTGGTGATACTACAGATCTTGGGAGTACACTAATTTCAAGAACCAACGACGAGAGCCCAACACAAACGTCAAGGAAGTACATCACCACTGGTGTACCAGCTTTGACAGAAGTGGCAACATCTACTTCAATGGAATTTGAGACGGCCATTGTTGATGAGACTACAGCACCAAGTGGACGAGAAACCCTTGCAGGGGAGGCAGGCAGGGTGACTGAAGATGAAACTACTGAAAGTACGGAAGCTACCCGAATAGGAGTTGATACCATGGAGGGTGTACATACAGAGATGTATACTAATGTCATAACATCCATCGTGCAAGAAGAGACAAGCACTGCCATCCGAGATTCACGAGCAGGCAGACAAACTACGACCATACCGACCCCAATTACTCAAGAAATAACTTCTAAAGAAGCAACTTCATGGATAAGTACTAATCTAGGTGAAACAACTACGTCTGATTTTGTAACAGATTTTGGAACCATTGAAGATATCAGTGATACGACTCTCGCTGCTTCATTCGAGACACTTCTAACGGAAAGAACCGCTTTAGAATCACCGAGATCAGATTTTATCATCTTCACAGCTGACACAACATCCACAGAAGCGGAAGAAACTACAACCAACCAGCAGTTAAGAACAACGGTTAATAAAAGCCCTGCGGAAAAGGCGACCTATCCTGAAGTAGAAACACATACGGAACTTGTTGAAACATTTGTAACCGAAATTATCAATTACACATTAGGAGATGACATTATTATTAGCCCAGATTATACCGCAGAAACGAAGTTTTCTACATCAACGCCATTGTCCATCATCACTGCCACAGAGATAACTACAGCTGTGCAAGATGCAGCACTAAGATCGGCAACTACTACTGCAGACTACATTAGTTTTATCACTGAGGAAACCGTAGAAGCTATTGAATCAGATACAAGTACAAGCCCTGCAGAGGCCACGACGAAGGAACATAAAGTTGGAAGTACAACAGCCGACAAACTTGCTACCGACAGCAAGATGGCCCAAGAAACCGAATGGTATACGGATATTCCTACGTCTATGGTACCGGAAAAACCTTATTATACTGACTCAACTAATGATATCATTACAAAAGATGGGCAGATTAATATCACAAGAACAACCGACAAACCGTCGATTACAGATAGCGATAAGGACCTAACCGACGTCTCCGTTCTGGCTACGGCTGAAGGTACATCTTTAATTGGAGGTGATGTCACAACACGTTCCAGCCATGAGAAGGCACAAACAGCCACATTGCATGATACTGTTAGCCCAGTTCAGAACGTTTCAGAGGTACGGGAAACCACCGACAGTCTGTATACATCTATTGGCACCAACGAGGGGACTGCTATTATTTCACCTACATTACCAGCAACTATTGATGTCAGAACTGAAGAAGAAAAGAGCAGAATTACAACAACTAGCCCAATAACTATGGAGACGAAAGTGAGTCTAGGAACTGAATGGTACACTGAACATCTGACATCCATTGTAGCAGACAGTGACCCAATAGGTTTACCATCAAGTACAATCAAAAGCTTGCCGACAGAAATTACCCCTGATCTTAGGAATACTGAACAGTATCCTGCTAGTACATCTTTTAAACAAGGCGATACCACATCACCTGCTCTAGGAACAGAACCTCCCATAGCACTCTTTACCAGTCAGAGAATTCCAATAAGAGAAACAGACAGGATGTCCACTGACTTCCCTGATGCAACAAGAGAAGGAACATATACAGCCTTTGCCACTGAAACAGTAACAGATATATCAACTCAGCCTTTAATGTCAGGCAAGTCGAAGGTTTTAAGCAAATTGGATAGTGAGTTAAGGGAGGTAGCAACTGATGAAACGGAATCACTAGGAACCCATTCACTAACGGAAACTGAGACTGAAGAGACTATTACCATGTCTACGTTGACTGAAATAGTTCAGGAAGTAACATATATTGATAATGACACTCTTGGACCGCGTAGTCCACAAGAAATCATAACCGCACCAGAGGAAATCCCACAGAGAACCACAGACAAGCCATTTGAAATGCCAGATACGACACCTGGAGGAACCATCACGTTCACAGAACTTGTAACCAGTGTATACAATGGAACGACAGAACACATTGCAGAACACATGACTGGACGTACTTCAACGAATCGTATGACTACCGATACTAAGGTGACAGAAAACGCCGAGTGGTATACTGACACTATTACCTATACTTTAACAGGCAGTGAAAGGACGAGTGAAATAATTCCCACAGGTAAACTCACGGAGAGTGTAACAGCTGATACCATGGAAGCCACCAACAAGCAATTAACAATACTGTCTACAGAAGATCGTTCAACAGATGCACTTACAAGAGAAACTGCCTCAGAAGGACAAGAATTAACAACGCTAATAGACACAGAAACAGTGACTGATACTATTGATATCTTTACAGACATGTTAAGTGATACGACAGATACAGTACACGGTGATACCAGCAAAACGAAACTTGGCACGGATGAACAGAAAATCGAAACAACTGAAGAGATTCTAACCACGGTAGAAATCGAGATTACTGCCTCAGAAGGACAAGAATTAACAACGCCAATAGACACAGAAACAGTGACTGATACTATTGATAGCTTTACAGGCATGTTTAGTGATACGACAGATGCATTACACGGTGATACTAGCAGAACGAAACTTAGCACTGATGAACAGAAAATCGAAACAACTGAAGAGATTCCAAGCACGGTAGGAATTGAGATTACCCAACCAGTACCTGATTGGGGCACGGAAGTATTGTCTACAGAGTATTCATCTGAGCTCAAAACCGCTACCTCTCCGGCAGCTACTGTCATAAGAACTATCAGCAAATACGTGTCCGAGGCTATGTTAGACAACACGGAACAGACAGAACGGACAACTTCCATCGGAACCGATTTAAAAACAGACACATATGATGAAACAACAGAGGCAATAGTAACAGATAAAGTGACAGACACAATTAAACAAACAACTTTTGTCGGAACAGATCTAATTACTGACACATATGAATCAACAGAGACAATATTACCAGTTGACGGCACTACGTCAGACTCTGCAGATCGGACAACAGTTATCAGAACAGATGAATCAACTGAGACATTAGTAACGGATGAAGGTACAATTGACCCTTTTACTGAGTCAGAATCTACTTACGTGAAAGTTACGACTGAACAGATGTCAACTTTAAACATTACAGAACACAATACAGAGACAACCCGGATTCCGCAAACAGAAGCAGAGACGATTGTTATAACAGAATTCATGACTGACATTTTAAACTGGACGGTGGAATCAAGAACGTCAAACATTCCAATGAAAGCCGATTTTGGAACTGAAAGAATAACACCAACCACTACGCTCTCGTATGATTTGAGCGATACGACTCATAATGAATCCAGAATAGATACTTCACTCACCGAAGAGGATGAAAGAAAACCATCAATATCAACTACATCTCTGCCATTTGTTGATTCATCGACAACTATTGCTGAATTTGAAACAGCTTTTGTAACTATGGAAGTTCCTGATGTAACATGGGCAGAGACCTCGACCTCTCGAATTGCTCATCTTACTGACACGGTGTCCAAAGAAGAGGAAGGAATACTTTCAACAGCAGTACCCACTAACGACTCTTTAGACACACCACCTAAGACAGCAGAAGTGACTTTTCGAATCAAAACGACACTCATGACGGAAAAACCTGAATCCGATACAATGGATTTGACAACTAAGGGGATATTCGATGTCAGCACTGGTAGCAAAGAGAGAACTGAAATGATTAGTACTGACCAACCAATAAATTTCTCTCCTTTACCCGTTGATAGTACAGATGCAATATTTGAAACCGAATTGCTGACATTTACTGACGTTATTGATGTATCATTACCAACTGAAGGCATTGCAGAAAGAGCAAGGTCTACAACGGTGCCCAAACAGGAAACCGTGTTTCCTCAAACAGACGCCACCTCTACAAAAGAAAAAACGACATCCATGCCAGTTATTTTACAAACTGTCGTAAGCCAACCTGTATCGGAGGAAATAATATACCATACGTCAGAAATAACTACACGTGGTATGTTAGGTGGTCTTGATGATACAACAGAAGTGAAGTCAACCTCTCAGCCTTCAACTTTAGGGATTTCAGAAATACATCCGACACCAGACATCACTGAAACCACTCATGCTGCATATACCGCACCCTCACACTCTGCATTGCTTTCAACCGAGGTAATAAAGACTCCCTACACACCATATGACCTTATTGTTGATATTAATACTGGCGTTACTGAAGGTGAAACAACAGAATGGGCGACACCTATGATGCTCCTTTCAACAGAGAAAATCCCAATGGTTCACTATACTGATGAAATGCAGGACGTAACTGGACAGACCCTGATACCACAGACAATACCCCCGAGAAATGAAAGTACATCTCACGTCACGAGCGAAGTTTCCACATCCTTCACAGCTACTCCGACAACGGCGATGCCGTCTTCTGCTATACCGATCACTGTCAGTTACACGACTGACATACCCGTGACCCCAACGACAGAAGGCGCAGAAACAGAATGGGCCACATTTACCATTCCTGATTCGACTGAGCACATTAAAGTGGCTCCAACTACTGATGAGATGCATGAATTAATAGTTCAAACAGATATCCAGGAGACAGCACCATCAGTCAGTGCCACTGTACCGGAAGTCACGAGCGAACTCCCCACTTCCTTACCGAAGACTCAAACCGTTGCATCTTCAGTTGTACTGACCTCTGACGAACATACGACCACATATTCCTATTCTTCAAAGACAGAAAAGGCAGCGACAGAATGGACCATATTTACAATTCCTGATTCGACTGAGGACATTCAAGTGGTTCCTACTACTGATGAGATGCAGGACTTAATGGTTCAAACCGATATCCAGGAGACAACACCACAAGTCAATACCTCTGTGTCTGAAGTAACGAGCGGAGTGTCTACATCCCTTCACAAGACTCAAACAACAGATATTGCGTCTTCAGCAATTCTTACCACTGATTTCCAGTCAATGACAGAAAGCACATCAATGGGGTTGACCACACTTACAATACCCCTTTCTACGGAAGATAGTTCAGTGTTTCCCACAACTGATGAAATGCAAGATCTAATTAAAAAAACCGAAGTCGAGCAGACAACAATATCAGTCAGTGGCAGGGTATCTCAGTTCCCGAGTGAAGTGTCAACATCTTCTATCAAGACTCAAACAACACCAATAAAATCTTCAGCAATTCTTACCACTGATCTACATACAATGATAGGTAGCCCAGCAACAGAGTTTACCCCAACTACAAAACTCATTTCTACTGAAGATATTGCAATGTTTCTCACAACTAATGAAATGCAAGACGTAACTCAGCGAGCCTCCTTCCAACATACAACTGCATTAGATAATGCTAGCACATCTCAAGTCACAGGCGAAATATCTACATCTTCTCCTTACACGCCAACATCAACGGTGACATCTTCAGAATTAGAAATAACTGACATTCAAACAACCGCATTTCCCGTTAGTACAACGAGAGAAAGCACATTAACGGGGTTGACCAGATTTACATTACCTTTTTCTACTGATGATATTGCAGTTTTTCCCACAACTGATGAAATGAAAGATCTAATTAAACAAACCGAAGTCGAGCAGACGACGATATCAGTCAGTGGCAGGGTATCTCAGTTCCCGAGTGAAGTGTCAACATCTTCTCTCAAGACTCAAACAACAGCTATCACGTCTTCAGCGAGTCCTACCACTGATTTCCAGACAATGGCAGAACGCACAGCAACAGAGTTCACCACACCTACCAAACTCCTTTCTACTGAAGATATTGCAATGTTTCTCCCAACTGATGAAATACAAGACGTAACTCAGCGAACCTCCTTCCAACATGCAACTTCATCAGATAATGCTAGTACATCTCAAGTCACGGACGCAACACCTACATCTTTGGCAAAAACGCCAACAACAATGATGGAATCTTTAGAATTACAAACAACTGACATTCACTTAACCACATTGTCCTTTAGCACAACAAAAGAAGGACTTACAAATGAGGTGATCGCTCATACAATATCCCTTTCTACTGCAGACAGTGCAGTTGTTCCAACTACTGATGAGATACAAGATCTAATTGGACAAACCGAAATCCAACAGACAACACCACCAGTGGATACCCACACATCCCAAGTCATGAGCGAAGTGTCCACAACCTCTCCAAAGACTCTAACAGCAGCAACGCCATCTTCTGCATTAATGGCCACTGACGTTCTCACAACCGAATTGTCCATTGCTACAACAGAGACTGAAAAGCCCATGCTACGGACCACGCCTACAATACTCCTTTCAACCGAAGACATTGCAGTGAATCCAACTACAGATGAAATTCAAGAACTACTTGAACAAATCGAATTGCAGCAGACAACGTCTTCAGTAAGAAAAACTGTATCTCACGTCACAAGTGCACTGCCCATAAACATTCCACAAACTCGGAAACCAGCAGTGCTATCTTCTGTAGTATCCACCACTGAGAGTACCACAACCACATTGCCCACTAGCACTACTGGGACTGACAAAGACACTCTACAGTCACTGTCATCACAGATGTCTTCAACTTCTGCATCAGTCCCGACCGTGAAAGTCAAGACAGCTCATCCAACTCAGTCCATATCAGAGCCTACCTCAGTTACCATGAGTAAGTATTTTTAATGTATTACTTCTTCCATGCATCTACAATTTACATCAGAAAACAGCGTATTATAAAAAATATATATTTCGTTATAATTGTTTTTCTTCTTAATCTAATGTAATATATCATATCTTGAGTAGGAGGGGGAGGGGGGGGGGGAGTGTTCTAAATAGAAATAACTGAACGAAAATAAAGTGTAGCTATATAGAGCGAATAAGCCAGATGGGACGTCATTGCTCAACAGCTCTTTATTTCCTTTAAGGTAGAGATCGAATGGCAGAATTACACATTGAAATTCATTGTAAAAAAATGACAACTCACGTAATATATTGCGTATATGACTTTGTGCTCGCAATTTATTTAGAAACGAAATGTGGAGTGAAATGCGAGGGGCTAAATGAAGTTTGCATAGTCTCCGTAGAGGGTGACTACTGCAGGTGTTCAGATGGCCATGAACGTGTGGAAGGTGTCTGCATAGGTATGTATCACATGAAACAAAATTAAGTTGTTTCATTCTTGTTTCATTCTTGCTATACTCGTTTACTACAAAATACGTCTTAATCAAAACTTAATTTGTCCCAGAAATGAAATTACAGAGTGGTCATGGTAAAGTGCCTTTTTTATTTTGCGGACTAACAGCATAATCCAGTATACAAAATTATGCATAATTTTCCATGACAAAACAGAACATTTGAAAATTTGCTTTATTTGTTCAATGTAGTTATTAATTCCAGGCAATTGGACGTTTATCTGATTTAGCAATTGGTAACAATATGTGTTATAAAGAGGGACTAATGGATTCATAGAGAAATAACTTTATAAAAGACGAGGAAAGTATCTTTCTCAGATCACTCTTGTCGCCGACTATTATTCCCATAAAACACACATCGCAAGCTGTGTATTTCATGTTAAATATATGTTTCTCTTCTTCTCATTTCCAAGAGGTATACACGTTCAAAGCTGACGTCAAGATAGTCTTGATTAAGGGAAAAGAGGCCTTATTTACATCAGATCTAAACGAGCCTTCATCCATTAAGTTCAAGGAACTCGTGGCCGAATTCTGTCAAGCGGTACGTAAAATGAAACATAATAATTAGTCAGTGAAATATATAATAAATATTAGTTTAATGATAATCGGTCACCAAACAGATGAAATAAAGGAGACTCCTTTTTTTAAATTTAGAACTGAACAACCTATTTCATTTGTATGATTTCTATATACATTACCGCCTTGAGGGCCTTTGGTCCTGTATAAAGCGCTATATAAGAACTAGCTATTATTATTATTAAGATGATCCTAGAAAAATATGCTACACAGTATTGTCAATGTATTATATCATTTCACAATCAATATTATAAGCATGATAAAAATAGATAACATGAATATAAAGATTTTGAAAATGCTAACCAATTGCATTCCAAACTATATACAAATTGGGAAAATACGGACCAATGATTTTTACGTTTGTATTTTTTTTTATTTGTTTAATGATATACTAAAAACAAAATTATTACCCAAACAGCTTTATTATATAGAACTGTTTCTTTGGGATTATTTTCTTAATGAAAATGCACTGTTCTCTATAAACAACATGCACCTACTGATTTTTACAAATCTTTGACAAAGTTGAAATATATCGAATATCCTGTCTCAACCTAATCACAGATGGAAGTCGCGTATACAACTTACATAGAGACGACCTCATCATTCTACCAATGTGACGTCATAGCCTTTCGACCAGGGAGCATTGTAGTTGAATACCTGGTTAGGTTCACGTCACCGGACATCAATGAAGCTATGCTGACGAATGAGACCTTGGTCTATCTGGATGAAAATAATATGACATTTCCTCGTGAGATATCCCTTAAATCATCTCTGGTTGAATATGAACGTAAGTTGAAATGGTAGTCCTTATTTATATGATAATAATGATGATGACCTGTGATGGAACGTGGGTTGATCCAATGAAGGTATCCGGCATTATGATTGGTGGTGGGGGTGGGGGGGGGGGGGACATAACTTCCTCCGTGCATGAAAATTTGACTAAATAAATCTTCCTATTTGCTTGAATGGGGGCAGGGTGCGAGAGGGAGTCCTAACATCTTCCATTATCGAGTAGATCCCACGTTAGGATAATTTATTGTGAACAAAAACATAACATGCATGGTGATCAAAAGCATATCATATTATCATTTTCAATTTCTCTAGATATATTTTTTGAAACATCAATGCCGACATCCTTAACAATAGGAGAATAAGGAACATCTCGTAATTGTTTTTTCAAAACATAATTATGATCTACGCTGGCAATTTGTAAAAACAAAATGAAATTCCAATTCTTGTTATTTACAAATATGTAGTATCTGCATTTCATCGATAAATTGGAATATTCTTTAAAAAAAATGTTTTCCATTCAGCTGCCAATGAATGTCTTCTAAACCTATCTGACTGTGATCCAGCTGCTAAGTGTATCGATAGAGGGTCGGCACTTTTCACCTGCGAATGCTCTTCTGGCTACGACGACCTTTATGAGAAACAACTTCCGGGTCGCTATTGCAGTGGTATGGATATTACCAATCAATAGTTTGGTTTTATGTTTTCAATTTGTTTTATCACAATCTATTACCTTTAACGGTGCAGTATAGCATTTACAAGAGCAAGTTATGTGACAACTAATTTTACAATTTCTAATAAACAACCTGACTTGGTCCTGCATTAGAGGATGTGAAAATATTTACAACTTAAACATGTAGAAAGTACAAGATACATGTACATGTATTATAGTCAAAAATATTTTATAGATTACTTTTATTCTAAATCAATATGAGTAACAGATGATAATTATACTTATACTGAAATATAAGATGAGCTTACTTCATGTTTCTCTCTTTTTTCAGCCATTCAGCCTGCTCCAGATTCTAGCTTAGGTAAGTAATAGCAGACACGACAAGATGGTGGAAAGCAATTCCTTGAATTTGTGTTCAAATGGAGTAGAAATGCTCCGAACAGCAAAAAAATAAATTAAATTGGGTATGATTTTGATAATACAGAATATGTGGAAGAAACAACGATCAAAATCGGTCTCAAAGTCAGACATGGGAATGTCTAACCTGGAAAGAGATATATATATATATATATATATAGTGACAGAGACAGAGAGAGAGAGAGAGAGAGAAATAGAGACAGAAAGACAAAGAGAGAGAGAGAGAGAGAGAGAGGGTGTGTAGGGGCACAAAATATGAGTCAAAATCTCATCTCATAACTTCTAAAACATGTCTCATAGGGAAGGGGGGGGGGGGTGGACGTGTTCATTAAGAAGAGGGGTATTTTTACCGGGAAAGAAAATGGGGCACGTACTCTCAGTGCCTCCTCCCCCCCCCCCCCCCGAATATGCCACTGAGCAAAGCACCAGTTACCATGGTAATGGTCCGACGTTGTCATACCCGACCACTTTCTTATTCTCTTCATGTAAATGAGTGGACATCTTCTTGAAGGGGGTTGGGGGAGGGGGGAGGGGGGTCAGTCATATTAGTGATCACCTCGTCTGGAGTGGAAATGCATGCTAACAATTAGTCGAATCCTCTTACATTCTAAAGTGGATTCTACTATATTTGGATTTTGTGTTTAATCAATATGAGGGTTGTCTCCTAAACATGGGATTTCTACTCCTTTGCATTAAGAGAGATAATGTGTACAGATGATTCTATATGGAATTCCCATCCTTTGACAGTTTATTAGTCCTACCTGTGCTTGATGAAGCTTCAATGAATCGTTTTTTTCTCTCACAGCAATCCGGATTAAAGTATTAATCATCCTCGGAATCGTCGTCATCTTAATCATCCTTATCGTTCTCCTCGCTCTGTGCATAACGCGGCTGTACAGAAGGATTATTGGTAGGCGATCAGATGACTTCATCGCAACCAGCTCGGAGGTGGGGTCTAAGTTGCTAGGATACGGCTACCGGAAGAAAAATGATGTGGAAGGCATCTCTTATATCAGTCAGCATAGCACATTGGAAAAGAGAGGTGGGTCGTTCAGTCAAAGGAATTTGTTAAATATATTAATAGCAATACGAGTTAAGTATATAAATAGCAGGTAAGGCCATGCTTGCTGTGTCTTGATACTTATTCGCTATTAACATTTTAAATTGTCCATTAACTATTTTATATTACAGGATTTGCAGCAGTGAAAAACTAATGAATACCGTATTTTGTTTGAATTTATATTTATTTCACATGACAGATAACTAAATCAGTGTTGCTTATTGTAAATGTTTGTCGTTTTTCAAATACCCTTCGGCAACTTCCAAGTACAGGACTAGAAAGCTGAACTACATTTTACTGAAAATTCTGATTGATTCATCCTAAACCAAATTGCAATCGGAAGGAGTTTTATCCATATAAAACAAAAAAGTACTGTCATTTATAAATTAATCCTAAATTTATGAAAGTATTCAATCAAAATCGGAATCGAAATAAAAAATGTCGATGATATTAATCTTTTTCTTCATCAGAAGGCTCTCTGGTTGAAGTGCACCATATAGAAGAAATGACTGAATCCCCTCGTTCTCGAACGGATACTGAGCTCATACACACAGGTGTCCAGCCCTATGAATGTGAAGAGGTTCTTGTATCGGAGGAGATGGATAGAGAGCTACAGTTAAGAATGGAAAGTATTGCAAAGTTCCTGAAAAGATCGGCCCCTTTGAAAGTAAGTCAACGGAAGTATTTGTTGTGCAGTTATGTCTCCCTCTGTCTTTTTTGTTTGTCTATGACTATATGGTGAGTCAATTGATCTTCTCTGTTTCTATCCCTTGTCACTTTCGCAATCACTATGCTTATCCCTTTGCCCCCTTCCCATCCTCTCTCTCTCTCCATCTTAATGATCCTCTTCCCTCAACTCTATACACTGTTCTCCGTACACTCTACCTGTCTCTCTGACCATTGGTCTGCATTCACGGTCCCCTTTCCCCATCCTAAATCATGTTAATAATGTGTATATATTCATAACTATTTATTACTCTCGCTCGATCTCTTCTACTGCGTTTCTCTCTCCACTTATCTTCTCCATCTGTTCCTTCTCTTGTCTCTATTTCTATCTCCTATCTCTCTTTGTATATCTATGTTTGCCTGTATGTCTCACCCTCTCGCTATCTATGGTCTTCATTTTGCCTTTGTTTCTTTCCCTCTCTTTCGCTTTTTGTTTTAAGGTACTTCTCCCGTTACTGTAATTTTCTAGTTCCTAAGTTTGGTAGAGCAGAACAAAAAATCATCACATTTGATTTAAAGTTGAGTAAACAAAAGTTCATCCTGTCCATCTCCTTTCTCTTTTATATTTTCCATCACTGATAGAACTCTTCATTACGCGACAGAATTGACTATTCCATAATGTATATTCCCGAAGCTCCCACCATACCTTTACATGAAAGAAGGAGATCGGCAGAACAACCTACGGAAGAATTCGTAAGTCAGTTTGGATCAACACTAAATCTCATGACATTTAATAGCCTGAACAAGTCATTATTTGCACTCAGACCAAAAAAAAAGAAAAAAAGGAAAATAAAAGATGTGAAGCTTCATGTAGCCACTACAATCACAACATTCAAATAATAATAACCTCGTTTTAATATTTCAAATAATTCAAGCAAACAATGAGAGGGATGAATTTTTACAAAGTTCCAAATACGTATTTTTTACGGAATTTCCATTTCAGTATTATAGTTTTATTTCCAACGCTGAAATAGTGTAGTTTGTTTGTTTGTTCTTGTTTTTTAGACTCATATCCAATTCCCCGTCTTATTTTCTTTTTTGACAGCTGGACTCCTTACCACAGACCTACCTTTGATAAGGGTGCATTGTTTTTTTCGGAACAAGGAGTGGATCCTTGAAGTTCAGGCCATCCTTCCTAGAGTGAAATTGGACACAATCATACGCGTACCTATGCCCGTAATTGCACATGAACCGATTGCTTATAACTGTGCCAATCAAATCTGTATCCAAGCAGTTAGCTATGATTATCTCCACCAGGCGCGGATCCAGGGGGGGGGGGGGGGGGGGGGGGGGAGCGGGCCTTAACCCCTTTAAAAAAAAAAAAAAGTGCTCACTTAAAAAAAGTGCTCAATTACTTGTAGTATTGTAATTTTGTATTAACCGTTGTTGTTGCCAACTTTTTAATTGAAAGAGTATCTTTTTTATAGAATTTGTATCTGCTCTACTCTTTATATAAAATGTTTATATTCTGCAAGTATTATGAGTTTGTTGATGAAAATGCAATTTGATATAGTTGGAATTGTGTGATATTATCAAAACAATGTAATACTTTGACTGATACATGCAAAATATTTCGTTAAGGTTAAATTATTCATTGCTTGAGAAACATAAAAAGAAAGAAATTGAGAAGGAGAAGAAAGAAAATAAGAAGTAGCTAAACCAAGAAATTGAGTATCCTTGTTAAGTGCATTCGATTTGAAATAAATATAACAATGTTTTACTACTTCTATACATAGTTATGAAAATCTTTATGGGCAACGGTGTCGATTTGTATCCGTGGTTGGGGGGGGGGGGGGGAATGATAGGTGCCAAAATATTTTCGGCAATGGATCAAAGCAACCAAGAGGTAGAAGCGTGTGGCAGGAAACCCCTCCCTTACAAGTAATTAACCTTTTCAAGTCACCCTCAATACAGATAACATTTCAGAGAATATGGGGCCCATTAGGGTCCCACATGGACTTGCAACTTGGGTTATAATTATTATACTCTCTAGCGTAGCAAGGATTTTATTTTAGGGGGGCGGTAGTGAGCACGCGAAGCGTGCGAATCACTTACAGAGCGCGCGAAGCGAGCTCCATAGGGGGTGGGTGCAGTGAGGGGGGATTCCCCGTCCCGCGCGAAGCGCAGAAGCTTTGATGTTTCATTAAATTATTAGAGAAAGAAGACGATTCGTTGTACCGTTTTCGACTCTTAATCCTTGTTTGAATCAAGTTCCCCTTTCTCCGCGCGTAGCGCGGAAGCTTTGACGTTTCATTAAATTATTAGGGAAAGAAGACGATGCGTTATACCGTTCTCGACTCTTAATCCTTGTCTGAATTCAATTCCCCCTTTCCGTCCCGCGCGAAGCGCGGAAGCTTTGATGTTTCATTAAATTATTAGAGAAAGAAGACGATTCGTTGTACCGTTCTCGACTCTGAATCCTTGTTTGAATCAAGTTCCCCTTCCTCCGCGCGTAGCGCGGAAGCTTTGACATTTCATTAAATTATTAAAGAAAGAAGACGATGCGTTGTACCGTTCTCGACTCTTAATCCTTGTCTGAATTCAATTCCCCCCTTCCGTCCCGCGCGAAGCGCGGAAGCTTTGATGTTTCATTAAATTATTAGAGAAAGAAGACGATTCGTTGTACCGTTCTCGACTCTTAATCCTTGTTTGAATCAAGTTCCCCTTCCTCCGCGCGAGCGCGGAAGCTCTGACATTTCATTAAATTATTAAAGAAAGAAGACGATTCGTTGTACCGTCCTCGACTCTTAATCCTTGTCCGAATTCAGTTCCCTCCCCCCCCCCCCCTCGCGCGAAGCGCGGAAGCTTCGACGTTTCATTAAATTATTAGGGAAAGAAGACGATGCGTTGTACCGTTCTCGACTCTTAATCCTTGTCTGAATTCCGTTCCCCCCCCCCTTCCCGCGCGAAGCGCGGAAGCTTTGACGTTTCATTACATTATTAGAGAAAGATGACGATTCGTTGTACCATTTTCGACTCTTAATCTTTTTTCTTCCTACGTCCTATTCCTTTCTTCTTTTTCTCTCTCTCTTCTCTTTATTTGCCCGCGTTTTTTTTTTTTTTTTTTTTTTTTTGGGGGGGGGGGACGACCGCCCCACCGCCCCCGCCCCCCACACCTGGCTACGCGCCTGTATCCTCTCTGTCTCCCATTATCTCTCTCTCCCACTTTCTACTTCTTTTTTGCACTTTTGCGCTTCGCGCTTAACATTTAGCTCGTTGCTTTTTAACGCTGCGGGTTTGCATTTGGCGCACTGCATTTCTATGATGCTGTTGATTGAATAAATTGAATAAATTCATCAATTCCTGATGAAGCCGTATGACCGAGAATTCAATTCATTCTTGTCTCATATACGGTTGTCTCATTTACATATGTATTATGGAAATGAGATAGCAAAATGTGTATATTGAGGGTCATCTTGCGAGTAATAACCATTAACTACTCTCATCGGGCTCTCATCATATTTCTCTTCATTTTTTTTTTGATGGTGAATTATTGGGGGGGGGGGATGATTGTACAGGCCATCCCCCCCCCCCACCTGAAATATTGGGGGGGGGATATATCTTCCCAATCCCCCCCCCCCCCCCCGGGATCGACACCCATGTTTATGGGCTCTTATGATATGGATCATTTTTCATGTTAAAATTGTGACTGCAAAATATTTTGTCATAGTGGAAGAAGCGAGCGAGAGGTGAAGAGAGAGAGAGAGAGATGATCTTTTTGAGGGTTGGGGGGGGGGGGGGGGTGCGGGCGGAAGTGGGTGAGTGAATATAGATGGGAAATAGAACGTTTATATCATGCATAATTGCATATAGTAAGGTGAAGATGGTGAATAGACGGGAAGTAGGGGCAGAAAGAAAGAGTGTAGGTGTATGTATGTGTGTGTGTGAGAGAGAGAGAGAGAAAAAGAGGGAGAGAGGGGGGGGGGCACAAATAAAAGGAGGACAGTTTTTCAATTTACCTTCTTTCGGTTTCGCCCTGGAGTCGCCACTGTTTTAATAATTAATTACTGTTATAATTACTAATTTAATGCGTTTACGCAATTGTTTTGAATTAAAACATATACGACCACATTTGTATATTAAAATCATATACAGTGTATAACAGTTTTATAATTGTACGCCTGCTAAAGTCATTTCAAGGTTAGTAAATAAAGTTCACACAAGTACGTAACAATACAGATACAAACGCGCATGCGCTCTTTGGCGTTGCTAGCGGCATCAAAACTTGGCGCGCATAATTTAGGCCCTTGGAAACGGGCGCAACAAAATCCCTATAGCATGCATGAACAAATAGGCGGCCAACGCAAGCCTAATATAACTAGTCTGGAACTCTACCTACCGCAACGTTCCCGATTGGATTTTCTTCATTTACATGTACCACTCTAGACAGGTTAAGAAATCCGGATGACCCTATTGTTGGCCTAGCTTCATTACATAATATTCACCAAGAATTGATGCCTGATTAATTCCTGTTAAAAAGAAGGTAAGAACTAAAAGCATAATTTTTTATTTAGATTCCCTTTTTAACATTTTCATCAAGTTTATGCTGGTGCATATTTTTGTTCAATGAAGTGTTCATATTTCGCGCACATTTCGAGTTGAGAAAGAGCATGGGTCTATTCAGTATTGATGTAGAAGATACTTTTAGTGATGTCGTAGACTATTTCTAAATTGATTTCATTTCCATAATTTCTCTTATTAGATCTATCGCTCTAAAAAGAAAGCCTAAACCTAAACGTTAAGATCAAAATAGAAATGCACCATGGGTGGGTATGAGAATGTCCGAGCTTGATTGTACTCTCTGAAGTAGTCCTGATCTATGGATCATAGACTACTAGGTTATACTTCTTAAATACTACAAAAGAGACAGAGAAGGCACTTACCGATATGTTTGTACTCGGAATACTCGCAAGTCTTGTATCAGTTCGTGTCTAGTTCTCAATCTGCCTTCCCAGTGCATGAAGACCAATGGCGCCCTCTTGTGTTAGGAGGCTTGTATGAGCTTGTAGGAGGGTGGGGGCAACTCCTACTACATTCCCCCCCCCCCCCGTTTTAAAAAACCCAGGGCCAATTGAAATAAACCGAGTGAAATATCTTACCCACAACCGGATAGAGAGAAAAAAAAAAAAAATTATGCGTTTCGATCCCTCCCTTGTGGCCGTACAACATCCCAATCTAAAAACATGTATCCAACATGCCAAACGAGACCCCAAACGAGCAAAACACGGGGGTAAATACAACATAAAAATATTTTTGTTTTATCCATTAAAAAACCAACATAGGGTTCTACTTAATGCTTAACACTACAATTGCCAGGGGGAGATTCCCTACCCAAAACAATCCACGCCCCCATAGCGGGGAGCCATCCGCTTGTCCTCCCAGGCTATGACGCCATCTTACCTACCCGAGAGGTATATTACTCAGGTTTTTCGGAGTGTGACTGGAGAACCAGAAACCCACCTAGGTCACTCCGGCGCAGGAAGGAGGCGTCAGTTCCGCTATAGCACGGGGCGGGCCATTTGGAAAAAAGTCCCCCCTGGAACAACCAAAACATATGCCAACGGGCATTTAGGAAAAAAAAAAAAATTACTAAAAATCAAAAAAACTTATTGACATACGGTATATGTTCTTGCTAATGTAGCAAAAACAAGGTGATATGGACTAAATAATCCCCACCTCAAGTATACCCTGAAAATTTAAAGGATCCCTAGTGCTACAGGAACAGAAGTTCCCGTGCACACCCGACCTAACGGGCCATAGAGCGCTTGGGCGTTAACCCCAGGTCTGCTCTAGGAGAGCCTGGAGACGGTCACCCCGTGTCCGGGCTACCAACTCTCTTACCTCTGCATTCTTCCCCGCCCCATATAAGGAACAGGGTTTAGCAGTGGTCCAAACACAAAATCCCCTATCCGTTGGTCGATAACCCCAGTCACCCTCTTAACGGCATTGGGAGGAAGGATTACCCTCTTGCGGGCATACACCCTTGCTACACCCATCCGCCTGGGGTTATCCCCATGCTGCATGGGAATTTCCACTTCCCCTAGCAGTAACTTGGGGCGATACAAGTGAATAACCGCCCTATGTTTACTGAGAAAATCCCTCCCCAGCAACATGTCGTCTGAAATGGGTGCAACATACAACTGCTTGGAGAACTCTTGTCCCCCCAACAGAATGCTAACCGGCCCCACTACTGACCCCCTCATGCTTATATCCCTACCTGGAGCTTGTAATACGGCCTTCCGCAGTCTTTTGGGCTGCGTTTTCAGATGCTGAAGCACCCGATCCGAGATGATAGTCACCTCAGCCGCCGTATCCACTACTGCCCTAAGGGGGAAACCCCCTATCACTATAGGGATATTAAGAGAGGAACTGGAATGCAGCCGGCAAACCACTACCTCCGTTTTTTCCTCCGATCCCGACTCCGGATCCGAGGTGGGACCCGGCATCGGGTCCAGCGACCCGACCACCTGTGGAGGAGTTGGAAGTTCACAGAACGCAACTTCTCCTATGTACTGGGAAAGTGCCTCGCCCAGCTTCGTGGAGGTTTCATTCAACCCAATTTCATCAGAAACAGGCTCTCCCACTGGCTTTACAGCTGCCTGGGGAATAACTGCCCGTCCTCCCGGCGTCCCGGTCACTAGCTGGCCTCGTTCAGGTCGGGGGCTGGCCTCCTCCTCCGACCCGCTGGGGCTTTCCACTTCGGGGCAGTTGACAAAGGGAACACGCACATTCCCTCTCTCGCCACGAGCTGTGGGACATTGGTTCCGGAAGTGCCCGTGCCCCCCGCAAGCATAACACCGGTCACCCCCCGGGGACTTGGCTCTTTCCCGGGAAGCCGCCGGCCTTGACTGTAGGATATCTAGGATCTTCCGGACATCCCGCTCTATGTTAGCTAGCCGGGGCTCTATGTTAGCTAACCGGGGCTCTATGTTAGCTACCCGGGCCTCTAGGCGGCCCTGGCGCTCCACCATTCGGCGTTCTACTGCAGCGAGTTGTCCGTCTTCAGGTCGACTAGGAGGTTGGGGGGATAAGTCCACTTGGCGGACTTCAAATCCCCCCCCCCCCGTCCTCAAAGGCGACAGAATTAACAGGACGCCCCCGCCCGTACATGGCTCGGTGCACATGCTGGTGCCACTGTATATGCACTACTGCCTCTCCAACGGTGGCGGGATGTTGAGTCAGCGCGTGACATCCCGCCTCCCGGTTCAAACACCCCCGACACAGGCGGAGGACCGCCTGCTAGTGCGAATAGGACCCCTGGACCCCAGGGAATGCTCGGAGAGCTAACCCGAACACCCGATCAGACCACTCAGGCAAGGATTCCTCTGGCCCCTGCCTGGCATACGCAAACTCCAGTTGAGCAGATTCCGTCAACCCGCCGTGATCGAAGCGCTGCCCCAATTTTCGTACCAGCGGGAAATACTCCAGGCCCGGCTCTTGTTCCAGAGTCAGGCTCAAATAATCTCGCGCTTTCCCCTCTAGGCACCAGCTTAGCGGATTCACTCTCTGGGGAAAATCCCATTGCTGCTGGTCCGCAAACGCCGTGAATTTATGCAAAAAAGCCCTCCAATTCCCGCGCCCATCAAAGGAGATAGTCCTGGGGAGTGGCTGGTAGGATACTCTACCAGCGTTTCCCCCCTGCCTATCCCTCCTGGGAGCCGGACCCCGACGGATCGGTTCTTCGGGAAAGGGGAGGAGCCCTAAGCCTAGCCGACCCCTCTGATACCCTGGGATGGGACTGCCCCTCTGGGGCCTACCCGATACATCCCCTTGGTTAACCAAGGGAGACGGATATACATCTTAGGGGTATTGGTGTCCCCCCACCTGGGCCTGGTCCCCGCAGGGGGTGCTGGTGCTCAGGCCACGCTGCCCCGACGAAGTGACAAAAACACTCTGATTGGGAACCCCCTCTGCCCCCCGGGTATTCTCCCGAGGAGCAAAGTCGAACCTGTCTAGCAGCCCCCTGGACTCTACTAGCCCTGGGGACGCCCAAAATAATCCCGGGGTAATATTCCCGTGTTCAGTCCGGAGACCCAACATGATCCCGGCCTGCCCAGGAGCTAGCCCCGGCACGTCTGCGAGGAGTTCTTCAAAAGAACACCTATTAATAGGGATCTTAGCCTCCCCATTTGTCATAGCGACCCCATAATCGCAAAAACCTTAGGCCTAACGTTAGACTAGTCTACTAAAATTACAACTAAGTTACGTCGGGGAAATAACCCGACGGAAAAATAAGTTCCCTAAATTCTTAACTAGTCTAGGTGCTGTTTACTCACATCACTCCAACACGGATAATCACACCGCACGATTTTTTAATTTTTTTTTGAAGGGACTCCCGCACTACAAGGAGTGGGTGGGTCCACACACAACACGCACAAACACCATACACTCGCGCACCTAAATAACTACAGGCAGCCTCCTGCTATCAACTACTAAAAGCAGGTCTAGGTCCTAGATTTAAGAGATCCAGGTCCCGTCGGCGAACAGCCAACAACCAAAAACAAAATGGCGTCGATCGAGAGGAGAAGGACTAAAAAATATCCCTCCGCCGAATCAAATACGCTGTAGTGTGTAACAAAGCGCTGTGCCACGACCGGCAGGCTCCAAAACCTGCGCGCTCAA
Source organism: Strongylocentrotus droebachiensis (assembly GCA_035222895.1). Taxonomy (NCBI): domain Eukaryota; kingdom Metazoa; phylum Echinodermata; class Echinoidea; order Camarodonta; family Strongylocentrotidae; genus Strongylocentrotus; species Strongylocentrotus droebachiensis. Next base: position 424,312 of record JAVYIG010000185.1, on the reverse strand, counting down.
GAAAAATAGCACGCACTTGAAAAACGTTTTAAACCGGGCTAGTATTACAGCCCGGCTCGAAATCACGCACGAAACAACCGCTAAACACAAAACGATGCCTAATCAAACACCTCACACCACCAGCAAAGCTCAAACATTCGCTACAAAAAATCCAAACGCACACACTCGAATCGCACTGCCTTCAAACGGTACCCCCAGTGAAAAAGTCCAAGCACGCATACAGCCGTGCCGGAACTACACTCGGAGTTGACGAGAGCAGACGATCGACCAAAAAATATCACAGCAAAAATGTCTTAAACAGAGCTAATATTACAGCCCGGCTCGCGACACCCACACGAAACAACATAAAAATATACACAACAAATTACGAAATAGGCAAAGCAGAGTAGCCCGCCCTGCCCAAGACGAAAATTCGAAATTTAACTTAGGATCTAGTCTACTGGTTATAGCAATTCACAGCGAGCAGCTTAGCCCAGCGCATCGGACCGCATATGTTTTACCTATGCTTTAGGGCAGCCGTGCTCGCTGTGCAAAAATCACAAGTCTTAAAAATCACCGCAAATGCAAGAAAGTAATTTGCTTGCAGCGCCAATGAAGTAGTCCTGATCTATGGATCATAGACTACTAGGTTATACTTCTTAAATACTACAAAAGAGACAGAGAAGGCACTTACCGATATGTTTGTACTCGGAATACTCGCAAGTCTTGTATCAGTTCGTGTCTAGTTCTCAATCTGCCTTCCCAGTGCATGAAGACCAATGGCGCCCTCTTGTGTTAGGAGGCTTGTATGAGCTTGTAGGAGGGTGGGGGCGACTCCTACTACATCTCCATCAAAGGGGGGGGGGGGGGGGGGGTGTAATGAGGGTTTGTGTGTTAGACAAATGAAGAGTTTCATTCCAAAAGGAGCTAAATCCATGTTTGGAACTTCGGAGAAAAAAGACATTGTTTACCAGATTTTGTACAGGCTTCTATGGAAAAATGATATTAGAAGGTGCATTTTTTTTCCTATTTGCTCCCAAAATGTAGGTACATAATTTGTTGAAAGACAGGTACTTAAGTGAAAAATGTTCTATAGATCTATCAATAACTCAATTTTCATCAAAATTGGATTTAGCTCCTTTGGGAATCAAGCTCTTCAAATAAAGCCGAATATTAATATGCTGCTTGAATTTATACAAAACAAATGTGAATCAAACAATAGAATATTAACCATATTCAGTTCTTGTATAGCGAATATCCATGCGCTTCCAAATTTGGAATTTATTCCCCTGGCTGCCATTACGGCGCTCTAGCATTTCAAGGAATAAATTCCTGCCGCGGCGTGAACTCAAACCGCGGACTCTGTGTTCTACAGTTCGGTGACATATCCACTCGACCACGATCTCATTCATAGTCAACGTAGCTAGTACTTGGGAACAGGTCATGATAATGATCCTGTCCGGACAGATCAAATATGCCTGAATTGTTTCATAAATCTTGTAAAGCCCATTTGTTGACAATATTGTAAATAAGATTAATTTATGGTGTTTATTTAACTGCTATTAGACGTATATTTCTACAGAAATCCAACTGGAAACGTTACATCTTTACTTTTACAAAGTGTACATGTATACGCAACATATTATTATTGATAAGTACCTGGAAACACCTCCCCCGCTTAATCACCCACAATTCAAGATTAGTTTAAATTGAATGTAAACAAAAAAATTGTTCATGAAGCAGCGCATGTTCTATTTAGACCAGCATAGTACGAAAACATAGTGGGGGATAAATTATTAACTTATACTAGACATATATAAACATATGCTCGGACTTGCTGAAGAACAACCATTGGCTGAAGCAAGTGATCCGTGTTGAAATAAAATAAAATGAAATGAAATAAAAATGAAATACGTATGTCCGCCTCTCAAGTTTATTTGTTGGCGGCCCGCACGTCCTTTATATAGTTGATTATACCAACAAAAATTGTTGATACAAAAGTCAGTCCTAACAAGGCCTATCTTTTCTATCATTCGTGTGCCATCATCGTATTTTGTACAATTTCATATTATAATGTTTAATGATATTAAAGTACCTGTTTGATTTACAGTGTGATGGTCAATATTTGAAACTCTAAATCTCTCAAAATTTATTTCACATTTCATTTCCATCTTGTAGCTGGCCGTTTTTCATGATGTATGAATCAGGCGAATACGACTTTCATGCTGACGGTGAGGGCGCATGGGAAACTGTCTCCAAAAATAAGAAGATCAAGGACAAGATGAAAATTGACCTGAAATCTGTCGCACAGGTAAAGAAACCGGTGGCAAAGGGCGTGAAGCTCGGAGGGGCTGCAGGAACGCGACGTCCTTCCAAGCAAGGTCATTCTAACATGCCAGGCAGAAAGCCCGCGCCATTGACGAACTGGAGAGAAACAGCAAAGAAGAAAGCAGATACCACTGAGATGCAGAAAAGAGTGCTCTTGAAGGATATCCAGGTCGGAAGATCGCTGGTCAAGCGAGAGACGGTGAATTCATCCGCGAGAGGAGTTGCCGAAGGTGAGAATATGACCAGAACAAGCAAAGCGGTGGAGAAGACGAAATTTGATTCTTTTCAAGAATATAACGAATCGTTTCCGGACTTGTCAAGGGGTGACGACACCGGGGAAGAAGCCGCTGCGACAAATCAGTCGCAGCCCGTGCAGGATTACGCTAACGTTCAGCCTTTCTACGACCCGAATGGATGCGACGTTACTGCGGATGTTATGCAGGTCCTGAATGCGATGTTCATGAACAATCCAGGTATCCCGCCTCTGCTAGACCAATCAGCTTTATATGATCTTGAACATCTGGGTCTACCGCAGCAGGAGTGTCTAGTAGGAGATGATCTTATCAATGGTGGTTACTCGGGCCGTGTTCCGCATGGAGCTTCCACGGGAGAAACGGACACCGGAAGCTGCTCCATGTTCCCATCTTCAGTCACTGCAAGGGGAGAATTAAATGATATCCCTCATGTAGACAACTTCAATATCCTGGTAGATGAAGCTCAACCAGACATCGTGGATACGAAGAGTACAGGAGAAAGAGAACAAGAATTCAAGGTCATCAATGTACCACTGGACGTCAATATGCTAATGCAGATTGGTCTCGAAGAAAAGCCGATTTCTCAGAAAACTGTCCTTGATGAGAAGTCTGCCATAGACGATGAGAGAAAGTATACACCCATAGGATGCACCAAAGAAACGTTTCAAGATAAAGGCATGGAGAATGTGACTTCTACAAAGATTGCGACAAAAAGAAAAAAGAAACTAAAAGTTCAGAAGAAGGAAACAGACAGAGGAAGGATGCCACTGAATATCAATGAACAGGGACAGACCGACGTACCGGAGGGATTCCCGGAGAAGGGCAACGGGTCTGCTCAAGAGGCCGCAGAAGGGGCAAACAATATGGTTGACGACAAGGTCGACCAGTTAGAAGTACCTAAACTCCACATATCCACAAATCGAACTTCAATTGCATTACAAATGAACTTGGGAGCGAACGGCTGCGAACAAAACGGGAATAAAAATTCATCCAAGCTAGAGAATTCTATATCAGTAGATTCATTAGCTAGTGCTGTCCTCTTGAAAACTGATTCTAACCCGGTTTTTAAGAGTGACAATCAAAACAACAATTGCGAAGAAGCAGGAACTAATGATGATGATAGTTGCCTGGAACTGACTGGTCTAGAGTCGAGATGCAATCCGGACTACTTCGACACAATGACGTATGTGGCCGATCAGACTGAACTGAAGGCAACTAGTAAGACTGCGAATGCAGGAGAAGCGGCAGGTTCTGGAATGTTGAAAGGACACAAGAAAGAAGCATGTTCAGAAGCAACTCCCTTGCTGGAGAAAATTACCAATACAGAAGAGACGGCTGAATCCGAAAAAGTGCAGGCGATGATTGAAGATTTACAAACAGCTTCTGCAGAAAAAGGCACAGGCAAAATAGCAGGTGCTGAGGGAGGAGGTGATGTCCAAAAGAGCCCACTGACTAACGACGATGGCACCACGGACAACGCTCAATGTGATGCTGTCAAGATCCCCGAAGACACATCCAAGAATGCTGGTCCAAATGAGGGTCGTCAGGAGAAATGTATCGAGAAAAAACGGAAGGATCGTGTACCGATTGTGGACAGAAAAGTGACGTACGGGGATGTCATTGAATATGTGATGAAACAGCTGACAGAATTATATTCCGGGTAAGTTACCACTGCAGCAAGGCATCGTTATCTCCCAATAAGCTATGTGTAAAGTACGACGTGTTCTCTCGTCCAGATTGCCTTCACGCCCTAATTGACTTGATTATATTTGCAAAATAATGTGAAATCAAATTCATTTCGGTACTATTTCCACATTTAAAATAATAAAACACGGCTGAATATACAACACAGTTTTCCCAAGTATTTGCTAAAGTAGCAAATTTACTTACACCAAGAAATATTTTAATGAAAACAGTAGAAGTTGTATATTTGACAAATACAAATCACATTGAGGAAAATATTAATATTTAAAACAAAAAGGCCACATGTCATTCAAAATGGTTATATCTACGATCTGCTTTATTAACAGGAAAGAGAGTTTCATCCCTGTCACCGAGATTGAGCATGTACCCCTTCCCGATGAATTGACAAGGCACCTCCATCTTCTTCGTCAACTCTCATACAACTACACACCAACCTCGCGTCCGTACGATGAGGAAACAAACAGAAGTTGTGAATCATCCGACAGCGACTTATCCGATTCATTCGATGACTCTTCGGAAGAAATCGAGGAGGGAAACGATGAGAGAATGAGATCCGTAAAAAGAGACGGCGAACAGTTTTATTTGAGACGGTTCCACGAAAAGTTGCGGGTGTTTGCACAACTCAATCATCTCCATCTTGTTGTATCGAACCCAAGGCTTGCAACCACTCTAGAAGATTCTAAGCTCCTGGAAAACACGGAGCAACTAACCAGTTACATCTCGGACCTCTTCCCTGATCTCATAAATGGCTCAACGCCAAGAGGTGAACCTATCTGGAAGTACTCAACTTTGGGCGTAACAGAGAAGGACATTCCTCGTGATGCGATCTCTACAGTTGAGAATGGAAGGCAGAGTAACGTTCCATTTCTGTCCTTTGAGAACGGACAGACGAAAGAGGCAGTAGAGAATCTCGTCATGACTGGAGCGAAAACAACAGAAAAACAGCAGACGGTGCAGACGCTAGGACCTCAAGAGTCGGCATGCATGCATTTAGCAGGTCCTGCATTCCAGGGAGAGGTTGATCAAGCTTCTTTAGATAAATCAGATGTGATAGAGGGATCCGAAGACTCGCTGAAATCTATCATTTCAAGTCCGCACCAGGGTAGCACAAAGGGATTGCAGTTTTTCCAACACTCCTTTCTTTCAAGTCCAGAAAATGTACTTGATGGCGGCAATGCCTCGCGACAAGATGATTCAGAACTGATTAACGCTGTTCCGGCACCATCCGAAGAGCCTTCACATATTGGGGATATCCGTCGCTTCCTCCGTTCACAATTGACGGACATCAGAGCTAGTCTAGATATAGAGTTGCAGGAATCTAGGAAAGCGACATCTTGTCCGCATGGACATGAAGAACAAGCATGGCAGGGCGGCGATATGACAGAATTTTGCCGTCCGGACGAAAGACGCACTAAAGCAGGCACCACCATCCCTGCCAATGACGTCACTACTGACGTTACAACCGCTGTCATCACAGAAGTTGAAATTGATGATGAAGATTTGTTAGACAAAGGCTGGATGGACAGGTCTCTCGTGGATAATCTAGCCAACCCGAAGGAGGAGGAACCTATCGAAAAGCGAAATAGGAGAGAGTACAGAACGAGGAAGTTTGAAGCTCTACCATATTGGTGGATGCCGTTAACCGATCATTTCTCGTGTTAACACATTGCTTACTGGAACCTGGTGGTCCCTGTGTTAAGCCTATGGAAAATAAAATAATTTAGTAGCCAACGGGTTAAAGGAATGCTAAATCTGGAGGAAGAAAATCCCATGGCTTGATGACACTGTCATTCGTAAGCTGCATGCTGTTTATGCGTCTTTGATTCGCTCTCTGAGTGGCTATCGAGAATACAAAAAATGGTGCAAAATGAAAGGTGCAAATATTGAGTTGAATTACCGGCGTTTGGGCCTGTTGCCTTCTAAAGATAACATTTGGTTCTATTGCGTTCATGCTGACGCCTCGTGTGCAGTGGGTATTGCTGTCGTTCGCCTGGCCATCATTAGGTTTAGCTCGAATGATGTGCTCATATTATTTGTTTAGTGTGTATACCGTAGTAAAGCTTGACACATGATTTTGAAATAACGATCCGGATCGACGGGGGGGGGGGGGGGGGGGGAGATGGGAGTGGGTGGGCAAGGGCATAAACCCATTACCACATTTTGAATTCCCAAATAGATGTTGTATGTCTGATATATTCTTGTGTCCGATCCCTTGTATAAAATTGGTGTCTTATTTTCTGTTTGTCAGATGTTATAGACTCGTGACAAATTGTTTATTCTAAAATTGTATGATGAGTATTAATTTATCTCTTGTTGGTAGTGTACAAGTGTATATTTATTTACAACTTATTAATTCATTATAAAGTTATTTATGATTCAATGAATATTCACGAAATAATCTAGATAGTATACGTGTAACTGTAAATAAATTTGTATTATATCAATTTCTATTGAATCTTTAGTAGAATTAGCTTTATTGATGCTAATATCCGAGATTATAAACAATTTTCTCTATATTCACATCGAAAGCACAGTAAATATTCAGTCATTCAGACATGGATATTAACTTAAAAAGAAACAGGGTCCTATCCAAAAGAATGAAAAAAATACATTCATAGAAAAAACTAAATCTGTATACAAATTGTTGTCCATAGACTCTAGATCTCAAACATAAGGTAATCATTTTCGGATGTTTGGCCGCAGGAGCACGTTTGCAACAGACATGATAGACTATCTTGGAGAAGTGTGAGTTGGTCTAGCGCCACATTCACTTGGCCAGCTGACTATCTTCGCCTACAAACTGGCTTGGTCGACCCCGGCTCGATACTGCTTCACGCCTTTCGGATGGTGACGGTAAAAGTCGGTCCCCAAACGCAAATAATCATATCTGATTGATACACGTCTGTAAAATCCCAATTACACAAACACACATACACTATAATTGGACAGAATGATACCGATCACTGGGGTAAGGAGTGGGTCTTTAAACCGTCGTATGTCCCATCCCCGTTTGAGACTAGATACATTTAATATACAAGTCGAAATGTGACCCCCCCCTCCTTTTGAGATGATGACCAATCGCTTTGGAATATTGTGCCCCCTCTTTTTTTACAAAAAAAAACTTGATCCGCCCCATATACCAATAGGAATGAAAACTTAAGGGCCTTATTCTGTAAATTATGTTATATTTCATACCAGTGCGAAATATGATAATATTTTCGTAACAAGTACAAATCTGGCGGAATAAACACCTATTGGTGCTTGGGCGAAAGCCTCTCTTTACAGCAAGCGTACGCTACAAGTGTAATTAATCAATGACTTGTTTTTCTTTTGACTTGTTATGACAATTAACATTGTTTTGCTATCATAAAAGTTAACGCAGTTTTCAGAATATAAAGACAGTGGTGGAGTGACACGGGGAGTGAGAGAAGAGCACGTGACGTCGTTGTAAGATGCAGAGAGTAGGTGCCTGAGAGTTGTAAAATGAGTAGCAACGAAGGAGGGAGGAATGATGAGGTATAGAAATGAAGTAAGAGTGGCAGAGAAAACAGAAATCATACGAGAATGCCATAAATTACATCCGTCTTATAACCGAAATGTTGAACGGATGAACGCGTGAATTTATTGTACCCGTTGAAGATCCCTGTTTGAGAGCTTGAATGATTATATGTCGTCTGATGACCAGGCACGTAGCCACGGGAGGGGGGGGGGGGGGGCACGTGCCCCCTAAAATTTCCAAGATCGGTTGAACTTTTTCAGACCCCTTTTTTTACTTTGATCGATTACATGTAGGTGCCCCAGCCCCCCCCCCCCCCAAACATCGAACTCTGGCTACGTGCCTGCTGATGACTGTCTAGATATAAATCAAATATGTGACGAAACAACTTTGTTTGCATACAAACATTACCGATTGCGAAAGGGGAAAAACTTAACATGTTAAGGGCTTTGTCGGCATCTATTATAAACTCTGTCTGTCATGTCTTACTATGTCTGATTGGGTCAAACATGATTGATAACGAGTCAGTCTGTTTGTATGTAATGAGATTTATTAACATTCCAATAAACGAAGACATCATATTTGAACAATATGTAAACCAGACATTTACTTTATACAGAGGAGAAGGATAACATCGGGAAGTGCAAACCGTAACCAAATAGCAATTATGAATACAAAAATTTTACGTGACTAAAATCAAACGAGGGTTCTTAAAAATAACCTTGAGGACTTTAACAAATGAAAGCATGACTATTCAAGTGTAGTCGTAATTATTCTTAGTTGACATTACCAAACACACACTCAACAGACGCCGACCAACATGGAATTCAAGTGTTTGTTTTTTGTATTGCGAAAAGGGTACTTCTTCGTTGACCTGTTCCCCTTATTTGAACTTGGATATAACTAGATGTCCCTCGAAACTACGTTAAACCAAGAAGCAATATCAGAGAAGCCTCGGTGGTTTGAGGAAACATTCAGCAACAGAGACAGGAGCGGAGCTGCAGCCTAGACTATTCACAATTCTTCTTCCCAAATCTCGCCTTTTACTTCAAATATTACAATCAAGATGGAAACGTATTTCAGAAACTGCTTCATATTTGTAATATTTGGATTTTTTAACGTGAATGCTCAAGGTAAGAATTGAATATTTTAGAACGGAAATCGAAATTCTATGTAAACTTGTGTTGCTATTTGATATGATATCGTTGATGTTGTTGTGGGCTTTGATGCAATTGCTAACTTTGCCATCCTTGTATGTAATCGCTTAATGTTGCAGTTATTAAGGAAACACAAACCATCTTGAATAAATTTCTTTTTCTTAATTATCATATCTACCTGGGCATAGGGGCAAGTTTATAACAAAAATCATACTTTGAATTAAATATCTGGTTGGAAAAAATGACACAGCTATATAGATGGAATAACTGACTTTCCTGTTTATCTGCTATATATTGTTCCTTGCATCTACTACCGGTTGTTAATGATTAAACTGTAAAGCTTTATTATCGCCATTATCTCTAGTTTAAGGACTTTGTAGAGGTGTCGTGTAATAGTGGTTCATACACTTGACTCGCAACCCAAGGGTTGAGGTTTCGAATCTCAGCCCGCCACTTAATTTCATTTGGCAAGACATCAATACACATGTGCCACTGTCCACCCAGTTGTAAATGGGTACCAGGCAATCCTTAAGGTATATTGCAGCGCCCTCGTGAAAAACTGGCAACAGCAAATAGCAAACCGAAACCAAATACTAATTACAAATTAAAGTATTTTACGGGACTATCGAGTTTTATGTGACTAAAATAAATTGAGATCATTTCCTATAACTGCTCCTCTACAGCTGTTGTTGGGATATGGATGAATAAGACATTTTATTTTCCTTACAGTCTGCGACATCAGTGCTCTTGCATTGGACCCAATGCTCTTGATTGACGCTGCTACGCCGATAGGCCCTTACAGTGCCAACACACCAATCTTCTTCACGTGTACGACAACATACATGTCCAATCTGGGTGACTTCAACTTGTGTCAGGGGCCAAATACCTGGATAACTTCACCCGAGGACTATACATGTTCAGGTGAGAAATAACTTCATTTTGCTCGAAATTGATTATGATCTATTATCAATGATAATCATTTTTTTCTTCAGCTTTTTAGAGGGCACTATTTCACTATTTCACGAGAAGGGCTGGAGAGGGGGCGCATATCAACATTATATATTTTTCTTCAAGCTTGTTAAGTGGGAAAAACCGACCAACCCTCGATTTGCTCGAATGCGAGGTAAAGATTGGGTATTTCGAAATTCTCGGGCAGGGGGCGTCGACATATAGGGCAGGATCATATCTTTAATTAATATTACACATATATCTTCCCTGTTACCTCTTTGCAGCTCCATGCTCTGCCGATGAATGGACCAGTTTTACAGCGACAGTCACCTCGGGACAATACTTCACCTCAGACAATGCATACGAGCATAACACAGTGATTGCTCTCGCCTGTGCCGAGGGGTCTATAGAGGGTAGTGATACAATCTCGTGTCAAGATGGCAGCTGGATTCCATCCAGACAGTCTATACGATGCAATCGTAAGTTTAGCCTTTTATTAACCTATTTATTTATTTATTTTTCATTGGATTTAGTTATGTTATACATAAATGATTGAACTTCTTTCCAACTTGTAGGATGGAAATTTCAAATCAGCACGAATGTTGTTTTTCACAGGGGCCCGCAACATTGCTTAAATCAGAAATTCAAATACACTAAATAAGATCCAGTATTGAGTGAAAAAAATATGTTATATAAAGAATTGTCATTTACCATCCGTATCAATTTATTCCTTAAATGGTTGAGTGGGCTCGTATATTTTGTTTGATATGATTCGAATTGTTCATTTATCATATCAAATCATGCCACAGGCAAAATCAACATACAATTTGTTTGCTGGTACAATAATGAAGACGGTTGGTTCAAATTAAATTTTCTTTGATTATTTTGTAAATGCTTAATTCCTTTCATGCAACAGAGGGGAGGGGAAGGGGGGAGGGGGAGGGGTCAACAGGTTATAAAGTGGACACTGCAAACAGATCTCTACGTATTATAATTAATTGCCTTTGAATAGATATCAACGCGAGTAATTCAACGGAATGTCTATTTTCCATTTTCAAATTACTTTGCCCCTGAATCACTATGGGTCTGATTTTCAGAATTGTCAGAAACAACATTTCTTTTATTTTCTTCTCCAGTATGTGGTACAACTGGACTCTCAATAGCTCCAATGCTTCTCATTGATGACGTCATTCCTGCGCCATCTTACCCAGTCTTCGATCTGATCAGCGTATCATGCCAAGCTACTTACATGTCGACATTTGCTAATTTCAACATGTGCTTAGAATCAGGCTGGATAACACCACTACAAGATTATGAATGTGTAGGTAAGTTTGAATGATAATACTGGTATGGGCCATGTTTCCCTGTTAAATGTCTGAGGGGGGAGAGGGGCGGGGGGGGGGAAGAATACATGTCTGTCCACCAATTTAAAGAAGAAGAAGAAGAAGAAGAAGAAGAAGAAGAAGAAGAAGAAGAAGAAGAAAAAGGAGGAGAAGAAGAAGAAGAAGAAAAAGGAGGAGAAGAAGAAAGGGAATTTCTATAATTTGCCAGAAGGAAAACAAAACATATCTTCGTTTGCCTTCTCATTAGAACAAAATAATAAAAAATACTTTTCATGTAAACTTTTCAATTTAATTACACTGAAATCAATCTCTCACATAATCATAAGCAAAATAATATCATTGTTTGCTTGCATTTCAGCACCATGTGATGCGGGAACATGGAGCAGTGTGGATGCATCTGTGATCATCGGCCAATACTTTGCTAGCGATAATGTGTATGAACACAACACCGTCTTGGAATTCTCCTGCTCACCTGGTACTCTAGAAGGACCAGCTATCTCTGCGTGTCAGAATGGAACATGGAGTCCGGCTACAGAGTCAGTGCAATGCAAACGTAAGCAAGCTCGTACAGCGGGAGGGTGGGATATTCAGGTTTGGTAAGAAAGGGGTTGTGCGGCTTAAGCCTCCAAAGCCATACATATTTTAAAGGGTCATTTTGACAGGCAGGGGAACCCATTGTAAGGACTTTGGCTAAAAGAGTGAAATGATTTCACTTATATTCACATCTGGGATTTGCACTTTAGCGAAAAATATGGAAGAGACATTACTACGAATGTAATAGTAAAACATGTTTAAGGCCACGATCTCAAAGTGGGGCCATTTAAAAGAATTTCCAACAGAAATCATACACCAGAGAGATATTTTTTTCTTCAAAAAGCGCCCAATCATTACATCAGCACATCGCGTACCCCAACATAGCAAATAATTGGTTAGATTTGATTGGGGTGGGACACCTATGAGGCCTGTTAAATTAAGTAATAAAAGACTGCATGGTACGTAATCATGAAACCGGTATTCATCATAAATTAATGCGATTAGATAGAAAAACATTATAGCTTGAAGCACAGCATTTTCAACGGGAGGAAATGTGAAAGAGAAGGAGGAGGAGGAGGAGGAAGAGTAGGAGGAGGAGGAAGAGTAGGAGGAGGAGGGGGAGGAGGAGGAGGAGGAGGAGGAGGAGGAGGAGGAGGAGGAGAAGAAGAGGATAGAAGACATTTTTTTTTAATAAAGTTTCGCGTAAATTTCAAGTTTGTTGTTTCTGTGTGTGAACATCATTGAGATTTGCATAAATCTTTGTTCAGCGAAAAAAGATCGAGTCACATGATTGATGAATAAATTAAATCACTGATATTCACTTTCTGTGTTACCAACAGTACCATGCGATTCCCCGGAGTTTGCTGAGCCAACAGGAACTTACTATCACGGTGATGCTGTTGACTTCACCTGTCTGTATTCATCTGAGACACTTCCACCAACTACTTGTCTAGATGGTGTGTGGGTCCCTGCCATTACCTGTTCAGGTGAGATTTAGCCACTATCTTTAAAAAAAAATCAAAATCAAAATCAAAATCAAATGTACCATTTTCCCGTTTAACATGCAAATACAAACCATCGTAACATCGTAACCTTGTTCGATGTAGAGGGTTGATAACGTTACACATTTACATGTGATTTCCTTTACAGTTCTCTTAAAAATGTAATGAAATAATCAAGATTTTCAACAACATTAACAGTTGGTATTATGACACTTTCTCTACCTCATAAAAAAAGTTCGAACTTTTTACTTAACTTTGAATGTTATTATGAAACACCGCATATTTGTGTTGAATTTATAATCCGAATTTGACTTTGTGATTTGACTTTGAAGTATACCTAAATACACTAAATTAAAATAAATCAATACAATGCAAACAATGGTTTTGCCGTTATACATTAACCACCATTTCCATTTCCCCCTACAGATCCACAGCAACTCACGACCACTGATGGCAACAGTACCGACAACAGTACCGACAACAGTACCGACAACAGTACCGGCAACAGTACCGAACACTGATGGCAACAGTACCGACAATGCCTCATAGATATTCTTTTAGTAGAATGGGTAATTTTGATCTGAGTCTTCATAATAACGTTAACAACTTTATAAATTTACAATCACAAATCAAAGAGAAGTCATCCTCCAACAGCTAATCTTATAATTACGTCACTAGAGGGCAGTACATATCACTTTAGACATTAAATAAAGATTGACAGCATCTCAGACGAGTCAGGCGAAACATCGATTAAAAGAAAAACATAATATTCGCGAAAATGATACGTTCTTATTGAATGTTTATTCATATTTAACGTTCGTGTATGATGGAAATGTGATTGTGACATGATCAAAGTCCGAGAGAATGGGAATGTACAGTTAAGTTAAGTTAAACTGGCCCATCTCGAGTTGGATTTTGGTTACACACTCATTAGCCTTTCAAAAACTATACGAAACCTTGGTGTTGTGTTTGATTATTAAATCTTATTATTATTACATGTATTTGTGTAATTTTTATTTTTATTTATTCTAATCGCTTTGGGTCTTATGGGAAAGGCGCGGTATAAGTAATAATTCTAATAATTAATGTCGCGGTTCATGACATTGTCTCTCGGACTAGTCGTACTACCCCATCTAGTGGTGATAAAACGTCAGTCTGATGATGTCTGCAGCAACGAGTAGGCGGAAATGGTATAAAAACAACCTTTTTTATTGTGATACAATTCAATTGCATTCAATTTATGGAATAACTACCGATCAGAGGAAATGAGTGACATAATGTATAGTAAAGCATTAACATTAAAGGGCTTGCGAAGACTGAGAAGTAATGTCTTTATTATTATTGAGATCCACGGTACATTCTGTTAAAGGGGATTCAAACGCCCTGGGTTAGGGGGTGGGGAGGGAGGGGGGGGGGGGGGTTGGGGGGGGGGGGGGGGGTCATACCAGCTCTTTTCCCGCTGAGAAGTAGTATGCAACAAACTTGAGAAGATTACTTGGAAACAACATTATTTTAGGCACACCATCATATTAGGTACAAGTTACCGTCTTAGAGTTGATGGAATTGGAAGAAATACACCTAATTCGACTATTTGACATGCCTATTTTCTTGTTAACCCTTTTTTTTCTGTTTGGTTATTCTCAAATTTCGAAAGATTATATTGCTGTCTCAATTCATATACGCAGTTTTACTTTGTATCAATTATCATATGTATGTATGGGGGTATGCTAACTATACCTATCCTAAAGTTCCAATGATATGAGATAAGAAGATTATGTTATCATTAAGCATGACTGTATGTATTTGAATAATAATAGATAATGATATATACATGTGGAATTACCCAGACCATTTTATACTCTGCTACGTGTCATAAGAGTCTCTATATTTTATTTTACCTTTAAAAGTATCATAATTATTGTGACATATAAAACATTAAGAAAGGAAGATGATATGTTTAACTGCTCTAGGAAAATATAAGTGAGACGACCCTTTTTGAAAATATGTTTGTCAGAAAGTTTTGAGATAAAAATACTTTAACATCATGCACATGTCAACTAGATTTTATTAATAACTTCAATTACTGATTATGAAAGTATTAGCAACCAAAATGATAAGAAAACTAACTGCTCATACAAATGTCATATTATTGCTTATTGTTACTATAATTTATGTTCAGTGTAAAAGATAATTACCACTAAACTATTATAATATTGTATTGGTCTTTATTAGTTTTAAACAATAAAATTGATGGTACATAAAAGAGGTTGTATCTTCAATTCCCATTTTTTTTTAAAGTCGCAATAGAAATGAAATCTAAAGAAAGTTGCGATCGATTTGGACCAGTGGCAACTTTTTAAAATTCAAGGCCTGGAATGTAACATGATTATTTTTGGTACACTGTGAAAAGGTTGGGCAATGTTTTTCCAAAACTTTGCCCAACGTTGTGCCAATAGTCTACCCAACCATCTATTGGGCAATATTTTGCCCTGTGGTATTGGTAAACGTAATTACCCTACTTCACACGTGCATAATTGTTTCGTATTTTGACCAAAATTTGGGCAAAGATATGACCCGTCAGCTGCCCGACTACGGTAGCCCACTTGTTGGGAAAATCTTGACCAGCCGTTGGGCAAAATACAAAAATATTGCTCAATAGATGGTTGGGTTGACTATTGGCACAACGTTGGGTAAAGTGTTGAAAAATATTGCCCAACTTTTTCACAGTGTAGTAAATATTACAAAGATTACATATTCGGGCTCCTTCTGTTCGAATATGAGGCTTATTGAGAATCTCGCTGACCGAATGTGGATATTCAACTGCTGATCATGCACGAAATTATATTCGGACATTGCACTGCGCAAAGATTATGATATTCGTCGTCAAATGTCCAGAGGGGGGTTGCAGCCCCTTGGTTTCCGAACTATAATGCCTATGATCTTGCTTTTTGCCATACGTTTCTACAAACGTCTCATAGAACTATGCTTGTTTATTGGCAGTTCAAATAAAATTCAGGCTATAAGAGGATATTATACAAATATGATCTACCAGCTAGGTCTAAATAGATATGTATTTTCCTTTGTTAGAATATTTGCTCGTCTGGAAGTGAGCCCAGTTAGTGTTAATGGAAGGGAAGGGGGGGGGGGCGTAGGATGTTTACTTGTCCCTGTTAATTCTTTTTATATATTCATTTCATTTTACTTCATTCGTCATATAAAATCATACATAATTATAACATTGATATGTACAGATAAGTAAATAACATAACGAAATATAAACATAAAATACAAATATATATGAAGGAGGAACATGTAAGAAAGATCAATGAAGTCTTATGTGGTGCTGGTCCCCTGCGACATAATACAGAATTTTAACCTATAACACTTAACACCTTACACCTTACACCTAACACCTAACATCTAACACCTGATTGCATATATATATATATATATATATAAAACTATTAAAACTAAGATACAAAATGTTATAGCAAATCCCTTTTAAAATCATGCTGTTTAATTCCATGTCAAGTTACGTGTATCGGAGAGCGCCTCTTGAAATAGGAATATAACTTTGTTCGCGCGTTTGTTAATGTTTGACTTTGACAAAAAGAAACAATTCTACCGCTTTAGATTCAATTTCGCAGAACATTACGTTTTTACAGTAGATCAATCAAAGAATAAGAACAAGAACAAAACAAACGATGATTTCATAATATGAGAATACATATGAATGTCTAAAGCTATTATTGGGCAGTTGTTCAAGAAAAGTAACACACAGATATATACACAAGAAATAAAAAGAAATAGCAAAGTCACAACATAATACACCTATTAATGATTTATGAAAGCGTTATATGTTTAACAAATTGACATTGCAAGGACGCTAATGTAATGTACACAATAGTATACACATTCATATTCATATATTTGTTCATCTGCTGACACGAGAAGGTATTAACAATGCTTTGAAATTATTAGCAAAGATGCGCACGTGACAAAATTTACAAACCGAGGAGTTTTTAATCTCTGTTTTGCCAACAATTTACCACTTGCAAGCAGGAAGAATAAAAACAAATATTATTTTTGTTCATTAAAACAAATAAAATCAAAATCCGCATCGTCAACGTGTGCGTCACATCCAAAGTTGCACGACCATGCACGTAATATTTATTCGTCTTAGCGACGTGAGCACTCGCCCATCCGCACTATTTATGTAGAAAAGAATCAGGTAGTTTCAGTTTGAGTTGCAGTTTTATTTTCATTTTCAACAGGACAATCAATATAAACATTGCCAGGTATTGACGGGTTCGTGAAGGTTAATACCAAGACGTGCTGCTTCCCTTCTGTCAATAGGCCATTTTCGTAAAGTAATCATATTCAAATGTGCCTCCTGACGAATTAACTTATTCACCACTTGCGAATAATGGTATTTCAATAATCAGAATACGAATTGCACATATTACTTATTTTCAGGTATAGAGCAAGCCATAATGTTTTCCTACCTAGCGACAGATAATGAATATGCAATCCACTTTTCTGCACATTAACATGTAATATGTAACCAGTGAAAATTATAGCTCGTTGGAAATTAAACCTGTATAAAGTTAAATACATATTAAAAATGGCCTATTGACGTAAACTTTAAAACCTCGCCACGACGAAGGATTTGGGGTTTAACGTCGTCTATACAATACATTGTGAAAACTTTGGGCAATATTATTTCAACACTTTGCCTCACGTTGTGCCAATAGTCAAACCAACCATCTATTGGGCAATATGTAGCCCAGTGGTATTGGTAAACGTAAGTACCCTACTTCACACGTGCATATTTGTTTCGTATTTTGACCAAAATTTGGGCAAAGATATGACCCTTCAACTGCCCGACTATGGTAGCCCATTTGTTTGGAAAATCTTGACCAGCTGTTGGGAAAAATACGAAACAATAATGCAAATATTGCCCCATAGATGGTTTGGTTGACTATTGGCACGACGTTGGGCAACGTGTTGGAAAATATTGCCCAACCTTTTAACAGTGTAGTCTCTTGAGGTTGTAAATATGCAATGTGTTCACATAAAGAGTATATCCTATGTCATGGTATGATACATGCCCTCACCTTTTCTATTTAGACATTTAATTCAATTGAAATGAATTGAATCGACTTCGCAGACGGTCGTTCCAGCTGAATGACGACATTCGTAGACTCGTGGAATTGTCATTTGACCCGTCAGACAAGCATAGTCACGTTAAAAAACAATACTGACTGACAGTTCATTGCATGTTTACCAAAAAGGTGTAACCAAATATAATTAGTAAAGTGCGTAAGGAGAACCACAGCGGATATGAAAAATGAAATCTTCCTTCCTCTACTCTATAAAAGCACATGTAGAAGTGTCGTGGTTGAGTGGATATGTCACCAGACTGTGGATCACAAGGTCCGTGGTTCGAGTCCCGCTGCGGCACTAATGTCCTTTGGCAAGACATTAAACTACATTTGCCACACTCAACCAAGGTGAGGTACAGGAGTACCTGGTACGATTATTCCTTGAAATGCACTAAGCGCTGATAACGGCTGCCGGAGCTAAAGCTAGAGTAATAATTTCCAAAGCTCTTTGGAACCGCATAGAGATGTTATTTCATAATGTAGTATGCACTATATAGAACTACATCTTATTATCATTAGGTCTATTTTACGATCTTAACTAAATACGTTCGGATTTTGTTGCTCTACGGTAGAAATCTACAGCAAAGATGTGCAGCATGTACTCAATACGAAAATACTCGTCGCTGGAATATAGATATTAACTATTTAAAATGGTTATCATGCAGTAATGACAGAAAACAAAAGTCATGGGAAAGTATGAAAATAAAATCAATAATGATTTTAGGAGTTCCATGAGAGTTGCATGATGACATCAGTTATAGTAGCTCAAGTTCGACTGTAAATTCATGATTGATATCTATAGAACATTACTCTAAATGATTTTGAATGAATCTAAACAGATAAATACACTGTGAAAAAATTGGGCAATATTTTTTCGACACTTTGCCCAACGTTGTGCCAATAGTCAACCCAACCATCCATTGGGCAATATTTTGCCCAGTGGTATTGGTAAACTTAAGTACCCTGCTTCACACGTGCATAATTGTGTCGTATTTTGACCAAAATTTGGGCAAAGATATGACCTTTCAACTGCCCGACTACGGTAGCCCACTTGTTGTGAAAAATGTTGACCAACTGTTGGGCAAAATACGAAAATATTGCCCAGTAGATGGTTGGGTTGACTATTGGCAAAGTGTTGGAAAATATTGCCCAACCTTTTCACAGTGTAGGAATGGGGAATCACGTATGGGCTAACTCTGAATGAGGGTATCACTGTAGTGCACATAGAACTAAATGAAATTTCAAAGCGGGTTCAAGAAATGGTTTCAAGCATGAACTGGTAGGCGCGGTGGGAAAATTAATACACGTGTTGACAATTAATTAACCGGACAAATGAGCCCGACAAGTCTTGTTCATTATCCGACTGTGACCTGCGTACAGTGCATTTTCACCAATGCACTCACAAACATGATATTATTTATACACTATCTTTCTATCCTTTCCGTGCTACCCTAAGAAATTGTTCATCATTAAATACTTTTAAACGAAGGTATAACGAACAACTAATAAACACGTGCCATCTTATAGCAACACTTTAAGTATTGTAATGGGGTTATTTATGCAGCGTTCACTTTTCTCCTTAATTATTTCTTTCTAATGTCACCTTTCGATTTATTTTGTGGTCCTTCAAATACTTTCGTCCTTTTACTATTTTCTAACAATTTTCTAGGAAAGCACAAACACTTATCTCGAATTAGTTTTCCCCTTTTCTTCTTAATATTTCCTTTGGCCGGCACAACTAAGATTTTCCATTCTTAACGCCGGCATTCACTCCACCTGTTTTTATCTTGTAATCTTTTCTTCTACTCAGTAATTCATATGCTTTGTTTAGTATTGTTTTGCTTGTTGTTTGTTTGATTATACTGTATACTTGAATGATGTACGTGTTCAACCTTCTTAATGAGTGAAATAAATAAATTCAAAATTTGAAGTTTGAGCTATCCTCTTCACACAGTACTTTTATTACTTCAAGGAGTTGTAAAACAAGAATAATTATTAAAAAAAAAAGAAAATTACAGTGGCTTCAAGCTGTCGAAAGTTAGTTGTATGTTTATACGATATAGCTATGGATTGGACATCGAGGTAGGTAATGTATAGATTTCTTAAGACTGGGGAGGGGGGCGGGGGCGTGGAGTACAATGTATACAATTTAACTAAATTAACCAAACTCTATGCATATTCTCTATTTTAATTTAAAGCTCCCAATAGCATCGAAAAGAAAGAGGTCTAGTAGTACATAATGCATTCCCACCGGAAACTCGTTTATTAATGATTTTTTATTCGTGTTTCGTTGACATAATAATGCCACAATGTCATGTTTTCTGAGAACTGTTAGTCTTATTTGTTTATCATGGCGAAAAGAAATGTGTCATTAATAGTTGCTCCAGCCCCAACAGCAATTTCCTGAACACCACAAAACAAGTACGTCAATATCCAACAATTACATACCATTTAAATAACATCATAGATCAAATACCCAATAAATTCGATTGTAAGTATATTACCGTATCGTCCATAAAAATAATTTTTCAAAGAGCAATCCAAACTTTACAATAAATCCATTTACATGAAAGCAGAAAGATGAGATAAACAGAAGCGCGAAAGTTTGAAGTAAATCGGACCAATAAAAAAGAAGTTATATATGTCTTCAATGTCTGAAATATGAGATCAATGAATCTATGCGAATCTCAAATTGGCTATTTGTTCAGTGCATTGTAGGGTAGTCGCGGAGAACTATCCTGTTCGCCGTGTCCACAAAATATGGAATAAATATTATCAGAGGTCATCCGAAGAGAAAAAAAAGCACTTCTGAGTCATACGTTTTTGAAAACTTGAAATTTTAGTCATTTTGTCTTGTGTTAGAACGAATGGGAAAGTTGTCCACCACTACATCCCATAGACATTGCCGATTCAGCCAATTCGAAGACCCCATGATCGTGGAATTATAAATTTCTCATCGTTTGTCCAATTTCGTTCAAACCCTAACCAGTCTACTTCTCTGATTTTTCTGCTGTCCTATAGAGTAGTTTGCTACCAAGGTTGGATTTCCCCTGGAGAATAGCGAATGTGAGGTGTGGGGCATGTTAGAGCATTCACGAATCAAATTATTCTGTGTCAATATATACATTGCGATGATGCCATTTACTAATGACTCGATGTATTAGCTCCGAAAGTAGACCTTCATCTTCTTGTTTTCCTTGCTCTTACGACTACTACGACTACTATATACTACTACTACTACTACTACTACTACTACTACTACTAATACTACTACTACTACTACTACTGCTATCGATGATGCTACTTCAACAACTACTGCTACTACTTCTCCTACTACTACTATACTACTACTACTACTACTACTACTACTATTAATATCAATACTACTACTACTATTCCTACCACTTCTATTTACTACTTCTACTATAACTACTACTAATACTGCTATTTCTACTACAACTGCTGCTGTTACCTCTACTACTACTATAGATGTCTCTAAGCCTATTACATTTAGCTCAATTCCCGGGTCATCGGATTCAGCCTCGCCAGCACACTGTGTAACGAAGTTTCCGCTCCCTAGGGAAATTTCTTGCTGGGCGCCATTTTACACACGCTTACAATGCTGAGAAAACTACAATGACCTTCAAATCTACACGGATACTCAATAAACGCAGGGCTGGAGAGTGGCAAATTTTGAAAAATGTCTTGTCACAGGAAGTTAGTGCCGGGTTGGGATTCAAACTCTCAACCTTTTGATTTAGAATCAAATGGATGAACACTATACCACACATTTCTTGGTCATCTTCTTCATCTTTTTCTTGTCTCTGTTCTTTTTCTCTTCCTTCCTCTCCTTCTTAACCATCACCACCATCGTCAAGAACATCCTCATCATCCTCATCACCATCACCACCAAATAATAATATTCCTACTACTAATTATAATCTTTTTGTATCTACGTAACGTAAATGTGCACACATATTTTCCCAGGTTAAGATAGACTTTTGTACCGACTTTGATGCTCGCAGCATGTAATGTTCATGGTATTGTGTTGTAATTTCAAGACATATGCAGCTACTTTTCTTAGTAAGAGTAGACTAGTATAAAGATATACCAAATTAAACGGCTAAAATATAAGAACTCAGCTAACCAAACAAAAAAAATTATCAAAACGTTCAAATTTAATTTTCTTCGGTATTGAAGAAGCCAGATGTCCTATTATGACCAAAACAAATCAACATACAACACGCTATAAATCAATGAAGCTTTAGCTCCATGAAAGACGGGGAAAAGCAGGTTTGATTATTTGCTCGAAATACTCGGGATATAATTTGTGTTTGTTTGGTCATCTCATTCTGGCAATAAAAAAGAAAATGTGATGCCACAAAGACAGAAAATATGTATTACGAAACTGACACTCCCTTGTCCAAGTTCATGTGATCCGTTCTAAAGGAATTTCACTTTAGTTTGTTTATCAGCGTCTTAAGATGAAAATCGTGCTCACCTCGTTGAATTATATTTTGTGGTCGTCACCATATTGTTTGATAGAAGGAAGGGAGTACAAAGGAAGAACAAATTGATCTACTGTTTTTACCACACGCCCTTGGTAATGAGGGAACCGTCGTTATGGCGTAGCTAAGAGAGGGGACACGGGGCAAGTGCCTCCTGATGAAAATAACGAACAAAGAGAGAGATAGAGAGAGAGAGAGAGAGAAAGAGAGAGGGAGAGGGAGAGAGAGAGAGAGAGAGATAAAGGGGGAGGAGAGAAGAGGGAAATGGAAGGGGGAAGAAGGTAGAAAGCGACTAAAATACACGATCCTCTTCCTCATCGTCCCCCTAGTCGATGATAATATTATGAAAGAAAGAAAGAAAGACAGAAAAGATAAAGAGAGAAAGAGAAAGACAGAGAGAGAGAGAGAGAGAGAGAGAGAGAAAGAGAAATAGATAAAGAGGAAGAGAAAGGGCGAATATGAAGGGAGAGAGAGAGAGAGAGAGAGAGAGAAAGAGAGGGAGAGAGAGGGAGAAGGGAAAAAGAGGAAAAAGGAAGATAAATCCCCTTAACATCTTTTCCCCAATATATAGACTTGTTTATTCGCACTTCATGCATGGAGTATGCGACGGGTGCCCTTCATTGACTCCATCCTTGCTATGCCACCGGTCACTAAGGATATGACGAACAATCAGAAGCATTCCTTATGACGTCACAAGAAGTTTAACAAGTTTGTTAAATTATTTTCTTTTCTGTTGAGCATCATGCATGAGACGCATTCTTAATCTGACGTTTGTCATCTTAGTCTTGGATTTTTCATGTGCAATAACCGATAAGTCAAGGAACTTGTCTAACTTTAACATAATCAAAAAGCACTTTCTCCAAGGCGAAAGAAGAAGTAACTAGTAATTGGAATATGGATTGCTAAAAGAAGATACGTGGAAATATAATTTTCCTTCTGATTGTCCACATATTTCAAACGGGAGCATGTCATAGAGACGAAATAATATCGTTCTTTTATTTCGTACATACGACGAAAAGCAAGAGAACCTTTATAGCCATGGAGCGGAATTACTTTGGATATATAATCATCTGTATGGTTTGTGGAAGCCTACCATTTTCTGCTGGACAGAGTGAGTATATAATTTTTTTGAATTTTCATTATTAAAACAAAGAAAAATAGCCAGAAATAGATTTTAAGAAAGTTTGTAACTAACCACAAATATCAAAGACTTACTCGAGTCGATTATCAGTATCATTTGACTTTGATCATACCTTGAAGATAATTTATTTAGAATAATATGTTTAATGAAATTATACGAAAGGTGTAGTACAAAATTATTAATGCCAACAAAAATATAAATTTCTTTTATTTTTTGTCAATTTTAAGAAAGAAAAAATAAATCGATAATTTTGGATAGAATCTTTCAATGTGGTAATAATAGTAGAAGTAGGAGGGGGAGGAGATGGTATAGAGTAGAAAAACCACAGTGTACAAGAAGGAAAAAAGGAGGAGATAAGGGTGAGAATGGAAAGAAAAAGAGATGAAGGTAAAAGAAAAGAGAGGTGAGAGAGTGTCAAGATATACATAATGATGCATTATGACGCTCCTAACGATATGATGTTGAGAAATTAAAATAAAACACACACACAAAATTGGATTTAAAAGCCTTCAGTTTAAAGCTCAATTTTCTTACTTAGTTCTTTAACTCTGAATTTGATGTAGACTATTCATCATATTCGTCTTAATTTGATTATTTTGTTCTTGTTCGTTGTATGGACTGTAACCACTTTAACCATTTGATGATGTTTCATATTTTATGATTTTAATACCTGGACCTTGATGGAAAAAAGATGCATTACTGATCTTGCGATTCCTTTATAAATTTGAATAAATATACAAACAAAAGTCACCCTTGTATGAAGATCGGAGGAACTTTTCCGCTAGTTGCAAATATTTGGCCCACTTATCTTGTCCCCGTGATTTGCACCATTCCAAAGATGAATACTTGGTTTAATCCCCCATCATTCTTGCAGCAATGTAATAATGCATTCAAAATTATGGAATATTTCAATGTAGAATCATATTTATCAAACATTTTCTTCCTGGATTTATTTTGTTAATTAAGTGTGAAATGTTGGCCAAGCTTACACCTTTCAATAATTTTTCCTTTAACTTCCATGTTCTTTTTGTTCTTCTTACAGCCTGCGACATCGGTGGTCTTACGTTAGACCCAATGCTCTTGATTGACGCTACTACACCGGTGGGTCCTTATAGTGCCAACATACCAATCTTCTTCACGTGTACGACAACATACATGTCCAATCTGGGTGATTTCAACATGTGTCTGGGGCCGAATACCTGGATAACTTCACCTGAGGACTATACTTGCTCTGGTAAAGTAGAATTCTACCGAATGATTACAATAACAACAACAACAGCAGACACAGCTACTGATAAAAAACACCAACATATAAATTAAACACTGACAGAAAAAAACACAAAAAAATGATAAATTGAAAAAGGGAGAGAGACAAAAAGAATAAAAGAAAAAGAAAGAAAAAGAAGAAAATAAATGTCTTCTTTCTTTTCTCTTGAAAACGCGTAATAAATAAACGAAAAGCCGTGATAGTCTTTTGGAAAGACATTACTCCACATTTTGCCGCTCTCCACCCAGGTGGTTCATGGATACTCGGTACTGTGCGAAGTCTGTTAAATAACAATTGGCTGGAAAGTTGCTCAGAGAGTAGAGAACGTGAATACATTATGTGCGGGCATGCCTATATCCAATCACCAGGGAATACTATTTCTGATAGCACATAGTGAACATCGTTTGTGTATTACGCGTAATATAAACCGAAACTATCATAGTAAAGCTAGGTACTCAAAATTATCTTGTTCATGGCTTTATATTCTAAATATAATCACATGTCATCGATATTCTATGTCCAGACTTTACATTTATGGATAGCAACTTCACTTAAACTCGATATTAATAGTTTCGTCTTACACTGTAGGCCTTCATCTAAAACTAAATGTAAGATTTATATAGTTTAAGGATACTTTAATACATGTAGGCCTATATGAATTGCTGAATGAAATAAATAGTGACTTTGTTTCATCCTTTCTCATAAGATATTTTAGGCTACAAATCAGAGTAAGGACATCTGAAATAAAGAAGAGAGAATGAATATAACACGATGAAATAACACAGAATAGACCCTGCCGTTCCCACAAACCAATATCGCGGCGAATGTCTTATTCTGAGTCTGTAAATTCGATAAAGTAGAAAATAGATTTAGACTGTACAACATCATTCTAAAGGATTGAACTGATTTATTTAAAGCTATCATCATGATTTTTAGCAGGTGAGTTTAAAGGAATAATTTAGAGAGAGCAAGGGAACGATAAAAGCTTCTGTGTGTGTGTCACAATCCGAACGTAAATGATAAAATCCGTGAAATGATTAGATAGTTAACAAATATCATCGGTACATACATTTCCAAGATGCCGGGAATTATGTCTCATAAAGAGACAGATTATACGTGCTAAAAATGTATTAGCCCTTAGTGTTTTTCTAATTTCTTGTAATTTGTTGTTTTTCTTCAAAGTAACATTTTCATGTAAGTGTTTATTTATCCTTCACATAGATGTGACTTGCTTATACCAATATATAAATATAGATCGCTAACGCTGTAAAAATGCTGATATTCTGCCACTTTTTTTTGGGACATATTTTCTAAAAGTCATTAAAAATGAATGAATTATGTAGCCCTCATCAAACAATCGTGTTTCGTGAAATAGAGCCGCAAACCGAATGAAATTAAACTTGTGTAAAGGAAAGGAGAGTACGACACATTAATTATTTTGACCCATGTTTTAAAATGGAATGATTTCTTTTTCTTCTTCAAACTTCAGCACCATGTAACCCGGACTCGTGGAGCAGTGTGACTGTAACCGTGTCCTCGGGTCAATACTTTACTACCGATGATGTGTATGAAGACAACAGTGTCTTGGACTTTTCCTGCTCTAGTGGAACTCTTGAAGGCACTTCTTCAACCGCTTGTGACAATGGCGCTTGGAGTCCTGATGCAAGTTTAGTCACATGTAATCGTAAGTTGAATTATATTTGAATTGAACCATCCTATGTTTTCACCTTGCGTACCCCCCCCCCGCCCAAGAAACTGTGAAAACATCCTCAAAATTTCCATTTCAGGATATCTGCATCATTATTTTTTTAGTTAAATTATGGCTGAGGATTTACTAAATCGGATGGTACCAATAGTATTGACAATAATCTTACGTTTGAGAGAGCACCGGCCAATCTAAAAACAATAACGGAACTTTGAGTACGTACAAATGTTTCAGCCTTGGATTGGACCAAAGTGCAAATCAGACAATTAATTCAGTTGCCCTGTAACAATCGATAATAGGTTTGACAAGATAATTTGATCTTGTTTTCTTCTTTAAATTTCTAATTCATTTTAAAAATCACACTACTTCTATTTCTAGGAATATCATATAAAATGAAGAAATATATGTTATACGCTAGCTAGATAAAAACATTCAGTGAGAGTCATGCGCAATCAAGACACTTTTGAGATTAAGTTTTGAGATTACATGAATGCAGAAGAAAATAAAATAAAATCAAAATACCCAACGAAAAAGATGCATTAGAAAACGATTTCTTGACAGAAATAATACATTGTATTTGTTGTTAAAATATATCGACATGCCCTACATTGCATGTCTTCCACATGCTCCAGACAGCAACGCATCATTACAATTGGATGGAAGAGATGTGACAACTGAGGAAACAAAGTACTTATGTCTCTTTTGTAACAAAAATTGATCAATTTGTTTACATCTTTTTTTATTTTGTTACATTCTGACAAAGTACTAAAGACTAAATATGAAATTCAGTGCACAAAAGACAACATTCTGCAATGTTACGAGCGTGTGCATACACTCGCGAGTGTGTGCGTGTGGGTGTGTGTGTGTGTGTGTGTTTTTTTTTTGGGGGGGGGGGGTATGGGGGCACGACTGCAGAAAGTCAAATATCTACTGATCATTCATTGATAGTTAACAGAGTATCTACAATTTATGCCTGACATACGCTTTGCTCCAATTAAAGACTAAACAATTTCGCGCAAACTAATTTTTGATTGAATTTCTTCAAAATTGGCCAGTGCTCACTTAGGCGTAAAATATTGGGAATAGTTTTAGTGCCATCCCATGAGAAACACACTGACAAATATCTCTTTAAAAAAAACATGCTCATAGCGTGAAATTATAATTTTGGTGTAAGTTTTCAAATTGTGTACGTTTTTGACACGCATATCTATATTCTCACTGTGAAAACCTATATAGGACACCTAGCAATTATAATTCGTCATCCACAAACCATTAGGCTGGTTTCAAAAGCGAAAGAGAAGTGAAAAACAAGTGGTAAGTGCAATGGATGAATTGTGATTGCCGGAGTTAAATCCATTCAAAATTGTGAACGAATTACTAATCTGAAAGTAGATTTCAATATTTAAAGCTTAGACTCCACTCTTGTAGGAGTGATCCTATTATGAATCCCCATACAAGTTATTTCTCCACTCCACACCATTAAAATAAGAATTTTATTGTTGCCCATCTTTTAAAAGCTTTACGTTTTAGCCTAGTGCAGAATTTATTTAAAATTTATAAAAAGACACGCCAAGTGTCGTCTGTAAAAAAACAAGGTCGGATATTAAACTTCTCCCTATTTCCGTCATGTTCTTTAATCTCTCTTCTGTTTTTGGAGGAGGCATTTTATATTTCATTGTATATATATTTAGCATGAATGCTCATTAAGCCTAGAAAATTAAGTTAAACCTATTTAAACATCACGTACGGTCGCCGAAGTCGTTCCCGATCGCTTCTTTGATCAACTACGGACTATCGTAGTGCGACCGTTTATAACTGGGAAATGTTCCGACCAGTTCCGACCAAGTCGACTAAACTCTAAGTTGGACTTAAACGTTATGGGGAGCCATTTGTAGCCTTAAAACAAAATATATTCAAAAGGGAAAATTTGAGTATTAAAGACTTTCTATAAATTCCACATCAAGAACATAAAATCTCCTTGATAATAGAAAATAGGAATGATTTGGATCAACATTTATGCCTTTTAAAATAACTTTTACAAAATATTTCCATAGATGCTCACTGCTTTCCATAACTGTTAAGTTCAACTTACATATAATTTCAACTTAGGATCTTTGTAAAAACACCCACCAGGACTGTTTGGCCAGTTTGGGGTTAATTTGCGATTTTGTCAGGTCTATATCTTTACTGGCTACTGTCGTCGTAATGCCGCCTTTGACCATAACATGACCGGTAGTAAATCGAGCCCTATCAAGAATCAGGGATCAACCGTCGCTAGGCTTTTCAGGGATTCAGGAACGCGACCGGGTGATCATGATCCGGTACTTAGTGACTTGGACTTAAAAGTGCCGAACCGGGGATCCTTCGTCACATTCCTGTACCATTTTCTTTCACTTTCATTGTTTATGTTTTACCAACAGTTCCATGTGAATCACCAAACTTAGCTGAACCTTCGGGTACTTACAACCATGGTGATGTTGTCAGCTTTACCTGTCTGTATTCGACTGATATTTACCCGTCAGTTACATGTCTAGATGGCGTATGGGATTCTACTGTCACTTGCCCAGGTAGGAATAATATTGTTCCTCTCGAGAAAGTATTTATCAGACTTTTATCCACATACCTCTGGGATTAAATCTTTACCCCTATGGAAATAAATGAAAGATTAACAATTGTCATTAAGATTCTCTTTTGTTGTCGTTGTAATTACAGCAAAGTACCATTTAAAAAAAGAGGACAGAAAAGAGGCCATCGCTCCAAATATATCGCAACAAAAGCTCAAATCAGAAACTGTTTTAAAGAAAAGCAGAACAAAGGAATATAAATATTCAGAAAATACATCCCATTTTACTACTAACTGATGCCTCGCAACACAATAATCAATTTGTAAGAATCACGAAAAGTTTACACAGAGTGCACAACGTAGGTCCAAAACTTGCACAATCTATTAAATACAAATTTAAAAATCATCAAAGACTGAATGAGATGGATGAAATATGAGTGAATAATTTTCCATTACGTCGTTGCAAATGAACAACGAAATCGAGAATTGCTTTGAACAAATAGAAATGAGTAATTAAAAAAATTATATTAAATACGTTTTTTTCATTTACAGATGAACCAACAACTCCGATGATAACAACAATTGACACTACTTCATCAGATCTAAAAATGGAAACTATATTTGTAGATTCTACTACAAAAGTTATTACAGATCTGACTACTGAGGAAGCTACATCAATATCAACTGACTCTACTGATTATACTACAGTGACGGTTGACACCTCTTCTACAGATTTAACAATGGAAACTATAATAGAGACAACATTTGTAGATTATACGACGGAAGTTGTAGCAGAACCAACTACAGAGGAAGCTACATTTATATCAACTGGCTCTAATGATATAACCACACTGACACTTGACACTACTTCATCGGATCAAACAATGGAAACTATAGTTGGGACTACATTTGTAGATTCTACTACAGCAGTTGTTATAGATCTGACTACTGAGAAAGCTACATCTATATCAACTGACTCTACTGATATTACTACAGGGACAGTAGACAATACAACACCGGATCTAACAATGGAAACTATAGTTGGAACAACATTTATTGATTCAACTACAGAAGTTGTTACAGAACTGACTACAAAGGAAGCTACATCAATATCAACTGGCTCTACTGATATTACTACAAGAACACTTGACAATACAACACCGGATCTAACAATGGAAACTATAGTAGGAACAACATTTGTAGATTCTACTACAGATGTTGTTACAGAACTGACTACCGAGGAAGCTTCATCTATATCAACTGACTCTACTGATATTACAACAGAGATTCTAGACAATACAACACCGGATCTAACAATGGAAACTATAGTAGGAACAACATTTGTAGATTCTACTACAGATGTTGTTACAGAACTGACTACCGAGGAAGCTTCATCTGTATCAACTGGCTCTACTGATATTACTACAGGAACACTTGACAATACAACACCGGATCTAACAATGGAAACTATAGTTGGAACAACATTTATTGAGTCTACTACGGGAGTTGTAACAGAACTGACTATAAAGGAAGCTACATCAATATCAACTGACTCTACTGATATTACAACAGGGACACTTGACAATACAACACCGGATCTAACAATGGAAACTATAGTTGGAACAACATTTGTAGATTCTACTACAGATGTTGTTACAGAACTGACTACCGAGGAAGCTTCATCTATATCAACTGGCTCTACTGATATTACTACAGAGATTCTCGACAATACAACTCCGGATCTAACAATGGAAACTATAGTAGGAACAACATTTATTGAATCTACTACGGGAGTTGTAACAGAACTGACTACAAAGGATTCTACATCTTACTCAACTGACTCTACTGATATTACTACAGGGAGAATTGACACCTCTTTATCAGATCTAACAATGGAACCTATAGTTGGAACAACATTTGTTGATTCTACTACAGAAGTTGTTACAGAACTGACTACCGAGGAAGCTTCATCTATATCAAGTGGCTCTACTGATATTACTACAGAGATTCTAGACAATACAAAACCGGATCTAACAATGGAAACTATAGTAGGAACAACGTTTGTAGATTCTACTACAGAAGTTGTTACAGAACTGACTACCGAGGAAGCTTCACCTATATCAACTGGCTCTACTGATATTACTACAGAGATTCTAGACAATACCACACCGGATCTAACAATGGAAACTACAGTAGGAACAAAATTTGTAGATTCTACTACAGAAGTTGTTACAGAACTGAATACCGAGGGAGCTTCATCTATATCAACTGGCTCTACTGATATTACTAGAGAGATTCTAGACAATACAACTCCGGATCTAACAATGGAAACTATAGTAGGAACAACATTTGTAGATTCTACTACAGAAGTTGTTACAGAACTGACTACCGAGGAAGCTTCGTCTATATCAACTGGCTCTACTGATATTACTACAGAGATTCTAGACAATACAACTCTGGATCTAACAATGGAAACTATAGTAGGAACAACATT
Organism: Strongylocentrotus droebachiensis; assembly: GCA_035222895.1. Taxonomy (NCBI): domain Eukaryota; kingdom Metazoa; phylum Echinodermata; class Echinoidea; order Camarodonta; family Strongylocentrotidae; genus Strongylocentrotus; species Strongylocentrotus droebachiensis. The sequence continues at coordinate 392,725 of JAVYIG010000185.1, read as the reverse complement.
TGTAGATTCTACTACAGAAGTTGTTATAGAACTGACTTCCGAGGAAGCTACATCTGTATCATCTGGCTCTACTGATATTACTACAAAGAATCTAGACAATACAACACCGGGTCTAACAATGGAAACTATAGTTGGAACAACATTTGTAGATTCTACTACAGCAGTTGTTACAGAACTGACTACCGAGGAAGCTTCATCTATATCAACTGGCTCTACTGATATTACTACAATGACACTTGACACTATTTCATCGGATCAAACAATGGAAACTATTGTTGGGACAACATTTGTAGATTCAACTACAACAGTTGTTCCAGAAATGACTACATCTGAATTGACTGGATCTACTGATATTACAACAGGGAGAATTGACACCTCTTCATCGGATCAAACAATGGAAACTATAGTTGGGACAACATTTGTAGATTCTACTACTGAAAGTGTTACAGAACTAACTACAGAGGAAGCTTCTTCTATATCAACTGACTCTATTGATATTACTACAGGGACACTTGACAATACAACACCGGATCTAACAATGGAAACTATAGTAGGAACAACATTTATTGAATCTACTACGGGAGTTGTAACAGAACTGACTACAAAGGATTCTACATCTTACTCAACTGACTCTACTGATATTACTACAGGGAGAATTGACACCTCTTCATCAGATCTAACAATGGAAACTATCGTTGAGACAACATTTGTAGATTCAACGACAGAAGTTGTTACAGAACTAACTACAGAGGAAGCTTCTTCTATATCAACTGACTCTATTGATATTACTACAGGGACACTTGACAATACAACACCGGATCTAACAATGGAAACTATAGTAGGAACAACATTTATTGAATCTACTACGGGAGTTGTAACAGAACTGACTACAAAGGATTCTACATCTTACTCAACTGACTCTACTGATATTACTACAGGGAGAATTGACACCTCTTCACCAGATCTAACAATGGAAACTATCGTTGAGACAACATTTGCAGATTCAACGACAGAAGTTGTTACAGAACTGACTACCGAGGAAGCTTCATCTATACCAACTGGCTCTACTGATATTACTACAAAGAATCTAGACAATACAACACCGGATCTAACAATGGAAACTATAGTTGGAACAACATTTGTAGATTCTACTACAGCAGTTGTTACAGAACTGACTACCGAGGAAGCTTCATCTATATCAACTGGCTCTACTGATATTACTACAGGGACACTAGACATTACAACTCCGGATCTAACAATGGAAACTATCGTTGAAACAACATTTATTGATTCTACTACAGAGATTGTTACAGACCTGACTACCAAAGAAGCTACATCTATATCAACTGGCTATACTGATATTACTACAGGGACACTTGACACTACTTCATCGGATCAAACAATGGAAACTATCGTTGAAACAACATTTATTGATTCAACTACAAAAGTTGTTACAGAACTGACTACAAAGGAAGCTACATCAATATCAACTGGCTCTACTGATATTACAACAGGGACGCTTGACACCTCTTCATCAGATCTCACAATGGAAACAATAGTGGAGACAACTTTTGTTGATTCTACTACTGAAGCTTTAACAGAACTGACTACAAAAGAAGCTTCATCTATATCAACTGGCTCTACTGATATTACTACAGGGACACTTGACACTACTTCATCGGATCAAACAATGGAAACTATCGTTGAAACAACATTTATTGATTCAACTACAGAAGTTGTTACAGAACTGACTACAAAGGAAGCTACATCAATATCAACTGGATCTACTGATATTACTACAATGACACTTGACACTATTTCATCGGATCAAACAATGGAAACTATTGTTGGGACAACATTTGTAGATTCAACTACAACAGTTGTTCCAGAAATGACTACATCTGAATTGACTGGATCTACTGATATTACAACAGGGAGAATTGACACCTCTTCATCGGATCAAACAATGGAAACTATAGTTGGGACAACATTTGTAGATTCTACTACTGAAAGTGTTACAGAACTAACTACAGAGGAAGCTTCTTCTATATCAACTGACTCTATTGATATTACTACAGGGACACTTGACAATACAACACCGGATCTAACAATGGAAACTATAGTAGGAACAACATTTATTGAATCTACTACGGGAGTTGTAACAGAACTGACTACAAAGGATTCTACATCTTACTCAACTGACTCTACTGATATTACTACAGGGAGAATTGACACCTCTTCATCAGATCTAACAATGGAAACTATCGTTGAGACAACATTTGTAGATTCAACGACAGAAGTTGTTACAGAACTAACTACAGAGGAAGCTTCTTCTATATCAACTGACTCTATTGATATTACTACAGGGACACTTGACAATACAACACCGGATCTAACAATGGAAACTATAGTAGGAACAACATTTATTGAATCTACTACGGGAGTTGTAACAGAACTGACTACAAAGGATTCTACATCTTACTCAACTGACTCTACTGATATTACTACAGGGAGAATTGACACCTCTTCATCAGATCTAACAATGGAAACTATCGTTGAGACAACATTTGTAGATTCAACGACAGAAGTTGTTACAGAACTGACTACCGAGGAAGCTACATCTGTATCAACTGATTCTACTGATTCTACTACAGGGACGATTGACACCTCTTCATCAGATCTAACAATAAAAACTATAGTAGGAACAACATTTGTTGATTCTACTACGGGAGTTGTAACAGAACTGACTACAGAGGAAGCTACATCTTTATCAACTGACTCTACTGATATAACTACAGGGACACTAGACAATACAACACCGGATCTAACAATGGAAACTATCGTTGGGACAACATTTGTAGATTCCACTACAGAAGTTGTTCCAGAAATGACTACAGAGGAAGCTACATCAATATCAACTGGCTCTACTGATATTACTACAGGCACAATTGACAATAAAACACCGGATCTAACAATGGAAACTATAGTGGAAACAACATTTATTGATTCAACTACAGAAATTGTTACAGAACTGACTACAAAGGAAGCTACATCAATATCAACTGGCTCTACTGATATTACTACAATGACACTTGAGATTACTTCATCGGATCAAACAATGGAAACTATAGTTGAGACAACATTTGTAGATTCTACTACTGAAGTTGTTACAGAACTGACTACCGAGGAAGCTACATCTGTATCAACTGGCTCTACTGATATTACTACAAAGATTCTAGACAATACAACACCGGATCTAACAATGGAAACTATAGTTGAAACAACAGAGATTGTTACACACCTGACTACAAAGGATTCTACATCTTACTCAACTGACCTTACTGATATTACTACAGGGAGAATTGACACCTCTTCATCAGATCTAACAATGGAAACTATAGTTGGAACAACATTTGTAGATTCTACTACAGCAGTTGTTACAAAACTGACTACCGAGGAAGCTTCATCTATATCAACTGGCTCTACTGATATTACTACAGGGACACTAGAAAATACAACTCCGGATCAAACAATGGAAACTATCGTTGAAACAACATTTATTGATTCTACTACAGAGATTGTTACAGACCTGACTACCTAAGAATCTACATCTATATCAACTGGCTCTACTGATATTACTACAGGGACACTTGACACTACTTCATCGGATCAAACAATGGATACTATCGTTGAAACAACATTTGATGATTCAACTACAGAAGTTGTTACAGAACTGACTACAAAGGAAACTAATTCAATATCAACTGGCTCTACTGATATTACAACAGGGACGCTTGACACCTCTTCATCAGATCTCACAATGGAAACTATAGTGAAGACAACTTTTGTTGATTCAACTACAGAAGTTGTTACAGAACTGACTACCGAGGAAGCTTCATCTATATCAACTGGCTCTACTGATATTACTACAGGGACACTTGACAATACAACACCGGATCTAACAATGGAAACTATAGTAGGAACAACATTTATTGAATCTACTACGGGAGTTGTAAAAGAACTGACTACAAAGGATTCTACATCTTACTCAACTGACTCTACTGATATTACTACAGGGAGAATTGACACCTCTTCATCAGATCTAACAATGGAAACTATCGTTGGGACAACATTTGTAGATTCAACTACAGAAGTTGTTACAGAACTGACTACCGAGGAAGCTACATCTATATCAACTGGCTCTACTGATATTAATACAGAGATTCTAGACAATACAACACCGGATCTAACAATGGAAACTTTAGTTGGAACAACATTTGTAGATTCTACTACAGCAGTTGTTACAAAACTGACTACCGAGGAACCTTCATCTCTATCAACTGGCTCTACTGATATTACTACAGGGACACTAGACAATACAACTCCGGATCTAACAATGGAAACTATCGTTGAAACTACATTTATTGATTCAACTACAGAAGTTGTTACAGAACTAACTACAGAGGAAGCTACATCAATATCAACTGGCTCTACTGATATTACTACAATGACACTTGGCACTACTTCATCGGATAAAACAATGGAAACTATAGTTGGGACAACATTTGTTGAATCTACTACGGGAGTTGTCACAGAACTGACTATTGAGGAAGCTACATCTTTATCAACTGACTCTTCTGATTATACTACAGGGACGCTTGGCCCCTCTTCATCAGATCTAACAATGGAAACAACATTTGTAGATTCTACGACGATAGTTGTAACAGAACTTACTACTGAGGAAGCTACATCTATATCAACTTACTCTACTGATTATACTACAGGGACGCGTGACACTACTTCCTTAGATCCAACAACGGAAACTATAGTGGAAACAACGTTTGTAGATTCTACTACGATGACAACAACCTCAAGCACAACGGAAACGACGACTGATAGAACCCAGAGACCCACAGAAACGACGATCGAAACAACCGAAGGAACCACAGAAACGACGATTGAAACAACCGAAGGAACCACAGAAACGACGATCGAAGCAACCGAAGGAACCACAGAAACGACGATTGAAACAACCGAAGGAACAAAAGAAACGACGATTGAAACAACCGAAGGAACCACAGAAACGACGATTGAAACAACCGAATTAACCTCAGAAACGACGATTGCGACAACCGAAGGAACCACAGAAACGACGATTGCGACAACCCAAGGAACCACAGAAGGAGAATTTCTACGAAGTAAGATTTAACGAATATAAATTGATAAGCCTATAATGTTTGATTATCTGTTATAAGGTGATCGGATTTTCTCATTGAGCCACACATGAATATAATCAATTTCGTTTCGAACAACCTTCTTAAATATTTATTCCTCCATACCAAAAAAGAGAAGAAATGTGTTAAAGTTTGACACAAAATGATTATAGTCAATTATATTTCACATTTTTAGAGCGCATGATGAAAATGTCTATCTTCTGTAGAGTCAACATGTGAAACATTTAACTTTATACAAAATCAGGGTAAGTGCAATTGTTGCATTTTACTACATGAATAGTGGACAAAGCACGTTATTATTTATTTCAATTATCTATATTATTCTGGTGGCTTCATAGTTTAAGTATAAATTTCCTTGTTTTCGTAATTTGTAGGTTTGAGCACTTGTGGGACAACAACCTGCGGCGTGAACGAGCTATGTGATGGCTCCCAAAACGCTCATCAATGTACATGTTATCCAGGCACGGTGCTCACTACCGACAACACATGTAGAGGTAAACTAAACTAACTTATACTTTTTCTTCTACACTGTCATTCATCCAGGCCATCCAATATCTCGGTCAACAAACGATAGATCAAATTACAGTTACACGATAAAAATGGTTTTAAATGCTAATAATAATATTGGAAATATAACCCTATATTGGGTCAGCTGTTCCATACAGAATGGGCGTACGTATGGGAGAGCAGAGTATAAGTTCAAGGATACTTCATAGGAAGAGGGGCGATGCCTAGGATTCTCACAAATTAAATTGATGTTGTTTTGTCTTTGCTTGATGTAGGAAGTAACTTCAATGTAGTCCAACTGCGTTATTTGAAGATTCTGTAAGAACTACCATTCAACTTATCCGTGAATCGAAATATTGCCAATCATTGGCTAAAACTGTCTAGGAAAACTTTGAGCATATATAAAATAATTGCAACCCTATCCTGTCTGGTAAAACATAATTATCCTGGAATTTTCAAAAATATTGTTGATAATAGATCGGTAACTGAAATGACATTTCTTCACTTTTTGATATCATGCCCACTCTATTCCTACTTAAAATTCATCATTTATTGTACGAACGAAATGCTTACGTAAGGAATAAAACGTAACCGAGTTTCGATAGTTCTTTCCGTAGTTGGCTTCTATGTTAAATTGTAATTACGTGTAAGCGTGCTCGTGTGTGTGAAGGATGTTTTACTGCCAAATTGGAGAATCTTTGCAGAATGCATCATGCAACTTATATCTTTATAAGAAACGTCACAATTTTGAACTAAATCGTTTCAATTTTCTTGTTATTCAACAGCGTTGTGTGACAACACATGTGACTACCTCACAGAAACATGTGAAGACGGAGAGTGCAGTTGTAGACCAGGCACACAGAGGGATTACTCCGGAACATGCTCAAGTAAAACTACTTTGTTTAAAATATATCATACTCTTTAGTCTCTTGTCACTGCTATGCAGACGACACTCAATAATTTTTATCCTTTAGACCATCCCCTAGTACTCAAGATGCAAGTGTTTCAATGTTGGAAAAGTGTGTTAATTTTATTCATAGATGGATGCTTAATGATAATCTTAAGCTAAACGATAGTGAGAGTGAATTTTTGGTTATAGGAACTACACAACAGATCTCAAAAATAAGCATTAACGGTGTAAGAGTTGGATCCTCAAATGTGATACCCTCTGTTACAGCAAGGAATTTAGGAGTATACTTTGATACTAATTTGAACATGGAAACACATGTTAAAAATATATGCAAATCAACATGCTATCTTCTTTACAATCTCAGACGTATCCGCAAATATTTTGATCAAGAAAGTATGTCATTGGTTGTACATGCTCTTATCACAAGTAAGCTTGATTATTGTAACGGGTTGCTGTTTGGAATGCCTGATTCTCTGATAGCTAAATTACAAAGAGTCCAAAATGCATGTGCAAGACTAGTCTATCGTCGGTCGAAATTCACTTCAACCGCACCTCTTCTGAGAGAACTCCACTGGTTGCCAGTCCGTCAAAGAAATCATTGAGTGGTCAAGCTCCTAATTACATCACATAATTACTTCAACTCAAAGTCCAGTCACACAGTCGTAGTCTGCGCAGTTCCACATATAAATTATTGTTTCAGATTCCCCATGGCAAAACTAAAGTAACTCTTGGGGATCGTGCTTTTGCTATTGCTGCCCCCCAAACTATGGAATAGCTTGCCAATAGAAATACGAAGCACTCCATCTCTCAATGTTTTCAAATCCAATTCAAAAACGTATTTGTTCAACTGAGAGATCTTATTTTGTAGAATTTGGTAAAAAGGAGCTCTTAACCAGCGCAGCTAATATTATTATTAGTCTGCAGTTAAAAAAAATATCTATAAATATTACTGAGCGGTATACCAAGAAAATATAGCACCAAAGGTTATTGCTGATATTATACCCTTGCCAAAGTGGGAACTGAGATGCTATGTATGTAGCTTCAGAAATTGTATTATGTCTGAGCTTTGGGCAAGCTGTAAGAAACATAATATAGGACACAAACGTCCTATTCCAATCAAATTTCTCTTTTCCCCAGGCAATTAATGACTTGTTGAACCCTGAATTGAAATTAAACGAATAAAACTGGCTAAATTTGAACTCATTCCTTGCTCCACAACATGCTCCCCTAAACAAATACCTCTCAACCAAACTAGTACATCTTGGTATACGTTTTTTCACGTAAACACGTTATTATTTCTTTGGTACCAGTGAATTTCACTAAACATTATCAAAAGTATGCTTGTTCGTTTTTTGACCACCAAGTATAATCATGTCTTGCAATACTAGTATATTTGTAGTCCTGGTAAGTTTAGCCCATGTTCCCTATTTAAAGGTAAACTAGATGAAAACCAAACTGCTTATTCTTTACCCCTCTGCATGTTTGACTGTTACTGCTTACAATAATTATAATAAAAATGAAGGTTAATAATAAAAATGACAACAATACTTATACTAGTGCTATTATTACTGCCAATAGTGATCATAATGATAATCATAATTATACATTTTCCCGGTTTGAGATACCAACCGTGGGTCGCTGTTTGAGTTAGAATGTAAGCAAGTTATGACCCAGTGATAGTGTGAGTTCAATAAATGCTTTCATAAATGAATTGTCTGTGTGTCTAATTTTCCTCGTTTGTTAATTGCAGGAGTATGGACTTTCCGATTCAGAATAAGAATCTTTGAAATAGCCGGAGTTGCTGCTAGCTTTGACAGCAGTTATCTAAACCCTAATAGTGATAGCTACATCATCTTATCCGAACTGATTCATCAATGCGTAAGTAACTTATCTGAAACGAATGCCATAGTCACAACTCACCGTGCGCTTTTTTGCGCGAAACACGTATGTGCTGCATTTCTGTTCTAAGGCCTTCTCCAGCAATTCGTACGTACTTCTTACGATTACCTGTGGGTACCTTGCACCCTTACAAACACCCCCCCCCCCCAACCTGCAAGAACCATTGGGTCAGTTCACTCGAAACCAACGTACCTTGCCACTGCTGTGCTATGTATAACGGCACCGTATGGCTATGGCATGAAAGTAGCGATACGATGCTCGCACGAAACCCTTGCGATGTTTGCAGAAAGGGGCAACGGCTTCAAAAACGTAGCCACACACACATATTATTGGTCATGCCTTTGAAATATGCAGACTTGTACTTCTGACACAAGTATTTTGTACGAAATCCGTCGTAGACTATAGATACAGAGAAGGACACGGCCATTTGTAACCATGGCAACGGGCTAGCCAAAGTACCGTCAGAACTTTATTGAATGAAAGATCTCCGTAATGAAGATGAGGATGATGATGGTGATGATAGCGTTGTGAAAATCCCCGTTATCCGTCTCTGCCGGGCATTCATGTGGCTAGCTCTATATACAATGTCAGAATGTCTCAACAGTTAATGCTCTTATCTTAAAGGAGACATAACATTTGTTTAATGTAACCGTTATGACTATGAATTGGTCATCTTTTCTCTCTCTAGATGTTCAACCTGTTTCATCCTATCACTCGGAGCGTCGTAACAACGACGATTGTTTCCTATTCAGAAGGGAGTATATGGGCTGCATATGATGAGCATTTAAACGCATCCTCAACCGCATCCAGTCTCCAGACCATGCTGCTATCAGAGATACAAGATAATAGCTACCTTCTCTTTGCAGACAACAACGCAAATCTGACACTTAGCCAAAGTGAAGAGGATGTTAGTGTGAATGGTGAGTTATACAGAAAGAAAACTTGTTTATAAAGATCATATGTTCATGAATACCATCTTTTAATACAGACCATCTACCTATAGAGACCGCATTTTCTGTGTTTCCTTTGAATCTTGATATTTTATTGAGACAATTATACAAAAGTAATCTGTTCATTAAGACAACCTGCCAAAGAGGACGTTTTTTCTTGTCTCCCCTCAGCGGTCATTATTAACAGGTTACGTTGTAATAGCTTTGTTTTCTTTACCCGGAAATTCATACCAAGCTGCTTACTAAAATAATGTTCAAACTGCTAGCTCACCTTCACTCAATGGGTGATGGGCACACTGTTTTGCCTACATTTATGTTAGCTTCTTCCTCCTGACCCACAATGGTAGGCCTACCTACCTTTGCCGGGGAAAGAATTATAGGGGCCTTGGGAAGAGCGCTATATGTATTGATATTTACTCTGGGTTACTAGACCAATTGAAATCAAGTTTTGTATTATGAAAGCAATTGTACGCATGCTAATAATGATAATAACATCCCGCGTTAATATAGCGCTTAATACATCAACGATGACTCTAAACGCTTTACAGATATAATGGATTGTACTATTCGGACACCATGTGGAGACACGACTATAAGTGATTATTCAATGATATTTTGTTTTTATCTAACAGCAATCGACGAATGCTTGCTCGGGGAGGATGATTGTTCTGAGAATGCAGAATGTATTGATGTGGACGATGCCGGTGGTTTTAACTGTACATGTAACCAAGGATATAATGACCTTATGCCTCAGCTACCGGGCAGATTATGCTCTCTGAGTAAGTAAGCAAGATGAATGACTAAATGTTCTGTTTCTCTTTTTAAATTGATCGCAAAGATATTAAAGAAATAAAACCCTTATCTGACTAAACTTAAACTAATGTTAGAAATAAAACCTTGAATTGATTCAAGCAATGCTGGCATAATAGTCTGCGTGATGGTCTGCACGTCGATTGCTACTTTGATGCGTTTGTGCAGTATCTTCAAGGCGAGACAAGACAAGCTAACAAGACACGAAATCAACTTGAGGGCCTTCTTGTTTTGATACTCCATTATAATTTCCAGATGATGTAACATGTCCTCGTCATGTTCACAAATTTATAGAATGTGACACACGAGGCTATTGCAGTTACTTTGGTCAAGAAACGAAAAAGGAAACAATCAATGTCGCATTATGACATGAATATGTATATGTCTAGAAAAAAAAAGGAAAAACAAAAGAGAACTCATATACACAACCGGAATATTAAACGACGAATGATTCATCTAGTTTTTATTAGTTTGTAACGCACTTTAAAAAAAAATACCATTGGTAGTTAATTTCATATCTGCTTATCATTTACTGTAATTGTTTCTGCAGTTGTTACAAACGATACAGTGGATATGACAGAACTTATCACTACACCATACAGCACCACCGTCTTGGACCCAGTCTCCAGCCCAAACGGTAATATTCATTTTCAAACCTCTTTTCGCGAAGGTGTATACATTTAGTGACGTAGAAGGAAGTCGAGTGAATCAGAAAGTGATAAGAGAGAGGAAGAGAGGGAGAGAGAGAGAGAGAGAGAGGAACACAAACAGAGGGGACACGACCAGGACATCAAACTCTGGCTACGTGCCTGGACACGACGCAGAGAGGGGTGGAAATAGACAGAGAGAGAGAGAGAGATAGAGAGGCAGAGAGTGAAGAAGGGATAAAGAATAAGGCATTTGTTTCCTATAATTCTGAAGCTTGATGATACATGGCTATTATTGCAAGGGCGCCATCCATAGCGCTTCTGAATGAAGTCTGAAAGCTAAATATGTAATACGGAGGTCAAAAGCCATAGACAGAGTGTAGACAGGAATTAACAGTAACAACTAAACAATATCACAAATATGGAACAAATTACTAATAGGAACTTGTAGTATGATTTACTCGAATTATCTAATTATCTAATGTTACAAACATCAATGTTTTTAATTGAATTGAAATTATTTTCTTCTTCGACATACTAATCAAATTACACTTTAGCGATAAAACATATCCAAAATATAACTATTTTTTGGGGGTGTTTGATTAAAACCAAAAAAGGAGGCAATTATCATGTTGGTGCTGTTTTTAAGAAAGGCCCCATGAATGGCGTTACTTTTATGTTTTAAGCTTAACGATAGCCAAGCCTGAAAATGTTTCCAACAGTGTTCATACATTATAAAGAAGAAAAAAAAACGTAATTTTTTATTAAAATGCACTTTCCTGATATAGACGCCGAATATACAGAAAAAGAAATGATAACTTAACCGAACAAAAGCATATCTGCATGAATATCTTCGATATACTGTACATATTCCAATATAGTTTGATGGATGTACACATTTCCAAATTAGTTTAAGGAGAGAGTAACACAAACGTGATGTATTTCTAGTATGAAAACAGTAGTGTCCGACGTGCAGTTTGTCGTTTTTCACAAGTCCGACTGTGCGTTTATTGGGTCTTGCCACTAGATATGTACATATCCTACCCCACTATCATACCCCACTATCGAACCCCACTATACGAAAGTGATTTGCGGGATGTCGCGTTTATCGTCTCTTCACGATTCAAAATAAAGGCCTTGTTGCGCCGTTTGACCAGGGAAGCAGACAGTTTCTCGGAGGTCAACTACACACACATGCTTGTACACAACACATGGCGCGTGCTAGCCTCCGAACCAGAAATTAACCTGGGTGGTCCGATGTGTTTGTGCCGTTCAAAACAGCTTTGCGTTTATCATCTCTCAGAAACGTGATTCTGGCTGTATGTCACATTCAAAACACACTTTTTTGCGTCTGTAGATATGCCCATATCTAAAGACCTTTAAAAAAGGCTTTGCGTTTATCACCTTCTAAATTTGCCTGAAAGACGTTTGAGAAACCTGATTCTAGCCAAAAATTTGGTCAATAAACGCAACCTGAGTCTGCATGCTGATAGAATCAAAAGTGTGAAATACGAAGTCCACGCATTCGCATATTTACATAAAGGGAGTTACTTTGAAGATACAAATAATATTTGTTTATCATACCTTGACAAAAAACGGGTAAGATTACGACTCAAATAATCCCTTTTTTAGTCTCCTTTCTTTGATATTTGATGTTTTAATAATGGAATTTTTTATACGTTATTTGTAAAATAAATATTTGCTTTGGTGGGCCTTCTTCAGTTGTAGATGTTCCCAATATCATGAATCTTGCGAATTCGTCACACACCTTTTTAAATCAGACATTTCTTGAATAATTGTTAATAGATGATTTTACATTAATTACTAAATCAATTTACTTGTTTTAATCCTGACAATAAAAGGGTTCACGTTTATTTACATCAAGAGCTCTCGCTTTAAACCTGATTTAAATATCTACGCCTTTTCGACTTCCACAAACCATTATGAAGCCTCATTTGTTGCCATCTTTAAAGATTTGTTAAAGTCCGACTCGTTTTTAGAATCTCCTAGCATGCTTGAAACATATTTTATATTTTGTTTCCGTAAAAGAGTTATTTATATATTTATAAAGGTATCTATGTATATATTAATAAATATGCTAACAACAGCACAGTAGAGTAGTTAAGCAGCACATGTGCTTTATAAATCGATCTTATTATCATACTTAAGTAAGTGTACAATATAAACTCATTTCTTAAATGCATGATACGAACTTTGGTACATTCATTTGCATAAATCAAAGCAGTTTTTATTGAAATTATTGTTCTATTCTCAAAGTACATTTTGCCTTTGGTGTTGAACAGTTACAATTCCTGACAAAACAAACAACACTTTTAATGTAGTACGTGGACCCGTAAAATATGTTATTCTTTGTGTTCTTTGTAGTGGAGCTGATTGGGTTCACCTTTTCATTTCCTGTCAAATTTTGTGCATGTTATCATATTTCATACTACTACTACTACTGCTATATCATTTAAAACGTTTAAAACTACTAACATACATGATATAAGAAATTGTATGTTGAGGTTGACGTTGCCTCCCATGGAAGAACAATCTTGATTTTTTTTGTAGGAGTCGCTATTGATTCTCATTTAAATTTTAATGAGCATATACGTAGTATACATGTACATGCGTCAATATCAAGAAATTTTGGAATAATGTATGAGTGAACAAAATATTTCTGAAAGATCTATTATATAATTTTCTAATTTCATCACATGCGTTATATTGTAATATTATACGGGGCAGTTGTAGTAACACAATCATTAATTCCTTATGTTTGCTTCAAAAGAGAGCGATTCACATGATTACATACTGAAATTGATTATTACACACGGAACCTTTATTTCTTCGTTTAAAAAAAAAAAAAACAAACAATATATTCATATTTTCAGACAAGCGTTTGTATGTATAAATATTCTTATAATCAACTCTGATCCCTATTTTACAACTTTTACAACTCAAATAATCACACATATCTCACCCGTCGTTCAAAAGATTGTTACTTAGAAAATCCTAACATAATTTTAGCCCAAAAGTTCGTATTAAGACATCATGGACCAGATGCTTGGAACCCCTACTTACTTACTTCTACTCCTACTACTACTTCTACTACTGCTGTTACTACTACTTCTACTACTACTACTTCTACTACTACTACTACTACTACTACTACTACTACTACTACTACAACTACTACTACTATTACTACTACTACTGCTACTACTACTACTACTACTACTACTACTTCTATTACTACTACTACTACCACCGCCAACACTACTACTACTACTACTACCACTACTACTACTACTACTACTACTACTACTACTACTTCTACTACTACTCCACTACTACTACTACTACTACTACTACTACTACTACTACTATTGCTACCATTACTTCTACTACTAATATTACTACTTCTACTATCACCACCACTACTACTACTACTACTACTACTACTACTACTACTACTACTAATACTGTACTACTGCTATTAATATTATTACTAATGCTACTACGACATGTCTTTTAGAAAAGCTTTCACTGTAATAATGATACTACTAATCGTGAGCTTTTACCCACCTTGTAGGGTGCTCAAGGTGCTAAAATTTACAACAGGTTCAGTAAGGTTTTTGTACGGATATCGATGCTGTGTTTTAAACTCCAAGTCACATAACGACTATTCCTTAGAAAATATATTCAAGATTTTACCAAATTTGTTTAATTTTTAAAACCTGTAATTAACAATAGTAAGAACTGACCTAACCAGATAACTAGTTAGACCTACCAAAAATGCTTGATGTCCTATAATGAAAAAAACAAACAAACACAAATGTAAAATAGATGAGACTATAGGTCAATACAAAAACAAAAGTAGAATTTAATTTTAATTTTCTGGACCCTATGGAAAAATAGGGTTGTCATCATGAAGCTAAGTGGGCTATCCGGCCGTTCGGTATATTTTAGAGTTTATGGGTATTTTTATATAATTTGTATGGATTGTTTTTATATTGTGATTTGGAAAATAATTATCGTATTATACCATACCAAAACTAGATTTATTCTTTGATCGAAAAACTTTCAATAGAAATGACAATTTTGTTGTTGACTATCTTTATATTCTGACAATAAGAAAAAGAAGGTGGTGCCACACAGACGGCCAGCATGTATTACGAACTTGATACTCTCTTGACCAGGTTCACTTTAGTTTGTTTTACAGCATCTTGAGATGAAAATCGTGCTCACCTCGTAGAAATCATATTTTGTGGTGTTAGCGATTGTTTGATGGGAGGAAGGGAATACAAAGGAAAAACAAATTGACCTACTTTTCTTACCATACGCCCTTGGTAATGATAGAGACCTCTTGATGGTGTAGCCAAGGAAGGGGACACAGGGTATTCGCCTCCCTATCATAGAACGAAGAGGGAGAGAGAGAGAGAGAGATAACAAGAAATGGAAGGAGAGGAAATGGAACAACACTTATACGATCATCATCCACCCCCTAGTCGATGACAAAAACAGGAAAAAATAAACAAGAGAATGAGAAAGAGGGGAAGAGGTAGGTAAAAAGGATTGTTCCCCATGACGGGAAGAAAAAATAAAAAATATCATGACAGAAAGAAACTGAGAAAGACAGAGAGACATAGAGAGAGAGAGAGAGAGAGAGAGAGAGAGTGTGTGCATGTGTGTGTGTGTGTGGGAGATCGTAGAAAGACTTGTTTATTCCAATTTCATCCATAGAGCATTAGACGGGTACCCTTAGTGACTCCATCCTTGCTATGCCACCGGTTTCCAAGCCTAGGACGAACAATGAAAAGCATTTCTTATGACGTCATAATAAGTTTGACAAGTTTGTTCTATATTTTTCACCTCTGTGACCATCATGTAAGAGACAATCCTCAATTAGACGGTAGCCACGTTTGTACGTGGTTTTGAAAAAAGGAATACCTGGTGGAAACTGCTACTGTCCAACTTTAACACTTTCCCAGATTTGAAAGAAGAAATTGGAAGTATGGTTCGGTGAAGTAAAACACGTGGACACATAATCTTCCTTTTAATTTTGAACATATTCCACTTAGTGACGCGTCAAAGTGCAGGAACGAATATCGTTTCTTAATTCATACCTGCAAATTAAAGTAGGAGGATCTTTCGCCATGGAGCAAAATTACATTGGATACATAGTCATTTGTATCGTTTGTGTTATTCTGCCATTAACTGCTGGACAGAGTAAGTAGTCAACGTTTTGAAGTTAAAAATGTCATTCTTTATTTTTTTTTAAGCGGGATCCCTTTGAACGAATTTGCCAACTGTCGTCCTGAATACAAATAAATAAAATGAACAATACTAAGCAACTTGATAACCTAACGCGAATGATAATGCTAAGATCTCGTTCACGGATATCAAAATTCTGAATTTTCTTAGCGAACATAGTGAGCTACAAAAAAGCTGTTAATATATCATTATGAAAATTATGATTTATCATCGATATGAGAAGTTGAAATAGATCTTTTGCTGCCCGGATATGAAGAGACCATTATACCGAATGTGAATGAACGATACTGTTAAATCCCGGGATCGGCATTAAAGGCCCATAATTTAATAACCTTGTAAAGCACTATATGCGAGTGAGCGAAGTGACTGAGTGTTATTGAAATAAATGCCTTTTGGGGCCTTTATACATCACTTTTTTTGCTGATTACTGTCACTTGATGTCAAGAAATAACTCGCCAAAAAAAAATCACTCAGAATTCGATTTAAGAACAGAACAAAAAAGGACAGAAGAGAAAAGAAAGCTATTTTTTTTGTTTTTTAGATTCTGTTCTTTTAATCATTACACATTGTCTCAATTACATTTTTCTTATTAATTTTCCTTCTATTGAATACAATTTACTATTGAATATCAATACCTACTATTTTACAACTATCCACAATCAAATGTTTCCTGTAACTTCGATGCACTTTTTGTTCTTCTTACAGCCTGTGACATCAGTGGTCTTACGTTAGACCCAATGCTCTTGATTGACGGTGTTGCACCGGTAGGTCCTTACACACTAATCTTCACACCAATCTTCTTCACGTGTACGACAACATACATGGCTAATCTGGGTGATTTCAACATGTGTCAGGGTTCCAATGTCTGGCTAATTTCACCTGAGGACTACTCTTGCTCCGGTAAGGTATAATCATATATAAAACTACCGAATGATAACAATTATTATCAACATCTGATGATTAAACCCCCAAAATACGCTACGTAAAAAGACGTGTTAATTTGGTACCGAAACTCAGAATATCATCACAAAAGTGATGCTTGGTATTTAAATTTGTTTTTCATAATATATTGATGTGTTTCGATTATATTTATGCGTGTCATCTTTATTCTTAGATTTAACAGTAGAACTGCACTTGAACTCGATATTCATATTCGTATCCTGTAGGCCTATCTCTTATACTGAATATAGAATTTCTACAGGTCATGTTTAGTTATTTTCGGGTTTCATCCTAACGCTTTCATAGTTATGACAAATTATTGCACAAATTGATCTTAAAATGCCATTTGAACATGAATGTTGCTCAGTGAAAAATGCATGGATTGATGTACTATTTCAAAGCACATGACTTTTATTTTATTAAAAGGAAAACATTATCTTTATTCAACATCATAATAAATTCTAAAAGAGGTGCCACAAAATAATTGATTTGCACCCCTTTGATAAAAGTGCTAATTTATCAAACTTTCATGTATCTTGGAGGTACTACATTGGTACTCAAATGTTAAGTCTTGAAAGTGCGTTTAGTTTTACTCTTCACTGAAGAAGTCAAAATCAATTTCTGTTCATGGTTAATCATACAAATGCATGCAAATTGCTGTAAATTTAGCTGCCCCTTGGGTTGGTATTGATATCATATCTCTCGAGCATACTGTTTGATATGTAGCTATTCATATATATTTAATAACTGTGTTGATAGTTTTTCCATAGAAAATACAAACTAAAAGTTCTTCTTTATGATGAATGATGCACATTTAAACGGAGTCTGTAGATTTAGCTCGTAATAGGGCCTACAATTCCGAATCTCTTACAACTGACATCACTGACACTATTTTATTTAGTTTTGTTTTCCGACTAAAAGTACCCCAATATCACTCATTTGGGGGAAGGCGTTTTGATTCTAATGCTATTTTTGTTAAGCAATGTTTTTTTCTTCAAAATGTACTACTTATACTAGTCATGCTTGAAGCAGCGATACATTTGTGCATGATGTCTTCCAATACAATCAGCTGTGTTGACAACAGTTGACTGGTCTATCGATGCTCTCTACAACATCACAGCTAGATTCATAACAATCTGCAAAATTTGGCATACTATTAAACATGAAAACGATTCGATTGTGTGAGTTCTGTGGAGAGGATTAAGACTATATATATATGTTGAAGAGTTAAAACTTGAACACCAGTGTAATACTTCCAAAACTCATAGAATTTCTACAAATTAGACATGAAGACGAGATTTAAGTCAGTAGGTTCTGTGGATAAAATTTAACTCTAGGCCTGATAAGTTCCCGTATTATGTTTCGTGCTTTCGTCCACTATGTCTCCCAAAATAGAAGAAATATGGGTCTAAACAACCTGAGTAGACATATTTAGTTAAATATAGCTGCAAAGCACGATCGGTATTTGCAATTTCAAGATGCCAGGAATATTTTTATCTCATAAATGTTAGATGGATTATTCAAGAGCGTGTTGACGAATAATTGAGATCAGTTTGATTTTATAAGGCCCCCTTGCGTTTTTATACGAACATGTTATTTTTCTTTTCAAAGTATGATTTTCGTTCGGATATTTATAAATCGTCAATATGATCATTGCTTTCAATAATGGTGATGATGATAATACTAATAATGAAATTGGAATTGATATTGATATTGGTGCTTTGTAAATGGCGACGTGAAGCACTGGCGCTCAACAATATGGACTTTTAGATTCGGCACGACGAGACCGTGGACTGCCCTTTTAAGGCAATGTGACGTCCTTTTAAGGCACTGGCAGTGACGTCACATTGCTTTAAAAGGGCAGTCCAGGTTCTCGTCGTGCAGAATCTAAAAGTCCCTAATAGTACCCCGTCATAGACGAGCGGCAAAGTGGTAACGATCGTAATAGCTCCTCGGGTACCCATTAAGACTTGGATAATGGCAAATGTAGGTTCATGTATTGCCAAAGATCGTTAGTAACGGGCTGGGAATCGAACCCTCAATCCTTAGATTGAGAGTCAAGTAAAATATCCACTATACCACATCACTTTATCAAACCATCCGTAAAATCCTTAAATGGAAATCCGACCAAAATAGACAAAATAAAGCAGACAACTAATGAAATATGAGAGAGTTATGATTTTTTGAAAGTTGTTATCACTGTACGTATGGGCATCTCAAATATTGTGCTGAGGCTCTTCCCATGCATATTTAAATTAACAAAAGCTAACCAATTAATTTCACTTGCAATATTAGACATAAGCACACCGATAAAATGTGATTTAGCAATTTGACAGCGTGGGGGAAAACCCCTTGAAAATTTTCTGAGCATCTGAGAAAAAATAATAGAACTATAAAAGTGCGTTTAATAAAAAGGTAATGTACCTGTACATATACTTGCCGTTTGACGATCATAATTCACAAATTGACTTGGACGAAGCTGTCACTAATTGATTTTAAAAACCGTTTTATACCAACTGTTTCATGGAGGCTGTTCTGGCATATTTTAAAGACATATTGTCATTTTCACAATCAATCAAATGTAATGTAATGTAATGTAATGGTCTCTGTAGCTCTGATCAAAGTATCAAGTTTGAGGAATTCGGGCTGCGAACTGAATGGAAAATAGGAAGTGTAAATTATATAAGAGTACATGGGTATCTTTTGACTCTTGTTGTAAAATGGAATATCCGTAAATTGCATTTTTTAAAATCACATATCCATTTTTTCTTCAAACTTCAGCACCATGCGCCCCGGACCTGTGGAGCAATGTGACTGTATCCGTGTCCTCGGGTCAATACTTTACTACCGATAATGTCTATGAACACAACAGTGTCTTGGCCTTTTCCTGCTCTAGTGGAACTCTTGAAGGCCCTTCTTCAGCCGCTTGTGAAGCTGGCACATGGAGTCCTGATGCAAGTTTAGTCACATGTAATCGTAAGTTATTTTTTTTAAAACACATTAGATTATCATATTAATTCTTAAATTATCCTTATGAAAACCGACATAGAACACCTGAAATTCATTTGTTATCTAAAAAGAACCCGAAAGCCATGTCTAGTGAGTCTACACGTTGTTGAAGCATACTCTGTACCCTGTAAATACACAAGAGTGCTAATCTAACGAAGTGGTTGAATAAAGTTTGCTGGAGTTGAATCTACTCCAAAGTTATGAATGAATTTAACTTGAGAGTAGAATTCATTATTTTGTGCTTCGAATCCTCTCTCGACGAAGAATTGCTAAATATGACTCCCCAAACAGTCGAATTTCCCACTTCCCAGAGAGTGCACGGACATTTATACGCGCTGGTTTAAATTCTATTTAATTTAATAAGAACAATGCATGATAACATTCATCGTACATCTGTTTTAAGAGTAGCCTATATCATATTCATGTACCATTGTCATCCATTTTATATGTGTTTGTTGTACCAACAGTTCCATGTGAATCACCAAACTTAGCTGAACCTTCGGGTACGTACAGCCACGGAGATGTTGTCAGCTTTACCTGTCTGTATTCGACTGATATTTACCCGTCAGTTACATGTCTGGATGGCGTATGGGATCCTCCTCTCACTTGCCCAGGTAAGAATAACATGGTTCCTCTCGGGAAAGTATTTGTCAGACTTTTATCCACAATTCTCTTGGATTACACCTTCACCCCTGAGAAAATTAAAATATAAGAACACAACAAGTAAGTTCACCCTGAGCAAGTCCTTTTAATTTCTGAACCGCAAAGTTTTAAACTAAATTGGAGTGTGCCTGTCCCTCTTATGTAACTGTTGTGTGAAAATCAACGATATTTGCCAAACTCATGCGTGAATGAGACAAAATGAGCCATTTCAAAATTCATAAGATTAATGTCATTTTTCTAGTGCACTAAGAGACAGTCAGGAACGTCGGCCCTGTGTGTATGCATAATGAGCTCCTTACTCCTGGCTCATCTTCAATATATTATTACATGGTCCACTGAGCACAAGTTTATAAAGGAAAACATATTCAAGACTCAAATGCCACAGAAGTATTGTCAATGCTACATTTGAATTGAGAAATAGATAAAGTGAACATTTTATAATCATTTGCTAACATTTAATCCATAAGTTCATGGTGTATTACAAAATCAGAGGTATCTATCAAGTAATGTTCAGTTGCGGTTATTCAATCTTGTCGGGAAGATTACCCAGTCCCCTACATACACACATTAATGAATATGACTGTCTCTCAATCGACAAAAGAAATAACTTTGATCATATTAAAGGTAATACAAAGTTTTGGTATGGGGTCATGAATTTGGTTCAAATGAACATATTGGAGGCATATGCGATCCTACAATATTCAGTGATCGTTGTCGCGGTTAAAATCGAGTCTAAAGTTATGAAACTGTAAATAATAAAGTCTTTATGTTGTATATCTCCCTCTCAAGATCAAGATAGTAATTAAGCTGTAAAACAATGTTTCTTGACTAAAATCTACCGATTAGCTTTTCCCGTTTGGAAATTATATATCACAACCACATATTCTGAAATTGTCATGGTCGTAGCTACCATTGTACGGCCGTAGGCGCTATTTGAAATTTATCAAAATTTACCGGGAGCACCGGTAAATTTTTATAATCAATTTTTCTCAAAAGCAGAAATGTTTTAGGGGCTAAATTTTCAAGTGCTTATAATACATCCACAGGGGCATCCAGATATACCAAAAGTGTAAAGAATCACTATCCACCCAATTTTCAAAATTTCCCAAAACTTTGTATTACCTTTAATTCTAAAGTGTGGTAATTTTGACCTGATAGTTGCTACTGATTTTCACACAAAAGACACATACGTACGGCACAGTCCCATTTAGTTTAATCTATTCAAAATGTTGTGGTTAAGAAATTAAGGCGATTTTTTTGGTAGAGAGGATCTTCTTTTGTGTGTGTAATTAATGAAAAATACCATCAAATCCCCCCAAAAAGCCTTGGCTGGATAACGTATCCAAACAAATATTATATCATGTTTTTATATAAACAAATAGCAGTAGAGGGTGATATGAACATTAAGAGTGGACATTTCATCTATATATAATTTAAAAAAATGCCTGGCAGCACGATAAGCAACTTGAGAGAATCACGAAAACTGTGTTCAGAGTCAAAATAGTGTTACATACTCTGTTGGTCATAATGGTGGAATAATTATTTTCACCACAATTTATGGAATAATTTCGACAATGATTTATTCCTAATAGATCTAGATAATTGTATACATTCTCAGATTGAATAGAATAATAATAACTTGCAATTGTTTGTTTTGCGTGACAGCTAAAACATGTGTGTTAATGTGTGTTAATGTCTCACAAAAGGACACTAATATCGCATATCGTTATGGTTTTGATTCTGGGGCCTCACAGTAACGAGGTCATTGCTTAGCCACTGAATCATGACTGTACGCAGCGGGGGCTAGGGTATGGTGCCGCCCCCAAAAATACAACAAAACAAAGAAAATGCATCAATTGTTCAATCATTCGTTGCATTTCCCCCCGGTCCCCAACAAAAAATAATTCTTTGTAGAGCCATGCATTATGTTCCAAGCCATGGCCACACAGAGGATTTTTTGAGGGGGGAGGGAGGGGGGGGGGGGGGAGGGGGGATCGGAGCAAAATGCAATGAACGCTGCGTACAGTCGGGCCTCGTTACTGTGAGGCCCCAGGGTCAAAACCGTGTCGATGTGCCATATTACTGCCCTTTTGTGAAGCATTAATCCTCATTACTGTCAGTTATGACTTAAGGACGTGGGTCCCCTAGTTGAGTAACATAGTAGCACACACATGCTTTACCAGTCACTCAAAAAACACCCACAAATTATTGTTCAATAAAATCTGAGAATGTATACTAATATCTAATCTATATTAAGGAATAAATCATTGTCAAAATCATTCCATAAAAAGGTGTAAAAATAATGATTCCACCTTTATGACAAACAATGTAATATACGAATAATAAAATTGTCATCATATAGTACATATGAACGGAAGCAATGAGATCAAAATTGTTATTACTTCAAAGAACCTGAAAAATACACCTAGCGTAAACAAACAATGATGGAAATACATTTTATATTTAAATTTTGAAAAGATAAAACCAAACGGAATATGTTTTTTTCTTCCTGCAATTAACAGACGAACTAACAACGCTGATAGCAACAACAGTATATATCACTTCAGATGCAACTACTGATATTAAAACAGAACTGATATTAGCAACAACAATTGTAGATATTAATACGGAAGTTGTAACACAACTGACTACTGATGAAGCTACATCTATATCAACTGACTCTACTCATATTACTACAGAGACGGGTGTAACTACTTCCTTAGATCCAACAATGGAAACTATAATAGAGACAACATTTGTAGATTTTACTACTGAAGTTGTAACAGAACTGACTACTGAGGAAGCTACATCTATATCAACTGACTCTACTGATGTTACAACAGAGACGGGTGAAACTACTTCCTTAGATCCAACAATGGAAACTATAATAGAGACAACATTTGTAGATTTTACTACTAAAGTCGTAACAGAACTTACTACTGAGGAAGCTACATCTATATCAACTGACTCTACTGATGTTACTTCAAAGACGGGTGAAACTACTTCCTTAGATCCAACAATGGAAACTATAATAGAGACAACATTTGTAGATTTAACTACTGAAGTTGTAACAGAACTGACTACTGAGGAAGCTACATCTATATCAACTGACTCTACTGATGTTACTACAGAGACGGGTGAAACTACTTCCTTAGATCCAACAATGGAAACTATAATAGAGACGACATTTGTAGATTTTACTACTGAAGTTGTAACAGAACTGACTACTGAGGAAGCTACATCTATATCAACTGACTCTACTGATGTTACTACAGAGACGGGTGAAACTACTTCCTTAGATCCAACAATGGAAACTATAATAGAGACAACATTTGTAGATTTTACTACTGAAGTTGTAACAGAACTGACTACTGAGGAAGCTACATCTATATCAACTGACTCTACTGATGTTACTACAGAGACGGGTGAAACTACTTCCTTAGATCCAACAATGGAAACTATAATAGAGACGACATTTGTAGGTTTTACTACTGAAGTTGTAAGAGAACTGACTACTGAGGAAGCTACATCTATATCAACTGACTCTACTGATGTTACAACAGAGACGGGTGAAACTACTTCCTTAGATCCAACAATGGAAACTATAATAGAGACAACATTTGTAGATTTTACTACTAAAGTCGTAACAGAACTTACTACTGAGGAAGCTACATCTATATCAACTGACTCTACTGATGTTACTTCAAAGACGGGTGAAACTACTTCCTTAGATCCAACAATGGAAACTATAATAGAGACAACATTTGTAGATTTAACTACTGAAGTTGTAACAGAACTGACTACTGAGGAAGCTACATCTATATCAAATGACTCTACTGATGTTACTACAGAGACGGGTGAAACTACTTCCTTAGATCCAACAATGGAAACTATAATAGAGACGACATTTGTAGATTTTACTACTGAAGTTGTAACAGAACTGACTACTGAGGAAGCTACATCTATATCAACTGACTCTACTGATGTTACTACAGAGACGGGTGAAACTACTTCCTTAGATCCAACAATGGAAACTATAATAGAGACAACATTTGTAGATTTTACTACTGAAGTTGTAACAGAACTGACTACTGAGGAAGCTACATCTATATCAACTGACTCTACTGATGTTACTACAGAGACGGGTGAAACTACTTCCTTAGATCCAACAATGGAAACTATAATAAAGACGACATTTGTAGGTTTTACTAATGAAGTTGTAACAGAACTGACTACTGAGGAAGCTACATCTATATCAACTGACTCCACTGATGTTACTACAGAGGAGGGTGAAACTACTTCCTTAGATCCAACAATGGAAACTATAATAGAGACAACATTTGTAGATTTAACTACTGAAGTCGTAACAGAACTGACTACTGAGGAAGCTACATCTATATCGACTGACTCTACTGATGTTACTACAGAGACGGGTGAAACTACTTCCTTAGATCCAACAATGGAAACTATAATAGAGACAACATTTGTAGATTTTACTACTGGAGTCGTAACAGAACTGACTACTGAGGAAGCTACATCTATATCAACTGAACCTACTGATGTTACTACAGAGACGGGTGAAACTACTTCCTTATATCCAACAATGGAAACTATAATAGAGACAGAGACAACATTTGTAGATTCTACTACTGAAGACGTAACAGAACTGACTACTGAGGAAGCTACATCTATATCGACTGACTCTACTGATGTTTCTACAGAGACGGGTGAAACTACTTCCTTAGATCCAACAATGGAAACTATAATAGAGACAACATTTGTAGATTTTACTACTGGAGTCGTAACAGAACTGACTACTGAGGAAGCTACATCTATATCAACTGAATCTACTGATGTTACTACAGAGACGGGTGAAACTACTTCCTTAGATCCAACAATGGAAACTATAATAGAGACAACATTTGTAGATTTTACTAGTGAAGTCGTAACAGAACTTACTACTGAGGAAGCTACATCTATATCGACTGACTCTACTGATCTTACTACAGAGACGGGTGAAACTACTTCCTTAGATCCAACAATGGAAACTATAATAGAGACAACATTTGTAGATTTTACTACTGAAGTCGTAACAGAACTTACTACTGAGGAAGCTACATCTATATCAACTGAACCTACTGATGTTACTACAGAGACGGGTGAAACTACTTCCTTAGATCCAACAATGGAAACTATAATAGAGACAACATTTGTAGATTTTACTACTGAAGTCGTAACAGAACTGACTTCTGAGGGATCTACATCTATATCGACTGACTCTACTGATGTTACTACAGAGACGGATGAAACTACTTACTTAGATCCAACAATGGAAACTATAATAGAGACAACATTTGTAGATTTTACTACTGGAGTCGTAACAGAACTTACTACTGAGGAAGCTACATCTTTATCAACTAAACCTACTGATGTTACTACAGAGACGGGTGAAACTACTTCCTTATATCCAACAATGGAAACTATAATAGAGACAACATTTGTAGATTTAACTACTGAAGTTGTAACAGAACTGACTACTGAGGAAGCTACATCTTTATCGACTGACTCTACTGATGTTACTACAGAGACGGGTGAAACTACTTCCTTAGATCCAACAATGGAAACTATAATAGAGACAACATTTGTAGATTTTACTACTGAAGTCGTAACAGAACTGACTACTGAGGGATCTACATCTATATCGACTGACTCTACTGATGTTACTACAGAGACGGGTGAAACTACTTCCTTAGATCCAACAATGGAAACTATAATAGAGACAACATTTGTAGATTTTACTACTGGAGTCGTAACAGAACTGACTACTGAGGAAGCTACATCTATATTAACTGAACCTACTGATGTTACTATAGAGACTGGTGAAACTACTTCCTTAGATCCAACAATGGAAACTATAATAGAGACAACATTTGTAGATTTTACTAGTGAAGTCGTAACAGAACTTACTACTGAGGAAGCTACATCTATATCGACTGACTCTACTGATGTTACTACAGAGACGGGTGAAACTACTTCCTTAGATCCAACAATGGAAACTATAATAGAGACAACATTTGTAGATTTTACTACTGAAGTTGTAACAGAACTGACTACTGAGGAAGCTACATCTATATCAACTGACCCTACTGATGTTACTACAGAGACGGGTGAAACTACTTCCTTAGATCCAACAATGGAAACTATAATAGAGACAACATTTGTAGATTTTACTACTGAAGTCGTAACAGAACTGACTTTTGAGGGATCTACATCTATATCGACTGACTCTACTGATGTTACTACAGAGACGGGTGAATCTACTTCCTTAGATCCAACAATGGAAACTATAATAGAGACAACATTTGTAGATTTTACTACTGAAGTCGTAACAGAACTTACTACTGAGGAAGCTACATCTATATCAACTGAACCTACTGATGTTACTACAGAGACGGGTGAAACTACTTCCTTAGATCCAACAATGGAAACTATAATAGAGACAACATTTGTAGATTTTACTACTGAAGTCGTAACAGAACTGACTTCTGAGGGATCTACATCTATATCGACTGACTCTACTGATGTTACTACAGAGACGGATGAAACTACTTCCTTAGATCCAACAATGGAAACTATAATAGAGACAACATTTGTAGATTTTACTACTGGAGTCGTAACAGAACTTACTACTGAGGAAGCTACATCTATATCAACTGAACCTACTGATGTTACTACAGAGACAGGTGAAACTACTTCCTTATATCCAACAATGGAAACTATAATAGAGACAACATTTGTAGATTTAACTACTGAAGTTGTAACAGAACTGACTACTGAGGAAGCTACATCTATATCGACTGACTCTACTGATGTTACTACAGAGACGGGTGAAACTACTTCCTTAGATCCAACAATGGAAACTATAATAGAGACAACATTTGTAGATTTTACTACTGAAGTTGTAACAGAACTGACTACTGAGGAAGCTACATCTATATCGACTGACTCTACTGATGTTACTACAGAGACGGGTGAAACTACTTCCTTAGATCCAACAATGGAAACTATAATAGAGACAACATTTGTAGATTTTACTACTGAAGTCGTAACAGAACTGACTACTGAGGGATCTACATCTATATCGACTGACTCTACTGATGTGACTACAGAGACGGGTGAAACTACTTCCTTAGATCCAACAATGGAAACTATAATAGAGACAACATTTGTAGATTTTACTACTGGAGTCGTAACAGAACTGACTACTGAGGAAGCTACATCTATATCAACTGAACCTACTGATATTACTATAGAGAATGGTGGAACTACTTCCTTAGATCCAACAATGGAAACTATAATAGAGACAACATTTGTAGATTTTACTACTGAAGTTGTAACAGAACTGACTACTGAGGAAGCTACATCTATATCGACTGACTCTACTGATGTTACTACAGAGACGGGTGAAACTACTTCCTTAGATCCAACAATGGAAACTATAATAGAGACAACATTTGTAGATTTTACTACTGAAGTCGTAACAGAACTGACTACTGAGGGATCTACATCTATATCGACTGACTCTACTGATGTGACTACAGAGACGGGTGAAACTACTTCCTTAGATCCAACAATGGAAACTATAATAGAGACAACATTTGTAGATTTTACTACTGGAGTCGTAACAGAACTGACTACTGAGGAAGCTACATCTATATCAACTGAACCTACTGATGTTACTACAGAGACGGGTGAAACTACTTCCTTAGATCCAACAATGGAAACTATAATAGAGACAACATTTGTAGATGTAACTACTGAAGTTGTAACAGAACTTACTACTGAGGAAGCTACATCTATATCAACTGACCCTACTGATGTTACTACAGAGACGGGTGAAACTACTTCCTTAGATCCAACAATGGAAACTATAATAGAGACAACATTTGTAGATTTTACTACAGAAGTCGTAACAGAACTTACTACTGAGGAAGCTACATCTATATCAACTGAACCTACTGATGTTACTACAGAGACGGGTGAAACTACTTCCTTAGATCCAACAATGGAAACTATAATAGAGACAACATTTGTAGATTTTACTACTGAAGTCGTAACAGAACTGACTTCTGAGGGATCTACATCTATATCGACTGAGTCTACTGATGTTACTACAGAGACGGGTGAAACTACTTCCTTAGATCCAACAATGGAAACTATAATAGAGACGACATTTGTAGATTTTACTACTGGAGTCGTAACAGAACTTACTACTGAGGAAGCTACATCTATATCAACTGAACCTACTGATGTTACTACAGAGACGGGTGAAACTACTTCCTTATATCCAACAATGGAAACTATAATAGAGACAACATTTGTAGATTTAACTACTGAAGTCGTAACAGAACTGACTACTGAGGAAGCTACATCTATATCGACTGACTCTACTGATGTTATTACAGAGACGGGTGAAACTACTTCCTTAGATCCAACAATGGAAACTATAATAGAGACAACATTTGTAGATTTTACTACTGAAGTCGTAACAGAACTGACTACTGAGGGATCTACATCTATATCGACTGACTCTACTGATTTTACTACAGAGACGGGTGAAACTACTTCCTTAGATCCAACAATGGAAACTATAATAGAGACAACATTTGTAGATTTTACTACTGGAGTCGTAACAGAACTGACTACTGAGGAAGCTACATCTATATCAACTGACCCTACTGATGTTACTACAGAGACGGGTGAAACTACTTCCTTAGATCCAACAATGGAAACTATAATAGAGACAACATTTGTAGATTTTAATAGTGAAGTCGTAACAGAACTTACTACTGAGGAAGCTACATCTATATCGACTGACTCTACTGATGTTACTACAGAGACGGGTGAAACTACTTCCTTAGATCCAACAATGGAAACTATAATAGAGACAACATTTGTAGATTTTACTACTGAAGTTGTAACAGAACTGACTACTGAGGAAACTACATCTATATCAACTGACCCTACTGATGTTACTACAGAGACGGGTGAAACTACTTCCTTAGATCCAACAATGGAAACTATAATAGAGACAACATTTGTAGATTTTACTACTGAAGTCGTAACAGAACTGACTACTGAGGGATCTACATCTATATCGACTGACTCTACTGATGTTACTACACAGACGGGTGAAACTACTTCCTTAGATCCAACAATGGAAACTATAATAGAGACAACATTTGTAGATTTTACTACTGGAGTCGTAACAGAACTTACTACTGAGGAAGCTACATCTATATCAACTGAATCTACTGATGTTACTACCGAGACGGGTGAAACTACTTCCTTAGATCCAACAATGGAAACTATAATAGAGACATCATTTGTAGATTTTACTACTGAAGTCGTAACAGAACTGACTACTGAGGGATCTACATCTATATCGACTGACTCTACTGATGTTACTACAGAGACGGGTGAAACTACTTCCTTAGATCCAACAATGGAAACTATAATAGAGACAACATTTGTAGATTTTACTACTGGAGTCGTAACAGAACTGACTACTGAGGAAGCTACATTTATATCAACTGAATCTACTGATGTTACTACAGAGACGGGTGAAACTACTTCCTTAGATCCAACAATGGAAACAATAATAGAGACAACATTTGTAGATTTTACTAGTGAAGTCGTAACAGAACTTACTACTGAGGAAGCTACATCTATATCGACTGACTCTACTGATGTTACTACAGAAACGGGTGAAACTACTTCCTTAGATCCAACAATGGAAACTATAATAGAGACAACATTTGTAGATTTTACTACTGAAGTTGTAACAGAACTGACTACTGAGGAAGCTACATCTATATCAACTGACCCTACTGATTTCACTACAGAGACGGGTGAAACTACTTCCTTAGATCCAACAATGGAAACTATAATAGAGACAACATTTGTAGATTTTACTACTGAAGTTGTAACAGAACTTACTACTGAGGAAGCTACATCTATATCAACTGACTCTACTGATGTTACTACAGAGACGGGTGAAACTACTTCCTTAGATCCAACAATGGAAACTATAATAGAGACAACATTTGTAGATTTTACTACTGGAGTCGTAACAGAACTTACTACTGAGGAAGCTACATCTATATCAACTGAACCTACTAATGTCACTACAGAGACGGGTGAAACTACTTCCTTAGATCCAACAATGGAAACTATAATAGAGACAACATTTGTAGATGTAACTACTGAAGTTGTAACAGAACTGACTACTGAGGAAGCTACATCTATATCAACTGACCCTACTGATGTTACTACAGAGACGGGTGAAACTACTTCCTTAGATCTAACAATGGAAACTATAATAGAGACAACATTTGTAGATTTTACTACTGAAGTTGTAACAGAACTGACTACTGAGGAAGCTACATCTATATCAACTGACCCTACTGATGTTACTACAGAGACGGGTGAAACTACTTCCTTAGATCCAACAATGGAAACTATAATAGAGACAACATTTGTAGATTTTACTACTGAAGTTGTAACAGAACTTACTACTGAGGAAGCTACATCTATATCAACTGACTCTACTGATGTTTATACAGAGACGGATGAAACTACTTCCTTAGATCCAACAATGGACACTATAATAGAGACAACATTTGTAGATTTTACTACTGAAGTTGTAACAGAACTGACTACTGAGGAAGCTACATCTATATCAACTGACTCTACTGATGTTAATACAGAGACGGATGAAACTACTTCCTTAGATCCAACAATGAAAACTATAATAGAGACAACATTTGTAGATTTTACTACTGAAGTTGTAACAGAACTGACTACTGAGGAAGCTGCATCTATATCGACTGACTCTACTGATGTCACAACAGAGACGGCTGAAACTACTTCTTTAGATCCAACGATGGAAACTATAATAGAGACAACATTTGTAGATTTTACTAGTGAAGTCGTAACAGAACTGACTACTGAGGAAGCTACATCTATATCAACTGACTCTACTGATGTTACTACAGAGACGGGTGAAACTACTTCCTTAGATCCAACAATGGAAACTATAATAGAGACAACATTTGTAGATTCTACGACGGAAGATGTTACAAAACTGACTACTGAGGAAGCTATATCTATATCAACTGACTCTACTGATATTACTACAGAGACGGGTGAAACTACTTCATTAGATCCAACAATGGACACTATAATACAGACAACATTTGTAGATTCTACTATGATGACAACAACCTCAAGCACAACGGAAACGACGATAGCATCAACACAGGACACCACAGAACCTACGATTGATAAAACCCAAGTGACCACAGAAACGACGATTGAAACAACCGATGGAACCACAGAACCGACGATCGATAGAACCCAAGTGACCACAGAAACGACGATTGAAACAACCGAAGAAACCCCAGAACCTACGATCGATAGAACCCAAGTGACCACAGAAACGACGATTGAAACAACCGAAGGAACCCCAGAACCTACGATCGATAGAACTCAATTGACCACAGAAACGACGATTGAAACAAGCGAAGGAACCCCAGAACCGACGATCGATAGAACCCAAGTGACCACAGAAACGACGATTGAAACAACCGAAGAAACCACAGAACCGACGATCGATAGAACCCAAGTGACCACAGAAACGACGCTTGAAACAACCGAAGGAACCCCAGAACCTACGATCGATAGAACTCAATTGACCACAGAAACGACGATTGAAACAAGCGAAGGAACCCCAGAACCGACGATCGATAGAACCCAAGTGACCACAGAAACGACGATCGAAACAACCGAAGGAACCACAGAACCGACGATCGATAGAACCCAAGTAACCACAGAAACGACGATTGAAACAACCGAAGGAACCCCAGAACCTACGATCGATAGAACTCAATTGACCACAGAAACGACGATTGAAACAACCGAAGGAACCCCAGAACCTACGATCGATAGAACTCAATTGACCACAGAAACGACGATTGAAACAACCGAAGGAACCCCAGAACCGACGATCGATAGAACCCAAGTGACCACAGAAACGACGATCGAAACAACTGAAGGAACCACAGAACCGACGATCGATAGAACCCAAGTGACCACAGAAACGACGGCTCAAATAACGTATGGGACCAAAGAAACGACGATTGCTACAACCCAAGCTCCTTCGTCAGATCTAACGACCCAGGCAATAGTTGGGACAACCAAAGCAACTTCTGACACGACGATTGCTACAACCCAAGGAACCACAGAGGGAGATTCTTCTTCTCAGTCTACACTTCTACCAAGTAAGATTAAAAAAAAAAAAATTGATAAGCCTAGATTGTTTTAATAGTTGATCGGCTTTTTTGATTGAGCCGGATATGAAAATAATCAAATTCGTTTCGAACAACCTTCTTAAAAATGTATCCCTCGATCTTTATTGAAAAAAGATGATTTAAATTTCCACACAAAACGATTATAGTAAATTATATTTCAATATTTTTACAGCGCATAATGAAAATTTAAACTTTTTTTATGTTTCGTGTAATCAAAATCTGACACATTTAACTTTATACAAAATAAGGGTATGAAGTGCAATTGTTGCATTTTACTACATGAATAGTGGACAAAGCACATTATTATTTATTTGAATTATATATATTAATCTGGTGGCTTCATAGTTTTAGTATAAATTTCCTTAATTTTTTTAATTGGTAGGTTTTAGCACTTGTGGGGCAACAACCTGCGGCGTGAACGAGCTATGTGATGGATCCCAAATCACTCATCAATGTTCATGTTATCCAGGCATGGTGCGCAGTTCCACCGACAACACATGTAGAGGTAAACTAATCTAACTTATACCTTCTCTTCCAAACTGTCATTCATTCAGGCCATCCAATGTCTCGGTCAACAAACGATAAATCAAATTACATTTACACGATAAAAATGGTTTTAAATGCTAATAATAATATTGGAAATGTAACCCTATATTGGGTCAGCTGTTCCATACATAATTGGCGTACGTATGGGAGGGCAGAGTATAAGTTCAAGGATACGTCATAGGAAGAGGGGCGATGCTTAGGATTGTCACAGATTACATTCATTTGTCTTTTTTGTGCCTGATGTTAGTAAGTAACTTCAATGTAGTTAAACTGTGTTATTTGAAGGTTCTGTAAGAACTGCCATTCAACTTATCCGTGAATCGAAATATTGCCAATCATCGGCTTAAGCAGTTTAGGAAAACTTTGAGCACATATAATATCATTGCATCCCTATCCTGTCTGGTAAAACATAATTATCCTGGAATTTTCAAAAATAGTGTTGATAATAGATAACATATCGGGAACTGAAATGACAATTCTTCACTTTTTGAAATTATGCCCATTCTATTCCTATTTGAAATTCATCAATTATTGTACGATCGAAATGCTTACGTAAGCAATACATTATGTAACCGAGTTTCAATGGTTTTCTCCGTAGTCTTCTCATATCTTGAATTGTAACTATATGTACGCGTGCGCGTGTGTGGGTGTGCGAGAGATTTTGTTAAAACTACAGAATGGAATCAGCTTTGCAGACTGCATCATGAAATTGATATCTTTATAAGAAACGTCACAATTTTGAACTAAAATCGTTTTAATTTTCTTGTTAATCAACAGCTTCGTGTAACAATAGATGTGACTACCTCACTGAAACATGTGAAGACGGAGAGTGCAGATGTAGACCTGGCACACAGAGGGATTACTCCGGGACATGCTCAAGTAAAACTACTTTGTTTAAAATATATCATAGTCTGTAGTCTGCAGTAAAAAAAAAATCTATAAACATTACTGAGTGGTATACCAAGAATATATAGCGCCAAAGGTAATTGCTAATAATATGCCCTTGTCAAAGTGGGAACTGAGATGCTATACAGGGTGGCCCTTAAACAACGCACTAACACACCTTCAATATGACATGGCAAATCTAAACGGTAGCAGTATTAGGGGAATATTTTCGGAATAAATTTAGTACAAAATTTGCCAAAATGTTGTAGACACAAGTTAATCATTATATGTATGTAGCTTCAGAAATGGTATTATGCCTCAGCTTTAATATAATATAGGACACAAACATCCTATTCCACTTACATTTCTCATTTCCCCAGGCATTTAATGACTTGTTGAACACTGAATTTGTATTTTGGCTAAATTTTAACTCATTCCTTGCGCTACAACATGCTCCCCTAAACAAAAACCTCTCAACCAAACTAGTTCATCTTGGTAATACTTGTTCACGTGAAAACGTTATTATTTCGTTGGTACCAGTGAATTTCACCAAACATTATCATAAGTATGCTTGTTCGTTTTTTTACCACTAAGTATAATCATGTCTTGCAATACTACTATATTTGTAGTCCTGGTAAGTTCAGCCCATTTTCCCTATTTAAAGATAAACTAGATGACAACCAAACTTCTTATTTTCTTCTCCTCTGCATGTTACTGTTACTGATTAATGTTAATTATACTAATAATTGCAATTTCTAAACTGCCCGGTTTGAGATACCAACCGTGGGTCACTGTTAAAGTTAGAATGTAAGCAAGTTATGACCCAGTGATAGTATGAGTTCAATAAATGCATTATGGTTTTAAAATAGATATGTCTTTAAATTCTGTTTGAATTCCCTGTCTACTCCTCTCTCGTTTGTGAATTGCAGGAGTATGGACCTTCCGATTCAGAATAAGAATCTTTGAAATAACCGGAGTTACTGCTACATTTGACAGCAGTTATCTAAACCCCTCTAGTAATAGCTACATCATCTTATCCGAACTGATTCATCAATGCGTAAGTAACTTATCTGAATCTAATGCCATAGTCACAACTCACCGTGCGTCTTTTTGCACGTACATGTCTGCGCTGCAATTCTGGTCTAAGGCCAACTCCATCAATTCGTACGTACTTCTTACGATTCTCCCGTGGATGCCTTGCACCCTCACAAACATATCCCCTAACCTGCAAGAATCCTTGAGGCGCAGTAGCAACAAACGTACCTAGCCACTGCTGTGCCTGTATTACGGCTCCGTATGGCTGTATAGTGTGACATGAAAGTAGCGCGTGTGGTTCTCGCACGAAACCCTTGCGATGTGTGCAAAGAGGTGCAAAGGCTTCAAAAAAAAACGTAGCCACACACACACAGATTATTGGTCATATGCAAAAAAATTCCTATGGGCGTTTAAGTGTTCTACATCCCTTCAGAAAATGTGCAGACCGGTACGTCTGACGAAAGGATTTTGTACGACATCCGTCGTAGACTAGATGCAGAGAAGGGCACTGTCATTTGTGACCATGGCAATGGGCCAGCCAAAGTACCTTCAAAACATTTCGAATGAAGGATCTCCGTAATGAAGATGATGATGATGATACCAGTGCTTTTCACAAAGCTATCAAGCTTTGTGAAAAGCACTGGTATCTGTCTCTGCCGGGCACTCATATACGCTCCATATACAATGTCTCAACAGTTAACTCTTATCATGCCACAGGGCTAATCCCCATTGTGTCAAGCCCCATATCACGGAGTGCCAAGTTTATATTGAGATAATCTGATTAACGTGATGGTTCTATAAATAGCGAGTGCAAAGCACAGTCCAATGAGCATGAACAATAACTGCTACTACGAAAGTGTGCACGCACGCACATGGCAGCGTAGCAATAGCTTGCTCGCATGTACAAAGCACTATAACGATAGTGTGCATGTACCCTTATGGCAGGCTAAGAGTTAATGCCCTTAATCTGAAGGGATGTATACCAATTGTTTAATGTAACCATGGTCACTGTGTATTGTTCAACTTTTTTTCTCTCTCTAGATGTTCAACCTGTTTCATCCTATCACTCGGAGCGTCGTAACAACGACGATTGTTTCCTATTCAGAAGGGAGTATATGGGCTGAATATGATGAGCATTTAAACGCATCTTCAACCGCATCGAGTCTGCAGACCATGCTGCTATCAGAGATACTAAACAATAGCTACTTCCTCTTTGCAGACAACAGCCAAGATCTGTTACTTAGCCCAAGAGTTGAGGATGTTAGTGTGAATGGTGAGTTATACAGAGTGAGTCAGACAAAATGTCCCACTTTTTAAAAGTTGTATTGTTTGAAGTATGAATATTTAATCATGGGTTTCATGATATGTCTTGATAGAATTATCATCCCAGTTCATTTAGAAAACCATTTTCATTTGAATCTCTACATGCATGACTGAACATCAGACAATCTTTACAAGACTGCCAGATCTCACTTGCGCCAAGTTGCTGGGTGAGGAATAAAATAGTGTTTTGAACAAAGACAGCCAGACAGACAAAAACACACACACTCACACACGCACACACACGCGCACACACACGCAAAGGCACAAACACAAACGCACACAAACACAAACAAACGCACATCCACACACCAACAAAAAGACATAGCCAACGATTGATAATGTACCTACGTATTGAGAAAGCACATTGGATTCATGCGCACTTCATGTTGATGATGATGATGATAATGATGAAGATTATGATGATGACAATGATGATGATGATGATGATTTGATGGCGGTAGTGGGAAAGATTGTCAGGGAAATGCCACTTAAACATTCAGCGATCTTGATAAAAATGAATGCTTAATCAGAAAAGGGGAAATTATGAAACAATTGTTACCATGTGTATTGTGTGTGTGCGTGTGTATGTGTGTGAGTGTGCGTGTGTGTGTGCATGTGTGTGTCTGTATGTGTGTCTGTGTCTGTCTGACTGCCTTTGTTCAATGCACTGTTTTATTCCTCACCCAGCAACTTGGCGCAAGTGAGATCTGGCAGTCTTGTAAAGATTGTCTGATGTTCAGTCATGCATGCAGAGATTCAAATGAAAATGGTACCTAAATGTACTGGGAGGATGACTCTATCAAGACATATCATGAAACCCATGATTAAATATTCATACTTCAAACAATACAACTATTAATAGGGTGATCATACTGCCTGTGCACACAGTCTGCCCCGCGAACACACACACACACACACACACAACAGCAGTCAGTTGGTAGAATTAGCAATTTTTGTCAACTTATTACAAAAAAAATATATATATATTTTTACATTTTTATTTCACATAATATTATATTTCAAGCATACCTTTAACTACAATTCTGTGTAGTTTCATTGTTATAGGCATGTAGAAAATATGTTAAATTATTTAATTAGAATATTGTCTCTTGAGCCATGTGTGACATGGCCCGCTGATCGCCCATTGACTTGCGCTGTTATTCTGCGTGGTAAAAATGCACCGCAATGTATAAAGCTCCCCTACAAAAAATGCAATATCCTCATGTGTTTCACTCATTGAATCAATTTGTTGTTTACACTCAAGGTAGCCACAACTGCACTGGTGTCACCAAACTTTTTTTTACTCTGAAATTCAGTCCCTGTGGAATGTTATGGCCTGTCGAATGGTTTCTCGGAAAAACGTCATGAATCCTCAAATCTGACATCTTTTAAAAAGAAAAATATACTGTAATGTAGCTGAAAATCTGCAGATTCTTATCATTTGATCGGTTTTTCTGAATAACTTGTGAAACACATGAGGGAATAGCTGTGACGGTGATCCAAGAAATTTCCATCGCCATATTTTATTGGCATTGCAAAAATATTGGAATTTAATGTTAATATTTGGTGTAAATATGATCTATAAATATATGATTAAAAAAATGCCAACAAACTGAACAGTTTGACTATCCTATATATATATATATATAATTAGCTGAAATGACCTTATTTGCATATTTGATGAATATTCATGATTTTTTTAAATTTGAAATAAAATATATTTCCATACCTGTCTGATATACATAGGTTTCACTGATGTATCATGTTCGGTTTTGATTTGATTACATATGCGCATATTAATTAGGCGGACTTAGTTATTTTCACAAATTTTTCATATCTGCAGATTCGCAAAAATGGCAAAAATGACTTATTTTGTTGGCTTCTGTTTTCAAAACGGTAATAGATATATGAATATTCTTTTTTGTATTTTTTACCACAAAGATGATATTTTAGTGTCTGATAATTTAATTTATTATTTGTGTTCAAGAAAGTGATGAATTAAGTTGTCAACTTTGTCGAATTTTGCCATTTTTGCCAGTTTGACCATTTCTGGCAGGTTTTTCGGTAATTTTGCGATTTCAAAAAAATGGTATAAAATCACAACGCATTGACCGATTTCAATTCTGTTTTTTGATTTTTGAAGCTTTCATCAAGCTTGATCATTTGCAATCATCAAATAACATGTGTTTGTTGTACTTATATTTGGCGTGCTATACCTACTATTAAAAAGTGGGACATTTTTTCTGACTCACTCTGTACAGAAAGAACACCTGTTTATAAAGAACACATGTCCATGATTACCAACTGTTCATAAAAACCACCTACTCATAAAGACCGCATTTTCTGTATTTCCTTTGAATCGTGATATTTATTGAGGAAATATACGAACGTAATCTGTACATAAAGACAACTTGCCAAGGAGGACAATTTTCCTTGTCTCTCCTCAGCGGTCTTTATTAACAGGTTACTTTGTAATAGTTTTGTTTTCTATACCCGGAAATTCATACCACGCTGCTTATTAAAATAACTTTCAAACTGCTTGCCCACTGTAAAGATAAACTCCAGTTCTGGTTAAAAAAAAAAAAATCAATTATCACAGAATCAAACGAAACTTACACTGAATGTTCAAGATTATAAATAAATGACATGTACCAAACAATTTTGGGAGAAAATGTATACTGGCTGAGAAATGAGCATAGAAAGACAAGGAAATCAAGGTAGTACTAGCCCCGACACCATGTGTGTTGTCCCATATATAGCTTTCTGTGTACAGTGCTTGTTACTTTACCAAGACTCGGTCAAATTTATTATGATTTTGATGACTCCAGAACCTTGCAGTGCCCACCAATACTTACATGCTACATGATCAACTGTTTCTGATCCTTTCCACACCATTTCTTTCACAATGCAATCGCATTACCAGTACTAAAGTTTATCTTTAACTCCATGGGTAATGGACGAAATGTTTGAACCACATTGATGTTTATTTCTTCCTTCCGACCCGGGACACTCTAGGGGCCTTAGGAACAGCGCTATATGTATGATATTTACCCTGGGTAACTAGAACAAATAAAATAAGCACGTTTTGTATTATGAAAGCATTTGTACGTATAATAATGATAATAACATTCCGCGTTAATATAGCGCTTAATACATCAACGATGACTCTAAACGATTTACAGATATATATGGATTGTACTATTCGGACACCATGTGGAGACACGACTATAAGTGATTATTCAATGATGTTTTGTTTTTATCAAACAGCAATCGACGAATGCTTGCTCAAGGGGGATGATTGTTCTGAGAATGCAGAATGTATTGATCTGGACGATGCCGGTGGTTTTAACTGTACATGTAACCAAGGATATAATGACCTCATGTCTCAGCTACCAGGCAGATTATGCTCTCTGAGTAAGTAGCGAGATAAATGACTAACTCTTCCTTTTCTCTTTTTAAATTGATTCCAAAGATATTAAAGAAATAGCCCCCTTATCTGACTAAACCTAAATTAATGTTAGAAATAAAACTTTTAATTGATTCAAGCAACGCTGATATGAAAGTCTGCATGAAATCCTGCACGTCGTTTATCACTTTGATGCGTTTTGTGCAGTATGTTCAAGACGAGACAAGACATGCTGACAAGACACGAAATCAACTTAAGGGCATTTTTGATACTCCATTATAATTTCCAGATGAAGTTACATGTCCTCGTTATCTTCGCACATATCTAGAAAGTGACATACGAGGCTATTGCACTTGCTTTGGTCAGGAAACGGTCAATGATAAACGAAAAGGAAACAATCGAAGTTCCATTATGACATGAATATGTATATGTCTAAAAAAGGAGGACAAAAAGAGAACTCATGTACACAACCAAAACATTAAACGACGAAGGATTCATCTTGTTGTTATTAGTTTGTAACGCACTATTTTTCATTACCATTATTAGTCTTTTTTACATAATTTTTTATGCTTATCATTTGCTGTTTTGTTTTTGCAGTTGTTACAAACGATACCGTGAATACGACCGAATTTACCACTACACCATACAGCACCACCGTCTCGGACCCAGGTTCCAGCGCACTCGGTAATACTCTATTTTAAAAGTTCTATTCATGGGGGTGTATAGATGTAGGGAGGAAGAAGGAGGCGAGATAATCAGAAATGAACATGTGTGTGTGTGTGTGTGTGTTGGAAAGAGAGAAAGAGAGAGAGAGAGAGAGAGAGAGAGAGACAAAGGAGTAACAAATTAAGGCACTGATTTTCTATGTTCGGAGATTGTTTATATAGTGTAAAAATAAATAAATTATTCCTCATTGCGCTTCATGGTGAATGATTATTTTGCAAGGGCGCCATCCTAAGCCCAGCCCTCTTGAATGAAAACTTAAATGAAAGCTAGATGTGTGCTACGGAGGCAAAATGACAGAGAGGCAGAGAGACAGAGAGAGAGAGAGAGAGAGAGAAAGGGGCGGGGGGGGGGGGTAAACAAAACGCGGTAAGAGGGGAGAGACACAAAGATAAATCATGGAAATAATCAAGAGGAAAACTCTTAAAGCAACTACTTTTGTCATCCGTTCTAGTTGATGAATTACTTTAGACCACACAATGAATAACAGTTGATGAGGGTT
Source organism: Strongylocentrotus droebachiensis (assembly GCA_035222895.1). Taxonomy (NCBI): domain Eukaryota; kingdom Metazoa; phylum Echinodermata; class Echinoidea; order Camarodonta; family Strongylocentrotidae; genus Strongylocentrotus; species Strongylocentrotus droebachiensis. The sequence goes on along the minus strand of JAVYIG010000185.1, from coordinate 351,089 downwards.
TATAGTGTATTGATATGCAATGTATCTACGTAAAGTCATATGTTCCATTTCATTTTCTTATAGAAACTTGGCAGATAATATTAATAGCTGTTGGTAGTATCTCGGCTGGTCTCCTCGTCGCACTATGCTGCTGCTGGTTGTTGTTGATTCCTCTACGAAGGCGCCGTTACAGAGAGAAAGTAGACGTAAGTTTAACCCATTGCCTTACGGAACCGGGTAGCTCCACACATAGGAGCATCACTATCCTGGCTGTGTAGTAAAAGCTGTGCTTTTGATTCTCAACATTTTAAACACCACTGTACAAAACGCAACTGATTTCACTTAAAATCGGTACTTTAGTGACAATTGATGACACCTAAATAGCAGTAAAATACATTTTTTTTTAACTAACTGATGTTAAAAAGAATAATTTAAAAATTCAAATTGTAAGTCTAGTGTCAAACTTTGCTTACAGCTGCATCGACATGGCTATGTGCAGTCTATGCAATATTGTGTGGTGTGTATATTTGTGTATAGGTCTAATAATACCTTCCTCACAGCAAGCATGCAGTGCTAGATGTCAATACGCATTATCATTGACTCTCTATGCTTTGCTGGAGTGGGTAGCTCCTGCATCAAAGCCAATGGTATTGCGTGGACTCCATAATCGACGGGTTAAAAGCTATCGGGCATTTCATTTCATAATAAGATCAGAGTTCTTAGGAAACTAAATAGTCGGCTGCATGATATGCGAAGTAGCTCGAATGAAAAGCTTGTGACATCAAGCGAGGCATTTTATCTGCATCTTTTCCCTCCACCCAGGGATTAAATGTTTACCCGGTAGGATTCGAAAGTTAGAGTAGTTTGATCAGCCTCGTAAGCGTCAGCTGGAACGCTACCCAGCGAGGGGAGAACCTGCTTACATTGCGTGCGGGCCAGCCTAAATTCGCTGACAGGTGTAATAATATATCTTTCAAGCGCTTTCAGACATCTTCGTTGTATTAAGTGCTAAATAAGTCCAAAATTGTATTAATATTCAAGCACAAAGAGTGTAGATAACCTACCTAAACATAAAACTTTCAAATCATCCAAACAATGTGGTTAATAATATCCAAATGGAATCACTCGTTATAATTATGTAAGAAAGGAGATAATTCACTAATAAAAGTATAGAGTTGCCTCTACGAAAATTAGAATCCATGCATCCTGACCCCCAAAACACACACAATCCTTGACATGTTATGTTAATACTTGGAGAATTGAGATAGATAGTCTCAACGATTTTTTTTTATGAAAGATTATGGAATGAGTTCTATACATGTGTTAGAGTTTTTCTCTCCATACGTGCAGACTAATATGGTTATGGTTTGCCTAGCTTGGTCTACATTTAACTTATTGTTTCACCGCTGGAATCGAATTTTTTGTCTATCATTTCATTATCAGGAATCTGTAATCTACAACCATTGGCATCATGCCACGGACGATCCGGCTGCTTTCTTTGCTCGGGTGTATGATGGCTCTTCTAATGACAGTACAGACACTGCAAGCATGCGAACGAGAAGCAGTAGACCATTCTCACCATCTGTGGTTTCTAATCCATTAGCAAGGGACTATTCTTTACCACACCTGGATCCTCTCGGTGATGACGTCTCAGAGAGTATACGTCACTACGCGGTCGATCCAATGGAAACATCCATAAGACAGAGCTTTAAACGAGTCCTCAATGACGTCATAGCAAGAGGGCCACCGGGTCAGGGGAAATTACGAGCAAGGGTTCCAGATCATTTAGCTGTAAGTAAAAAAATAGGGAAAACTTTGAACAAAATAACTAAAATAAACAAACAAACAAACAAGCACATTATACACAGTAACAACTTCACAAACAAAATTAAGAAAGTGAAGTAGGCGTAGTGATCCCCTATACATGCATGTTTATAGGAAAACGCACGTTGGCAGTTTCATGCTCATTTATAATCAATAGCAGTTGACAATTGTCGTGAAAATTACAATTGTTTTACTCTTAGATTATGTAAACTTCATAGTTTAACTTGTTACATTTCTGAAGATTTATTAAAACCAATAATCGATCTGTCCGACTTTTTGACCCACTTCCATTTGAAAGTATGATTGTACGATTCCTGCTCCATCGGCAGTCGCTCTGCTGCCAATGCTCTAACAAGGATGCATACCTTCAACTTTGGGCTAAACACTGAAAATAACCCTAACCCCTCACTTAAAGATAAACTTGAGTTCTGGTAAATAAAACAAACAGAAATGAATTCTTACAGAACCAAACGAAACTTACACTGAATTTTCAAGATTAAAAAAATAAATGTCATTTGCCAAACAATTTTGGTAGAAAATGTATACTGGCTGAGTAATGAGCAAAGAATGATAAGGAAATCTAGGTAAGTCGGGGCCCGACACCATGTGTAGCCAAGTCCCATATACATCTTTCTGTGTACAGTGCTTGTTACTTTACCAAGACTGGGCCAAATTTGTTATGATTTTGATGACTCCAGACCCTTGCAGTACACACCAATACTTACATGCTACATGATCAACTTTTTCTGATCCATTCCACATCTTTTCTTTCACAATGCAATCGCAACCCTACCCCTTTCCCGAACTTAATTTAAAACCCTAATTGGAACCCTAACTCTAACTCAAACTTAATCTGACCCAAATTGCAACCCTTAACTTTACCCTAAACTTAACCTTATTCCCATTTGCAATCCTAACCCTTAACCTATAATTGGCTTGAAAAAAGACGGTGGAATTGTCAATGGAGCATAATCACATGGAAGCACCGAAGTGATTAAAGTAACCATCGCTCAGTGTATGATTTGAGTGAATCAATGAAGATAATATGATGAGGATGATAATTTTATATATGCATTTTTTCTCTTCAAAATCCTGTCAGGCATTCTTGGAAGAAGGTAGATCATCAGAGATAAACAGTGGCGTCATCAATGAGATGGTGCATGATGACCCCTATAATGATGTCGACTCGCCATCATCGTCTTCGCTGGCTCGACGTCCGATCACGCCTAATGTGTTCTTTGCTCGAGTAATTGACGGCTCTGAATAGTAACGGTATATTTTTACGGAGAGGTTATCACTAAATTCGCTCATCCATGTACAAACTGTGCTGTACAAGGCAAGTTTTAATTTGCCACACACCAGCGCACGTTTTCTCATAAACGCTTTTACCCACACGCTAAATAATAAATGCATACTTAGTCAGATCGGGGAAATTTACGTCATCCAAAAAATGTAACAACATAGAGACCGTTCATCATGTTCTCAATCGATGCCCTAATGTACTTGACGAATGTGGGTATACGTTGCGCCACAATAATATGATATTGTACCTGTTTAATAGTCATCATGTAGAAGGGAATTGATACATTATATCAAACTGTTAAGATAACATCTGACCTGAGTTTAGAACCATTGAGAGAGCTAGGTCCAGTTAAACATACTCAGACGAATCTGATTCCTGATATATGCCTATGTGTGTTTTGGCAAAATATTAAGAATCAACTGATTCTGGAATTATCGGTCCCGTTTGAAAGAAATAAACAGAGGATTCACGAATATAAAGAAAGAAACGTACGCTCCTCTAGTTTATGATATATTTAATAACAAGGAAACTATGTACAATACTCTGCTATTGACGTTGGCTCCCAGGGTTTTATCTGTTTGAAAAATACGCAACGACTGAAAAACATTCCAAATGAATTTGGTTAACCAACAAAGTTAAAGTAGCAGTGACGTCTTCATTTGTTATTTATTATGCAAACAACACCTCTTATGGGAAACCCTAACCGCTCTCTGTGTACCACATTGCTAATATGATTACAGTAGACCAGGAGCCAGTATATCAGACGAATACCCATTATTCATACTACAAATGTATGTCCCTTTAAACGTGATATCTGTTATGATTGGTGGCGGGGAGGGGGTCTAAATACTTTGGTGACAGTGTCAGGATATAAATTACGATTTGTCTGGATCATCCCTGATTGTATGAAGAACTTAGTATATACTATATTTCAATATTTTTCAATACTTTATTATATCTATCACATTACCTCGCTACCTAATCTGTATAAACTACCATGTTAATTTTGTTAAACTATTTGTTAAATGATATATGTATCCTTACGTTGCCTGTCCTAAACAGACCATTAATCAGATCAATCACTGGGCCTTTCTTCTTATGCTGTTGTCAAGTCTCTGTTCCTTTATTGCTGAAGTATCAATAGAGTGATGTACCCCACAAACTACTACTACTACTACTACTACTACTACTACTACTACTACTACTACTACTACTTCTACTACTACTACTACTGCTACTACTACTACTACTACTACTGCCACTACTACTACTACTACTACTACTACTTCTACTACTACTACTACTACTTCTACTACTGATACTAGTGCTAATTGCGATGGTACTATTACTCCACCTCCGACTACTTGTACTGTAATTTTCTGGTTATATCTAATTAAGTGAATTACATAAAACAGTAACTATCATATATGGATAAACTCAAGAAATTACAGTAACTTATGCTCCTACTATCAAGGGTTTCATGTCAGTGAGAAACTTGTAATTTTAGAGAATTATTTATAATATTTATGAGTAGCCATTAGTTTAGACAAATACAAGTACTCAGCCTATTATGCATTCGTATTTATTTTGCTCAAAATATATATTTATTTATTCAGAAAATATACATATATTCATAATGTTTTCTAACATTTAGGGTAATTCTCTTTGGAGCCCCATATGCCCTGCTTTTACAACGAAACCCTTCAATAACTAACACTAAAAACTAGAAATACATGAAGATAAGAATAACAACATGAAATGAAAACATATTTCGTGCCTTCAGCATATAATGCATCCTTGTCTTCATGTAATTTCTGTTCATACTCATGGTATATACTTCGATTTAATAATGCAAGCCGAAACAATTCAGGTTTTCTCAGTCTATAGTAAAGTATTTTTTTATAAATTTTGAAAAAACAATTGGAGGGTTTATTTTATGAAATTGTTTCTCCCCTACAAATAGCACATTCTATTCCGTTGATTGCTTGATATACATTTATTTAAGTATAGTCAAGTTAGAATGTGTTTCTCTTTCGAATATTAACCTGAATTGTAAACCGACACTAAGCAAGTGATGAATGTCGATATGATCTGTGGCTTTGTAATTCAACCTTTGAATAGTGGAACCTATTCTTTATTCTCAGAAAAATATTTATAATTTACTAGTAATATTCAGTATGTTGTTTAGTTATTACACATTACGCAGAAGTGATGAGTTACAACGGTATGACTATTTTTAATCATGTCCATTGATATTTATTATTTGTATTCGCACATAGTTTTATTGATGTTCAATCATTTGTGTAAAACTATAAATGTTTGAGCAATCAAAATACCGCTACTGTTGTGTACATATATGTGTGGTTTTGTTCTTAATTGAATTACAATAGAAGAGGAAGAAGGAGAGGAGGAAATAACGATATGTATAAGAAAAAAGTAAGACTGTACAGACAAGAGAGATGGTGATAGAAATAGAGATAGAGGCAGACAGTAACAGGAAAATATAGAAAGAGAAAAAGAGGAAGGTAGGAAGAGAGAGAGTGAGAGAGAGAAAGAGAGAGAGAGCGAGAGATAGTAGAAAGGAATTAAAATTAACAACTACAAACAGCAACGCAAACATGGAATAGATCCGGAGAAGTGATTAATGAAAATATGTGATATGATTTTGACACTTCTCTCATTACTCGTTTTAACATATATAACGAAGATCAACTGATCTCCTAAGTGAGTATCATGTCAGTGCTTTTTCGAGACAGGTCTCATGAATATCGCTGCCTTTTTGTTTTATGCAAAACGATGGCCAAGCATACAAAGGCTTTCCAGCGGTTTCAAACTAGAAAATAATTGTTTTTACTAAAGTATGTTTTTCTAAAAGATGAAAAGTATACATCAAGGGAAATGGAAATTACGCTTCTTGTGCCCCTATTAAGCTCATGACAATTCTGACACAGAGGGTATGTATTTTTAGTTTTAAAACATATCTACCATTTTTCCGCTTTTTGATCAGTCCAAACAAAGTGCGAAGTACCAAGTCCACGCATTCGCATATTTGCTAACAGGGAGTTACTTTGAAAATACAAAATAATATTTGTTATTCCTTCTTTGACGAAACGCAAAAGCTTACCGCACATACATTTTTGGCCTTTTCATTTTCCTTATGTAAACTGTCTGACGTTTGAATAATAGAAGAAATTTTATGCTTTTCGTTAATTTAATATTTGCTATGGTGGGCTGTTCTTTCGGATACTCCCAGTATACTACATCCTGCGCATTCGCCACACACCTTTTCGGGTCAGATTTTTTAAAACTTGTGATATAGGATTCTGATGTTAATAATGATTACATTATGAATAAACGATGTCATGTTTGTCAGGTATGGAATGGACTTCCTGAGCACACCTCCACTCTCATACATGGTGCACACGAGGCGTTTACCCCATGACGTACACGTAGATCTACGTCACCGTAGAGGTCGATGCAACGCCGTGTGATGGTGGTGACGTTTAGTGCTAAAAAAAGACGGCAAATAAAACAGTCGACCGAGTTAATTGACTTAATACTAGCGTAAAAGGTTATTTCACTCATTATGTTTGATTAGCGCAAGTAATAGTGTAATTGAAATGAGTCTCCGTGTGCAGCAGATATTTAGACAAATCAGCACTTTTAATTCACTCTCTTTAATTCTGTTAGTTAAAAAGGTCACAGTTGCAAACAGTATTTTAAGGTATTAGATTTTTTAAGATTACAGGAATAAGAGAGTGGAAAAATATTGTCTATAGGCACATACGACATTACAAAAGGGTGTGTCTGTACGCTGTATGGACTCCTTTAATCGTTACATCGCCAAAGCGACTAAAAACCCGAATTCTAAAGCGACTGATTAGTGGGCATTCCTGGTTGGGGTTTATAGGGTAAGGTTAGTACGTGTTTTTTCTCGGTCTGTTGTCGGTGTGACTATAGGATTTGAAGCATGGCTATTAAATAGGCGCATGCCCTTTATTAGTACACTGGCTGGAATATTCCCGCGTCGCGCTCTCCATGCGCTGTGAAAACAACACACCTCAGCTCTAAAACGGATACTGAGAGTCCTTTCAATCAGACCCTCTACGGTGTATTGTCGCGCTCTGTGTGGGATGCATGCTGGGAAGGAAGACAAAGATGACTGAACAATAACATATCTATAAAAACAAAAACGACAGAATCTGGACTAAGCCTTTATATGCCCAGTAAAACTATTCTTATAATACGTGCTCCCATGTGTTATCTTCTCTTTTTTGGATGAAAACAGAAGTCTCAAATTGCAGAACTTGATCAGCTTCGTGTCAAACTGCATTCCGAGGGCTGGATGACTACACACACATGAGATTGTCGGATGACCGCAAGAAAGCTGCCATAGCCCTATATTGGCAATCATGGCAGCAATGATCTTCTTGCGGGTAGCAGACATAATGTACAAACACTAAATAACCGGTACACACAGTATTTGCTTACTGGGCGTTTCTGGATTTGCTAGGCGGTAAATATTGATATTTATACAGCAAAGCACAACTATTCCCCAAAATGTAGTTCCTTTGCTATGAAAGGAGAGTTGTTCATCCTGTTATTTTCAGGATCATACTACGTCATGTATTGTAAGAAAATCAGAGGTTTATTACGATTAATCTTGGTAGTCGCTGAATAAATCTTGGTAAAATATGCAATCATTTTACGCAAACAATTTAATTAAACCAAAAAAGTTAAACCGTTAACAGTTTATTGGAACAAGAGGTGTTTCATTAAATCTTCTCTTTCAACGTCGTCTTTTGACCTCTACCTGTATGCGTAAATAATCAAACAATATAAACTATATTTTAACATGAACGTTTTAATATAATCTTTATTAATGTTGACTAATCAGTTTGCAATATCAAGGTAGCAAATCCCGTTCCTAAACTACATGTTGCCTTCATAAATTTGTGAAAAGGTGAAAAACGAATAAAAAAGTACTAAATGCCCACGTAAAATTAACCCAGATTCTTGTCGTTTTCAATATGTTACATTGTTACGAAAATAAAATATCAATAATATACAATAGGTTTTCATTTGTGTTAAAGCAAGATAAAGCGACGATTGTTGGTATAATTTGATTGATACGTTTATACTGTGTATATAGACTATGTCGAGCGGGCTAAAATCGTTTGGAGTCACGAATTATTGTTTGCATATTATTATATATACAGTACATGGCTTATTTTCACCAGTCTCGTATCGTGCGCAAACGAGTATTAACTACACGTTTAGAAACTATGATGTAGCTACCTGAGACAAGGGACAGTCGAATGGTTGAAAAGGGAAAAACCCAATGGATATATATTAATATATATATATAAAAGTGCGAGAATTCTCACGTTCCTAGACCATTTTCCTATATATATATGTATACATATGGAGAGAGAGAGAGAGAGAGAGAGAGAGAGGGGGGGGTGAGGGGGAGGAACGTACAAAGATTATACATTCTTCCCTGATTCAAAATGTATTCATGAATTAAAAACGGAAGCCCCCCCCCCCCACCCCCCCCCCCAACGATATCAAAGCCCCATCAATTGGACCACTGTACTCCAGGAACTATAGGAGACTATTTTTCATTTGAAAACACATGATGCAGATTTTGTACGTTCACTGTACAGCTCAAGTGTACAAAAACAGTCATCAATCTTTCATTACTGCGTAGCCTGAATATCCAGTGGGAAGCTTTATATTGAGATGTTTGTGAAAACGAACATCTTTTGTATGATATGTTATTATTAAAACAGCGATGCTGCCATCCTTTGAGTGTACAAAAAAGCCCTACAATTGTGTATAGAATAAACAGTTAAGGTATCATGGTGCAGTAGTACATTCGCGTCACTCTCAATCCAGTGGTTGAGGGTTCGAGTCCCAACCCGGCCTTTAAGTCTGTTTACAGGCCACCAATCCACATTCGATTTGCTCCACCCAGGAGTAAATGTATGCATGTCAATAGCTGCTACTTTGTTATATACATTTTTGAAAAATATTTTACTTTACGACGACATTTTTTCATTATTCTAAAATATCTGCCATTGTCTGATGAAAAAGAATGTGGATGCACTTTGATTATTTGAAGATCTTTAGAATGAGACGTGAGCGGCAACCATATTTGTAGCTTAAATCCATGTAGGGGGATGAAAGTCAAGAAGAAAAAGCCACATTTTCTGGCTTCTCGCCGCTAACTGATAGGGATAGGAAATAGATGTGAACTGTAATTTTTCGCTCGAGTAGGATTTAGAGCAACGCCTGTTTACTGTAAAAAAAAAGCTTTCATTTTATAGACTTAGCATGTTTGCCCATCATTGGAAAGCAAATTTACCCAAAATACGAGTGAGGTATTTTTCTAGACCAAATTCTGAAAGGGTTCAAATTGCTTGATGAGAACGCCTGCTTTTTGGCGACACGACTTTGGGCGTATCTGCATTTCTAGTAAGTAGGATTGACGTAGGTGCATTTCCAGCTGATCCTGTTTATATCTATAAAGAGATATCATTAAGGAAAAATATTTGAAACTGGCCAAAATACAGTTACATTTCCTGCAGCTGGCCTGTTAAAGTCGTCAACGTTGTAACGTGTAGAAGAATATTTGAAACTAAGTGAAATATCGGGGGATACTTTGAGACATCATTTTGGAATTTTCCACCGACGAAGTGGAGGTCGTTAAAGATATAATTAAACGTATAAGCGAGAGCAATAATTGTGCGATTGACTGAAGGCGATACATGTACACTGCCATACTCGAATACAATGAGGAACTCACTGTGTCTGGTGTTACTTGTCTTAACAGCATGTCTTTTAAACTTTTGCAGATCACGTAAGTACACATTTGATTTTTTCGTTTTCAATCCTTTATGTGCGAGTAATAGTGATTAATGCTATTCGGTCAGGTATTTGATAGGTGATATACATTTCATATTATTGAATGATGTATAGTTATGATCCAATTTTGTTATGCTATGTTTAGTATCATATGTATAGGCCTTATCATGTTGATGCATCCATACAAAGGCCCCACAATAATTGAGATTTGAAGGTTATTTATGGTACCCTTTTCAGGGCAGTTATACAGATTGTTAGAAGTGCGACATGAATAATGTGTATTAAATGTTGGATTCTTAATGTTGGATGAAACTGCTTTAGTTTGTATTTGTGAAAATTACATGATTGTTTACTATATTGTTAAAAGAACCATTATTTCTGTATCTATAGATAATGAAATCTCAATTCATTTAGAACGTACATATTATTTTGAAAAACTGTAGATTGTTGACTGAAGCTTTTGCAAAAAATAATGTAATATTACTGATGGTACATCCGTTAGTTGACGTTTTATCGTATTGGTTAACAGATTAGGATCATTTGGCTCTTTCATAGTGAGATTTATTTTATAATGATAAACAATGTAGTAATAAATGGTTCGTTGGCATTGATCTGTATGGTTCCAGTAGGAAACCTACTGGATGTGCAATATAATAGGTTCATACATATATTTGTTAATTCATTGTAGAGGTGTCGACCTTTTAAACAAGTAACTGAATATGCAAATTCCTTGTTAACGCGCTTAGATCTTTAAGTAAGGTTTTTATTATCTGCATTACTTCGTTTAAATCAGGTGTTAAATGGGTACCCAGTAGGGTTGGATTTGCAACGAGTGCGCCTTCCAAATAGTGCCTTGCCAGAATACTCCCCATGGAGCAGAGCGTTTGCACTATCATGTGCAGATTAGAAATTTTATCTAATGACCGGAGTAATAATTATTATAATGTGAATACACGTTAGTTACTGAGCGCCATACAAATGTGCCAATTATTTAGTATTATTGTTAGTAGAAGTAGTATTATAATAAAGATTGTTAATATCTTTGTTACTATTATGTTATGTTATTGTTTGTATTATTATTGTTATTATTAATATCACACTATTTGTTGTTATTGTTATTTACTATTATTCTTATCATTACCATAAGTATTATTAGTTGTAGTAAATACCATTTTTACTATTATTATGATTTCACAGAATGCACAAAGCCGAGTGATTTGGATCCATTCCTATCCACCGCACCTGATGGCCCTTATTACGCGGGTCAGTTCATTTTGGTCACGTGTACTCGTGGAACACTTTCTGGACCTGAAGTCACAAACTGTATCGTAGGGACCTCCTTCACCAATCCTCTGGAAGATCTCAATTGCAATCGTAAGATAACTACAACAATTGCATTTAGGACAAAAACTATTGCTTTACATGCTTGAACTGCCAAACTACCTTTTTTTGTAAATAAGATATTCAATCACTTTTTTTAACATTTGTACTCAATGGCTCCATTTTCTTGCATTACCATAATGATAAACAAAATATGTATGTTATATATCAACCTTCTGACTCCCAGCAAACGAGATTTTGTTATGTTGCAACGTTTACATAGTATTGAATTTACATGGCCAATAATACCAAAAAAAAAAAAATGAATTTCTGAATATTGAATCTTAACGAGTTTCCATGTGTTCGAAAAAAATGACATAACAAGTACAAGCCAGTATCTATCAACTCAACGGGTGCGAAGTAAAACAAAAAAAGGACCAATAACAGCATAGTATTCATGTTTTTTTTAAATTTCATTTACCAGTTGATTGCGAGTCTCCTATTACGGGTCAAGAATCTATTAGCATCGTTGGAGGAGGGATTGCATCCTACTCGCACCATGCTACTGTAACATTAGAGTGTGCCACGAACTACGGAGAGCCTTTAGAAGGTGCAGATACTACAGTATGTAATAACGGAGCATGGGAACCAGACCCAAGCCAGATAAAATGCCAAGGTAAGGTACCTCCTCACCATTTCTCACATCTAGAGGTAGTGCTAGATATGGTTTCTTTCTTTCACCGATATTGTGTTCGTCTCCTTTTTTTACGAGCTCTGCTTTTCACGCGAGCTCTCCATTTCTACCGAATAGAGATGACATTTCATTTTTAATTTGTATTGTTTTTCTTTTTCGAAGGTATTACAATTTGTATAACATTTCCTTTATTTTGTACTTCTTATCCTCTTTCTCTAAGAATTTGCCTGTACATGTACGTTCTGTTAGATCTCTCCCTTTAACTATTCATTTTTCAAATTTTAAACCATTATTTCTTGCTCTACCTATCGTGTTTTAAAATTGTGACGAATAATTTGCATTGACGAACTATTCATTTTTCAAATTTTAAACCATTATTTCTTGCTCTACCTATCGTGTTTTAAAATTGTGACGAATAATTTGCATTGACGAACTATTCATTTTTCAAATTCTAAACCATTATTTCTTGCTCTACCTATCCTGTTTTAAAATTGTGACGAATAATCGCGTGTTTAATATTCCATTGTTTGATAAACGTATATATACTATGACACCGATATCCGGTAACCATATTGATTGTAACCGGGTAACGTTACCTAAACCCTTTTATTAATTTTAATTGTTACTATATCCTCAAAAAAAATTAACAACGATACACATGTAAAACAGAAACACCTGGCTTTTCATATATAACCAGTAGCGGTCTGTGTAAAAGGGGTAAATTATATCGCTTTTGCTCACCGATCTTTAAAAAAAGAAAGAAAGATCTCTGGTTTACAATCTTCAACAAAGTTTCTCCCCGATCTCATCCATTTTCTACATTTTTTGTTTACGGAGACCACATCACAAAGCCGTGTCTGTGAAGTGTTTAAACTTCATGCATTCTTTATCAAGAGTCTATTGACAAACTATTTTATTCACTTGTTTACTATAGTTTTTCAAAAGCTATTTCAAAAACTATTTCAAAAACCTCAATAGACGTTTGCATGCATTATATATTATTAAGTTGAACGAACAGCAGACATGTATATTATCCGACCTAACAACTCATAACATCTCAGTCACACAGCCTAACCGATTCCAACCCTACCGATAACTATCCAAAAGGGGCAATGCAGATCTTCTTCTTTTCGGTCAGTTGTCGCTTTTGTGTGACCGCGGTATTCTGTACGCTTTTCGCATTGTGACCATGGGAAACAGATTAACGAAAACAAACAGCAAGGCAAACATCCATGAACTTTAATTCACTCATATATGTTGCAAATTTTAAATATTTTCACGCTCATATATGTTATAATTCAGTGGACTGAGTTCAACTGGTGTAGCTTGGTCCATTAAATTCCCCCAGCCCGTCCGATACCGGACATCTTCGCCATTCATGGTTATGTACATCCTCGATCTGTTGTCGTGGTTGTTGTTCTGAAAGCGGTCTCTTCTGGGTGACTAAGGTATTCGAATAAAAGCCTCAAACATTCTTTCCTTGTTTAGTTCCCTGTTCAGCACCAATCGGGACGGATCAAGAAGGTGATCTACACCTACATGGTGACACGGCTAGCCTGACGTGTAGGCTGAACGAGGACGAAGCAACACTTGAATGCAACGATGGAGTTTGGTCTGATACCACCTTCAGGTGTCCAGGTATTTGAATGCAAAATATAATCATTTTCTGGCAAAGCTGAGATTTATGGAATGTAACTCAAGTCAGACTTACAATAGAAAGAAACATGATAAAACCGAAGTTGTGATTGCAGGAATAAAAGTGTATAAGGTTTGTCAGTGGAAAAAAAAGACGCTTGCGTGTCAAGACTCAGTTAGATGACAAAACATATTAAACATTGTTTAATTGAATTATTATACAGTATGTAAATGTGCCTTTTTATGAGCATGTTTCATGTTTCCTTTTGGTATTGTATTGTAATTATAACATGGTAGTGTTCGGATTGTTGCGAAACCCAAATTGAATTGAACAAAATTAATTAAATTGATGTGAATTCATGATATTTCATGGTTTTTTCGACGAATGCCAAAAATACTCCACCAGGGAGTGGAGAGTGAGCACTGCAAGTGGAGAATCCTAATAGATTTGAGTGACCGGAGTGACAATACTTTTACTTTCCAGTTTCGTTGAAATTGGTAAAGCACTTCGTTATAAACTAATATTAGTTAGTTTTATTAGTATTATCATCATATTTGCCATCATTATCTTTATCATCATTATCATAGAGCACCTCTTTTGAAACACGGACATTAAAACTAACGATATGTCAGCGAGCTTGTTTATAGCTGTTTCCTGAGAGAATTCCCTGATACCCCAACAATTGATATTTTATTTTATTTTCAGCTTGTTTGAAGCCCGATGACATAGACCCTAATATATTGCTGGATTCAGGCAGTATTGAGTTCTATAACGGTGATTTCATCAATGTAGCATGCGAAGAAGGTTCTTCGATAATAGGGATTCCGTTCACATATTGTATGCCAGACGGCTCTTTCCAGTACTCTCTATCTGACGTCATATGCAACTGTAAGTAGATGTTTGTTCCTTGTCAGCTAGTACCTATTGCTAAGACATTTCCTTGGTTTCTATAATACTGTAGATACTAGCTTATCAGGAGTATCTGTATTTATTATTTTCTTTATGCATATTTGATCTGACTTGATGCGATTTGGTTTGATACGATATGATTTAATTTGTTGCCCGTTTCGCTAGAAGCTAGAAGCATATCGAAACAACACAATGTAATAGTCAAACAAAGATGAGGGAGATGGGAAGAGAAGAAAATGTAATAATAGATCATTATTGATATTAATGCATATAATGATTTGAGAGGCATGATGTGGGAAGACATACTTGATGGGGCATGCCCAAATTCTACAATAGTATCTTTATCTTTTTGGAAAAGTTCCTTACATCTGGCTTGATACAGATTTGTATGGTTCCACCTGGTCAGCAGTATCTATGAAGAAAAAATATTTTGATCAGCCATTGCATCATCAACAACGCTATGAAGACGGTTATGGATCATACAGTATTTTTTTAAATTTCATAACACTTCTCCATCTCTAAACAATCCCCTTTAAAATTGATTACTCGAAGGGTTGTAAAAGGCTACGGTTTACCCAGAAAACAGCAATAAGAAGAAGAAACTGTAAGAATGAGAAGTAACAACAACCACAACATGTTCATAAGTGTATCTTGAAAATATTTATTATCAGTTCGATAGGATACACAAGGCATCTACAAAAATACAACGAAAAAACAAACGAAAACTTTTATTACTCTTGATTTAGCCTCCCTGCCCTACGGTGCCGATCGCATTCAAAAGATACATTCCCGCCATTTACCTATGTATTATACCTGGGTGGAGAGTGTCAACGATAAACACACATACGCATACATGTATATATATATGCATTCTTATTTAAACATATTTCATACTGTGTTGTTATTTGTAAAGCGCTTAGAGACATCTGTATTATGCGCTATACACAAATTAAATATTACTATTATTATTATTATTATTATTAGTGGACTGTGATGATCCTGCAATAGATCAGCTGACATTGCTGAACACGAATGCAGTATACATTCACAGTTCAGTTGCTATGCTGTCCTGCGCTGAGGGGTACGGTAGCTTACAAGGACCAGATGAACTAACATGCAACAATGGTACATGGAATCCCAACCCCAGCTCAACTACATGTGAAGGTAAAACTGAAATAGTACAAACAGAAAATACAACGTGATTTCAATGCTTTCATTTGTTTCATAATTGTATAGCAATAAAACTAAAAGTAAACTGATAATACAATTTCAAGAAGAAAAAAAAAGAGTTTGAAATATGTCTTCCATTTGGCCAAGGGAAATAATTCTTGTTTTCCTTCGGTAATGGTTGCTCGATTCCAGCTCTTTCACGTTTCCGATATGATGTCTATGCGTATACTTATGTTGTCAAGTGTTTATATCCAATCCAAACTGATTGGGCAAAACCTACACTTATGTGCTAGTATGTACAGTGCGTCCCAGAAAAAATGAAACCGAGAATTATCGATGTTTTATCATAACTTTAGTCATCACAATTATAATTAATAAGTGACACTTATTTGTTAACCTTAGATCATCTTCTTTCATTTCATGCAATTCATTTGATGCATATTTCACGCATGAGTGATTATAAATAATTTGAAGAGAGGGTACACAAAAAGTCATTTAGCGGGCGGTATCTGAATTTCAAAGAGAAAAATCCCATTTCCATAAAGTTCATTTTCTGCCCTTTCATATGACACCTCAATCAGGAAAATGAGCCAGGAATAACAAAGTTATTTTTTGTTTAAATTAATGCTTGCATTTCCATAATTTCATTAAACGAAATCGTTTTTACTGGCTGCCTGCCGTAGCAACAAACAGAGTTGGCAAAAAACTTAACTCCGTTTCGTTGACGATCAGCCATACACAAAGAAGACGAAAGACTTGGTGCATGGCTGATCGTTAATGAAACGAAGTAAAGTCGTTTTCATTAAATGAAATAAGAGGATCTAAGTTTATAATTATAATCGTGATAAAGTTATGATAAAACATCGATAATTCTAGGTTTCGTGTTTTTCTGGGACGCACTTTATTTTCTATTTGTGTGTATATATCGTGCACATTACCATGCAATTATAGTTTACTAGACTTAAACAAAAAACAGATATTCAATGTTTATTTTGGTTTACTTTTTGCATATTAAACAAACAAAAAAGTGATTTGACACCCACTTCACCATTTAGCATTATTGTAATACTCATCATTGTTTTGTTTCTATTTCCCATCTAGTTTGGTGTCGATCACCATCCAATGCGGTCCCAGAAGGTTTATATGCCCCAGGAGATAGTGAAACATTCACCTGTCAGTACGGGGTCAGTACTTCACTTCTACTCACATGCAACATGGAAGGTGGAGAATGGGACCAACTACTAGAATGCTCTGGTGAGTAAATAGTCCTTGTTATATCCTCTGTTAGAAAATTGGTGGTCAGTGGTCAGGGGTGGTTAATGCGATGTTATATATTTACATCATGAACAAATGGAAATGCGTGACGTGTATTACATGGTATTATCCTAGATATACCCTGTTTAGCATCACGAAACCCGCGCAAACATGCGCACACTGCGAATCATGACAATATTAGAGAGGTCAGCCCCCAAAAGTCGGAAATGTACTAGTATTTATTTTAAATATTGGTTTGACAAAAATGTTAATTTGATGATATTTCAGCTTTTTAAATAGGTTAACCCTTTATTTTTATTTTGTTTATTTCTGTCAACGAATGATATAAATCAAATTTACCATGCACTTCTATCGAGGCACCTGTAACATGATGGACTCTTTTTGGTGATAACCATAATAACTATTTTCTTCGTAGCTGCATCCCTTAGAAAATAGTGTTATTCCAATCACCCCAGGGAGTTCATAATTTATGATCATTGAGTGGTCTCAGTCTCAGACAGTTTAGACAATGACATGTTTACCACGCTTTTAATTGTTAAAAACAACGTATTAAAAATGAGATAAAGTTATAATAAAGTTATCTGGTTTTATTTTGTAAAACAGTCTATTATCTTCCAACGAAAGATACTGGACTGGGAAACTGTCGGGAAACCAACTATATGTATATTTTTCTTCTACTAGAGCCATCAATGACAACAGATATCGGGACAGAGGAGACCTTTACAGATGATATATCTTCAGGAACCTTCATGACCGACATCTCAACCGAAACTGATTTGCCTACAACTGGTGGGACTGACACGTACAGCACCGAAGCTACCTTGATATTGACTGGAACCACAATGGAGGAACTCACTTCATCTGCAGGAGCATCTGAAACAACAATCGACATGGAGACTGAAATAACCGGAAAGACCACAGAATATCTACAAACGGACCTTACTTCTGAAATAGCGACACATATTATTCTAACAGAGATTACGGACAGGATGACAGACATTCCTACAGAAGTGTTAACGGACGTTACTACTACTACTACTACTGGGTCCATGGTCGACGTAACGGCTATATCGACATCAACGGCAATATTTACTGAAGCTTCCACTGAACAAACTACTGGACTGGGTGCATCTACAAAAACGACCGATATGACAGACATTCCTACAGAAGTTATAACGGACGATACTATTACTACAACAGGGTCAACAGTTGACGTAACGGCTATGTCGACCGCAACTGCTGTAGTAACTGAAGCCTCCGCTGAACAAACCACTAGATTGGGTGCATCTACAGGAATGACCGATATGACAGACATGCCTACAGAAGTTATAACGGACGATAGTATTATTACAACAGGTTCCATAGTTGACGTAACGGCTACTTCGACCGCAAAAACTGAAGATGTCACTGAACAAACTGCTGGACTGGGTGCATCTACAGGAATGACCGATATGACAGACATGCCTACAGAAGATATAACGGACGATACTATTACTACAACAGGGTCCACAGTTGACGTAACGGCTATGTCGACAGCAACGGCTGTAGTAACTGAAGCTTCCACTGAACAAACTACTAGACTGGGTGCATCTACAGGAACGACTGATATGACAGACATGCCTACAGAAGTTATAACGGACGATACTATTACTACAACAGAGTCCACGGCTACTTTGACAGCAACGGCTTTAACTGAAGATTCCACCGAACAAACTACCGGGCTGGGTGCATCTACAGGTATGACAAATCTTAAAACTTTTTCTTCTGATTCTACTGAAACAGTTGACACTACCTCAAAGACAAGACAAACCACATCGTATGCGAATACAGATTTTACGACGGACATTACTAATGAGGCTTCAACCAATCAAATTACCGACATAACTACAGAACCAAGTACATATATGATGACTGAAATAATGAACGAATTTCCAACTGATAGTTCTACTACCACTAAACAAACCCTCCAGACTACAGACATAAATACAGAACAAATTACAGATATGGCGACAAAATTGACGACTGAATTTTCAACTGATAGTTCTACTAGTACTAAACAAACGGTCCAGATTACAGACATAACTACAGAACAAATAACAGATATGGCGACAAAATTGACGACTGAATTTCCAACTGATAGTCCTACTAGTAATAAACAAACCGTCCAGATTACAGACGTAGCTACAGAACCAATTACAGATATGGCAACAAAATTGACGACTAAATTTCCAACTGATAGTTCTACTAGTACTAAACAAACCGTCGAGATTACAGACATAAATACAGAACAAATTACAGATATGGCGACAAAATTGATGACTGAATTTCCAACTGATAGTCCTCCTAGTACTAAACAAACAGTTCAGACTACAGACGTAGCTACAGAACCAATTACAGATATGGCAACAGAGCTGCCCACTGAATTTCCAACTGATAGTTCTACTAGTACTAAACAAACCGTTCAGACTACAGACGTAGCTACAGAACCAATTACAGATATGGCAACAGAGCTGCCCACTGAATTTCCAACTGATAGTTCTACTAGTACTAAACAAACCGTTCAGACTACAGACGTAGCTACAGAACCAATTACAGATATGGCAACAGAGCTGCCCACTGAATTTCCAACTGATAGTTCTGCTAGTACTAAACAAACCGTTCAGACTACAGACGTAGCTACAGAAATAATTACAGATATGGCAACAAAATTGACGACTGAATTTCCAACTGATAGTTCTGCTAGTACTAAACAAACCGTTCAGACTACAGACGTAGCTACAGAAATAATTACAGATATGGCAACAAAATTGACGACTGAATTTCCAACTGATAGTCCTACTAGTACTAAACAAACGGTCCAGATTACAGACATAACTACAGAACAAATAACAGATATGGCGACAAAATTGATGACTGAATTTCCAACTGATAGTCCTACTAGTACTAAACAAACCGTCCAGATTACAGACGTAGCTACAGAACCAATTACAGATATGGCAACAAAATTGACGACTGAATTTCCAACTGATAGTCCTACTAGTACTAAACAAACCGTCCAGATTACAGACGTAGCTACAGAACCAATTACAGATATGGCGACAAAATTGACGACTGCATTTCCAACTGATAGTCCTCCTAGTACTAAACAAACCGTTCAGACTACAGACGTAGCTACTGAATCAATTACAGATATGGCAACGAAATTGACGACTGAATTTCCAACTGATAGTTCTACTAGTACTAAAAAAACCGTTCAGACTACAGACGTAGCTACAGAACCAATTACAGATATGGCAACAGAGTTGACGACTGAATTTCCAACTGATAGTCCTCCTATTACTAAACAAACCGTCCAGATTACAGATACAAATACGCAACCAACTACATATATGACGACTGGCGTTACGACTGTGACAGCCACTGAAACAGAACAAACTACTGTTTTTCATGAAACGGACGTGACTTCAAAGCTTCCCACAGACATAACGAAAGACATAACCACTGGACCTACAGCTGACGTGAAACAAACGTCAACAATTAAAATGACGGACACAACTACAGAAGCTTTGACAGAAAGTGCAACTGACTTAAACCCCACCTCTGCTGAACATACAGACCTGGATATAACCACGACTGTTCCGTTGACTTTTTTAACCACCGAAACTACAATAGATAGTAAACTAACATCTGTAATTCCTACCGAACTACCAACGGCTGACAGCACCCTTCAAACAGGCACTAATATATTTACACCTGGTACCTACTTAATGAAAACTACGAATATTCTGGGAACAGACATGACCACAGAAACTGCCTCAGATGCTGCTACCACTGTTATTTCTTCTAATTCGGGAACGGAGCAGCAAGCTGCGACATATATTACTACATACAGTACAACTAAACTCACTACTGATCCTAATACAAAACAAACCACATATATCATGATCACAGATATGACTACCCAAACAGCTTCAGACAATACAATCCCATTGGAGACAGAGTCCACAAGTGATACGAAGACAGAAGGTCCGACTGAAAGGGGCACAACAAGACCAAGCACAACTAGCCCCATTGAGGAAGGTAAGTTTTGTAAGTGTTTGTGAGAGCACTGTCGTCGGTCGCCTCTTGGTGGAAGGCTCTTGTCACATTTACAAGAAGACATGATTTCGATCTTTGGTCTCTAACTATCTTGCGGCAAGGCTTCGCTCATCCAACTCCCCCCTCGACCGAAGTATAATTGAATTAATACGTGGAAATGCTGGATTTAGCGTATCCTATAGATGTCACAAAAGAGATTACGTAGGTATGTAGTAGGATGAAACTGCAAAATCTACACCTGTCATCATATCTGGAATTCATGGCTGCGTTTCTTTTCGATGATATGACAATAATTCATGTTGAAATATAATTTTTAAACCGTTCTTGATCATAAGTTAAAAGTTACTGTGTTTCTTATTATTATTTTCTTTTAGTAAACCACAACAGCTAGCATATACGGATTATTTCTTATCTTGCATTTATTATCGAACACCGTAATGAAAATATTAAAGTGAACATTTAATTAAGTATTTTGTTCTTCATCGCTAAAATTAAATGATCGTAATTTCGAGGTACTCAACATTTAACCGCCAAAGCAGAATTGTAATGGGTCAATTACATTGCAAGTACATGTACTAGCTTATCGTTTCTCACAGCGTTGATATTTCTTTGACTTTGTACTAGGTTCAACTGACTTGGCAGTCACATGGGTCATTGACGAAATCAACGGCACACAAGCAGTTTACACAGACGATTTAAATGATCCTAACAGCGAGGCATACCGAAATCTCGTCGAGGCATTAGAAATGGCGGTAAGCCTGTACAATTATCATTAAAATCGTTGTGGATGATTTGGCGTCACTTCAGCGTAGAAGGGGATGGGGAAGGGGTGGGGGAGGGTAGGGGGCGGGAGTAATCACCATGACTTTGTGGTTTCTCTTCTTCGCAGGTATGCCAGTTAACATTTGCTTCTTGCCACCAAGGTATAATGGTAACTGATATGAACTTATTCATTGAATGCTTTCAGTGCCTGAAGGCAGCCGGGCAATAGCTAGGGTAGGTGCTTTGAGCATCCCGTGAAAAGGAAATGTAAATTATGCAATTTACAGGTAGATGATCGTAATTATGCTATCATGACATGCGTTTCTTTTCGATAATTGAGGGATCAATTATATGTATGACGGACGCTAGCGATCAGTTGATTTGCCAGTCATAAGGTACTCTAAGTTATACATTTTTAATCCGCTTGATTTTTCGATCATGAACGTAAATCACCCTATGAATGTTAGTTTCCCGTTCTGTATATATTTTGACAGATCAGAGATCTTCTCGTAGAACAGCTTGGGGAAACCTCCCTTGTTGATATCAGAATAGATGGCTTTTCCTCTGGAAGCATCATAGTGGATTTCACGTTGATCTTTAACACAAACTTTACTGGCAACGCTTCCATTATCCAAGATCTTCTCATCGAAGCTGTTACTGCAACTGATGGCTTTGTCAATGGTACCCTAAGTCCTACTGTTCTTAGACTAATTGCTGAGCTAATAAGCGTGATCGGTGAGTAATGTTTGAAATGTTTCTTATCTTTCGCAAATATTAATTCCATAATTTCGTGTATCCTTTGGAAGAAACAGAATGACAAATATATAGAAACAACCTCCCCTACAATGAAGCCCCGCTACCCCCCCCCCATCCCCATGACATTCTAACCTGCATTACCAATGTACGATGGCAGCCCTAGCACGCGTTGTAATTGTTCGATGGGATTTAATTAACCTTCATCATGTTCGTTGGCTACGGTTAGTGAGTGATTCTTTCCTGAAACAGAAAAGCTAGTTGGTCAGTTGGTCGGTTTATCTACATTCATAAGAATTTATGTGGCAGATTAAACAGAGGCTACCCTTAGTGGTGCATTTCTCATAGGACATTAGTTGTTTACATGTGGGTAATCGTACATATAAACTGATTTCATTTTGCTTTATAGATGTAACATCCTCGACTGTAACAGCTACGGCAACAACCGAGGAACCTTTCACTTCAATCATCGATGTTACTTCGACTACCAATGATATGGTGACAGGTGTAACGACGATTGTTCCAACGACGGACATGATTACAGAAACTTCAGAAGAGGGCACTACAAGGACAGAATACACAGGGACGACTAGAACAACGGACGAAGGTAAATTCTCGAAATGTCAAAGTAAATGGCAACTACGGTTCCTAAAGTTAAAAGGCATCCTTCATTGTCATATGCATTACAGTACATCTAAACTCACAACTGATCCTAATACAAAACAAACCACATATATCATGATCACAGATATGACTACCCAAACAGCTTTAGACAGCACAACCCCACTGGAGACAGAGTCCACTACTGATATGAAGACAGAAGGTCCGACTGAAAGGGGAACAACAAGACCAAGCACAACTAGCCCCATCGAGGAAGGTGAGTTTGTTAAAGTGTTTGTGAGAGCACTGTCGTCGATGATCTTAATGGAAAGCTCTTGTCACATTTACAAGAAGACATGATTTCGATATTTGGTCTGTAACTATCCTGCGGCAAGGCTTCGCTGATCCAACTCCCCCCCCCCCCCCCTCGACCGATGTATAATTGAATTAATATGTGGAAATGCTGGATTTATAGTATCCTATAGATGTCACAAAAGGGATTACGCAGGTATGTATCGTAGGATGAAACTGCAACATCTACACATGTAATCATATTTGGAATTCATGGCCGCGTTTCTTTTCGATGATATGAAAATAACTCATGTTGAAATATAATTTCCTAGCGTTCCTGATCACAACATACAAGATACTGTGTTTTGCATTAGTATTTTCTTCTATTAAACCTCAACAGCTAGCATCTAAGCATTATTTCTTATCTTGCATTTATTATGGAACACCGTAATTGTTCTTCATCGGTAAAATTGAAACATCGTAATTTCGAGGCACTCAACGTATAACCGCCAAAGCAGAATTGTAATGGCTCAATTACATGGCATGTACATGTACTAGCTTATCGTTTCTCACAGCGTTGATATTGATTTGACTTTGTACTAGGATCAACTGAATTGGCAGTCACATGGGTCATTGACGAAATCAACGGCACACAAGCAGTTTACACAGACGATTTAAATGATCCTAGCAGCGAGGCATATCGAAATCTCGTCGAGGCATTAGAAATGGCGGTAAGCCTGTACAATTATCGTTTGAATCGTTGTGGATGAATTGGCGCCACCTGAGCATTGACGGGTGGGGAAGAGGTGGAGTGGGGGGGGGGGGGGGGGGGGGGAGGTTATCAACATGACTGTGTGGTTTCTCTTCTTCGTAGGTATGTCAGTTAACATTTGATTCTCTCCACCCAGGTTCAATGAATGGGTAACTGATATGAACTTATTCCTTGAATGCTTTCAGTGCTTGGAGGCAGCCGGGCAATAGCTAGGGTAAAAAAATACTTGAAGGTGCTTTGAGCATCCCGTGAAAAAGGAAATGTAAATTATGCAATTTACAGGTAGCTGATCGTAATTATGCTATCATGACATGCATGCGTTGTGTTCGATAATTGAGGGATCAATTGTATGTATGACGGACGCTAGCGATCAGTTGATTTGCCAATCACGACGTACTCTAAGTCATACATTTGTAATCCGCTTGATTTTTCGATCATGAACGTAAATCACCCTATGAATGTTAGTTTCCCGTTCTGTATATATTTTCACAGATCAGAGATCTTCTCGTAGAACAGCTTGGGGAAACCTCCCTTGTTGATATCAGAATAGATGGCTTTTCCTCTGGAAGCATCATAGTGGATTTCACGTTGATCTTTAACACAAACTTTACTGGCAACGCTTCCATTATCCAAGCTCGTCTCATCGAAGCAGTTACAGCAACTGATGGCTACGTCAATGGTACCCTAAGTCCTACTGTTCTTAGACTAATTGCTGAGCTTATAAGCGTGATCGGTGAGTAATATTTGAAATGTTTCTTATCTTTCACAAATATTAATTCCATAATTTCGTGTATCCTCTGAAATAAACAGAATGACAAATATATTGTACTACAGTGCGTCCCAGAAAAAACGAAACCGAGAAGTATCGATGTTTTATCATAACTTAATCACAACCATAATTAATGAATGATACATATTTGGAAAGCTTAGAGTCTCCTCTTTCAGTTGATGCTACTCAGATGATGCATATTTCACGCATGAGTGATTAAAAGCAATTTGAAGGAAGGAAACCAAAAAGACATTTGGCGGGCGGTATCTGAATTACGAAGAAAAATTAACATTTCTAGAAAGTTGAGTTTCTGCCCTTTCATATGACACCTCAATCAGGAAAAATGAGCGAGGAATAACAAAGTTCTGTTTGTTTAAAGTAGCCCTTACATTTTCATAATTTTAACAAACGAATTCGTTTTCACTGGGTGCCTGCCGTAGCAAAAAGCAGATTTGACAAAAGACTTAACTCCGTTTCGTTGACAATCAGCCATGCATGAAGACTCTCGTCTACGGCTGATTGTCAACGAAACGGAGTTAAGTCTTTTGTTAATTTCGTTTATTGATACGGCAGGCAGCCAGTGAAAACGAATTCGTTTAATCAAATTATGGAAATGCAAGCACTACTTTAAACAAACAGAACTTTGTCATTCCTCGCTCATTTTTCCTGATTGAGGTGTCATATGAAAGGGCAGAAACTCAACTTTCTAGAAATGTTAATTTTTCTTCGAAATTCAGATACCGCCTGCCAGATGTCTTTTTGGTTTCCTTCCTTCAAATTGCTTTTAATCACTCATGCGTGAAATATGCATCATCTGAGTAGCATCAACTGAAAGAGGAGACTCTAAGCTTTCCAAATATGTATCATTCATTAATTATGGTTTGTAGATGTAACATCCTCGACTGTAACAGCTACGGCAACAACCGAAGAACCATTCACCTCAGCTACAGTCATCGAAGTTACTACGACTACCACTGATATGGTGACAGGTGTAACGACAATTGTTCCAACGACGGACATGATAACAGAAACTTCAAAAGACGGCACAACAAGGACAGAATACACGGGGACGACTAAAACAACGGACGAAGGTAAATTCTCGAAATGTCAAAGTAAATGGCAACTGCGGCTCCTAAAGCTAACAGGCATCCTTCATTGTCATATGTATTAGGGATATTTGTTCAATTAAAAACAAGCAAAATCTTCTTATTACGTTACTCAGTACTTTAAATAAGTCGTTTCTTGTGCTTCACATCTGTTTATAATATATTGTTTAACCTTTATAAAGGGTGTCGAATTCTTTGTTATCCTTCAGCTTTTATTGTAAAATGAAATTTGTCATAGAGGATGTTACAGTCATTTTAATTCTATTGCTCTTGTTTATTTGTAGCCTCTGTGGGTGCAACAACTGACCTTAAGTCGGAAGTACCTTCCACTCCACAGACAATGTCAACTCTTGCCACAGAACCAGTTACAACCAACACCGACACAAATACAGAACCGCTTTCAAGCGGTATGACTACAGATACATCCTTAGTGACAGATAACACGCCCTCTACGGATATAACAACTGATCCTATGACGGATGCACCATCCACTCCGCAGACAATGTCGACTCGTGTCACAGAACCAGTGACAACCAACACCAACACCAACACAGTTACAGAACCGGTTACAAGCGGTATGACTACAGATCCATCCTTGGTGACAGATAACACGCCATCTACGGATGTAACAACTGATCTTACGACGAATGCACCCTCCACTCCGCAGACAATGTCAACTCCTGGTACAGAACCAGTGACAACCAACACCAACACAGGTACAGTCCCGGATACAAGTAGTATGACTACGGATCATTCTACAGTGACAGATGGAACGCCCTCTACGGATGTAACGACTGATCTTACGACGGATGCAACCTCCAACCCACAGACAATTTCAACTTCTGCCACAGAACCAGTTACAACCATCACCATCACATCTCAGAGCATGACGACCAAGCATTCTACAACGGATGGAATGACGACAGCTGCAACAGAGCCACGCGCAACAGAACAGAGTATCACTACAAGAGCTGGAACAGGTAGCTAACAAAATCCTGAATTAAAATCGAAGATCAATACTAGGTTAAAGGAGATTCAGCAAACAGTTTTTGGGTATTTAAAAAAAATAGTATTTGTTTATATATCTGTAATGTGTTAAAAATATATATTTACCTATCAATATTATACGTATATATTTAAAGCATATCATAATGGTATTAATGATATTTATGGCGTCAAAATATTGTTTAACTCGGAATTTATGAAGTTATTATTGTTTTCGTAAGATTTGAATGTTCATGAACACATTTTCCTTCTGAAATAAATGTCACTGTTAGCCATTTTCTATCATTTTTTCATATCAGAATGCTGAGGTTGTGATTGAATCTTAATTCTTACCACTTTGAAATAACATTCGTCATTTTTATAAACTCACTATGTAGAGCCGTGTGAAAGCAATACGTGTCCCTCACAAGAGTTCTGCTTTGGATCAGTCTGTGAATGTCTTGCTGGAAAAGAAAGACAAGCCAATGGAGAATGTACAGGTGGGTCAAAAGACGAACGAACATAAAGCTACGGATTAAGTTATATAGTATTTGAAGGAGAGACAAAGGAGGGGGGGGGCAGTTAATCCCTCCTGAAATATTTTTTTTATCCCCAAAGGAGAGGAATGCAGCAACATGTTTGTGACCTAATTGTTAGCAGTAGGCGATCTTTGTCAAGGAATTTAAGAAATAATTAAAGTCATATTATCAAACTAACTCAGACAATGGCGAATTCCTTAATAAAAGTATTTGCATTACCGTTCTTAAATAGTTTACTGCGATTAAGGAAAATAAACATTTCGGAATTGAAAACTGACTTAACTGATATGAAACAAGCAGTCACTGTACACACTTGTTAGTATAATTGTTTCTCTTTATGAAACGACTGATCTATTGTGTATTATTTGTTTTTCGTCTCCTCACTTTCTTTCTTTCTTTCATTTTTCTGAAATATGCTCAGCATCACAACAATCAAGGCTAAAATGTTAAACTATGAATAAGTTCTAATGTTTAACAGGAGACAATCACTGTGGATCAATATTAGCGTATCCATGTGTACCCAATCTATTTATCAATGTATTGATGGTAAATTTACAATACACCTTATGTAGATGGCTGTAGCAACATGTGTGACTTTGAAACAGAACTCTGTGAAGGAAACGCCTGCACATGCCGGCCGGGAAGAAGAACGGACACGAATGGAGTTTGTTCAAGTAAGTATTCCTACTCCTGTTGTGGCCTCTGCCACTTAGTTCAGGGGGGTGTTTCACAAAGATCCTAAGTAGAACTTAACACTAAGTTGGACTTAAAAATTATGGACAGCCATTGGAGCCTTAAAATAAAAAATATTCAAAAGCAAAAATTCAAGTATTTTAGACTTTTTTATAAATTCCACATCAAGAACATGAAATCTCCTTGATGATAGAAAATATGAATGATTTGAATCAACATTTTATGCCTTTCAAAATAACTTTTACAAAATATTTTGAAAGATGCTAATGGCTTTCCATAATTTTTAAGTCCAACTTAGTGTTAAGTTCTACTTAGGATCTTTGTGAAACACCCCCCTGGACTGTTGATCACAAGGTCCGCGGTTCGAGTCCCACCGCCGTACTAATGTCCTTTGGCAATATGTTGATCTACATTTGCCACACTCCACCCAGGTGAAGTAAATGGGTACCTGGTAGGAATTTATTCCTTGAAATGCAGTGCGCGTAACAGCTGCACTGCTAAAGCCAGGGTAATTATGCTGCATTATTGTAGAGCGCTTAGAGACTTCTGATAAAGTAAGTGTTAGGCGCTATATAAGCAAGGATATTATTATGCTGCATTATTGTAGAGCGCTTAGAGACTTCTGATAAAGTAAGTGTTAGGCGCTATATAAGCAAGGATAATTATTATGATTATTATTACTTCTAATTCTTCCTCCTCTTCCAATTTTCGAATTGCTAACTTGTTTGCGATTCTAGTTCATATTCTTTACACCATCACATTTCCCCTTTGTTTAGGAATGGCTAAATAATGTAGACTTTCAACAAATCCTTTTTATTTTCAATTATTTCTTTTAATCAGACTTTGTAGAATATTCTGCATCGTGGACCATCGTGGAAGTAAACGGAACCGATGCCACCTTTACAGAAGACCTCAACAATCCCGACAGTGAATCATATCAAATACTGGCCCTAGCTATTCAAAACGCTGTAAGTCTTTTGATACATAACCAGTTGTGTAGACGGGAGTAAATTGTAATTTGGTCTAACGCCATTTGGTCCAACATCATTCGGTCTAGCATTATTTCATCTCATTCAATTAAAATGACGTATTTGTATATAACCATTTCTCCAAGAACCATTGGGTCTTTACCCATTCCGTCCAATTGCAACTTACTCGAGACAGATTATATAATGTTCAGCAAATAGCAATCACTACTTTCGTTGTTTCGATACCTTCTCCCAAGATAATGCAAAACTCTGGGTGGTAAAAACATTGTTATATATGGACGAATGCAAAACAACGATATCCACTCTTTTTACTGAGCTGGTTTGTTGATTTTTTTTTTGTGGGGGGGGGGGGGAGCTTGAATACATGTTTAACATGATTGTTTAAAACCTGATGCGGCTCGTATCTTCTTTAAATTAGGGCTAAAATACATAAAAGGCTCACATTCAATTGATGATCACAGTGATTGAAGATATAGGTCAAAATGATAAATCATCGCATCTAATTCACGTAATGCATCTTAGGAAATTGATTTAATGCAATCATATTCACAGGAACAGTTATTTATACTAATGTTCACTATAATATTTGCTTCCAATCAGATACGTGACCTCCTCATTCAAAAGCTGAGTGGAGACATTGGTGAAGGGACACTAATCGATATTCAGATCAATGGTTTCCGGTCAGGAAGCATCATTTCTGATTTTATTATCAGTTTTACGAACGACCTGGTATCTCAAGACCCAGTTATGCTACAGACTGTTATGTATGGTCAAATCTTTGATGACAGCTACTACGCCAACGACACGTCTACATCCACTGTGTTACGAATGCTCCAGAATTCAAGCGGTTTAACCGTAGGAGGTTTGTTGTTTTCTATGTTAAAAAATACCTCCCAGGGATCATTTGAAGTTTATACATTTGCCAAAAGATTTGCTAAAAGTAGGATATATATAGAAGGATTAATTACTATGGTTTTTAAACCTTTTCTCTTCACAAACTCTGTTTTTTTAATTTTTTTTAAAAATAAATTTTTGGGACGCCCCCAGTTGGGTCTCAAGGAGTCAGTGGGAAAGGCCCATGGGTTATTGGAATTCCAAATTCCTTTTTTCCCGTAACAGGCAATTTAGAAAAGCGCAGCAGGGAAAACTTAACCATTCGTTCTCAATTTATATTATGATACTTTCATCGTGCTGTATCTTCGATATTCTCAGTAAAATTATAATAAATGAATCAGATGTTAATCAACAACCGTACCATAATCTAGTTTACCCCTGTTTCATAATCAGAGTTAGCCTTTGTTAATTGCATAATCTGAGTTGAAATTTTACTATAACATGACATTCACGATTTCCTTCTCTGTTTTTATATAATTAGTTGTAGACAATGCGGAGTGTGAAACTGTTGGCATCTGTGGCGATAACGCTGTATGTGTGGAGACGAATAAATCTTCCGAAGACCTAGATGGGTTTGTTTGCGGGTGCATGGAGGGTTTCATCGATGTGCTCCAAGGCCGTTTGACTGGCAGCCTAGACTGTAGAGAAGGTGAGTAGCTGTGGCCTAGGGTGCGTTTATTGACAACATTTTTGCCTAGAATCAGGTTTCTCAAACGTCTTTCAGGCAAATTTTGAAGGTGATATACGCAAAGCCTTTTTTAAACGTCTTTAGATATGGGCATATCTAAAGACGCAAAAAGGTGTGTTTTAAATGTGACATACAGCCAGAATCAGGATTCTGAGACATGATAAACGCAAAGCTGTTTTGAACCCCACATACAAATCGGACCTTCCCCGGCTAATCTCCGGTTTAGCGAAATAGTGCGCACCGTGTGCTATGCCCTAGTTGACCTCCGAGCAATTCTCAAACGGCGCAACGAAACTGCGCAGAGACAAGGCCTTTTTTAATCGTGAAGAGACGATAAACGCGACATCCCGAAAATCACATACGTATAGTGGGGTTCGATAGTGGGGTTTGATATGTACATATCTAGTGGCAAGACCCGATAAACGCACCCCTAGATACTTAGGGAGATGATGAGCATGTGCCCCTTGAAAAAAAGTGTGATGGTTAATAATATTTAAAAAGAAACAAATCAAGAAAAGAGAGAAAGGAAGAGGGAGAATAAGAAAATAATAAACAATCTCCCGCACTCCATGATTATGTAGCCATGTCAAGTCGCATATCATTTTTCGAGTTGAGCTATTGCCCCACACCACCAGCTGTGCACTCGTACGTAGGATGTATTCTTGAAAGTGCATGGTCGAGAAGTGTGTAAAGTCATGGGGCAGGTTAGGGCTGGGTTAGGGGCACGTTTGTGGTAGGGAGTGTAGGTTTTAGAGAGTGAGGCGAACAAGTATTGCATTGTATCCAAAGAGCACGTTTCATCGTTGCCCTTTTCACTTTTTTCAGAATTGTAAGCGACTTGATTAGTGTCGATATTGAGTGATTTCATGTTTGGTGTTAGTGTTAGTGTTAGTGTTTAGAGCAGTCAAGAGCTCTTAAATCGAGCGGAGAATTTGTTGATGAAATTAAGAGCCCGATACCGATATCAAAATCAATAGCTTAACACCAGCCGTGACGTCACCACATACTTGATTTTACGAGGATGATTTAAAATTAGTACATCAAAACTAAAGATATCATGAAAAGTACAGAATAAATTTACACCTATTTCTCTGGTCTTAGAAAATAACTAATTTTAAACGAAAGAATATATGAATTACCTGTTTCACATATTTCTATTTGATCGTCAGACAATAAATTGGCGTCGTTCGTGCGTTGACTGTGTGCGGGTACAACACTAACACCGAACTGGAAATCAACATTTGCTTAATCCCTAGGGGCTAGTGTTAGTGAATAGGACATTTGTACGTAAAATATTAACACCAGCCACAAAGGTCGGTTCAGCAGACGACAATTTTGCAAAATCGATAACACTAGCTACCGGAAGTTGACGATATTCAGAGGTCAAAGCCTTAACACCAGCTGATTTCCATTTCGTTGTTTAGGCTGGTGTTAGTGTTTATTAAACACTAACACCAGCCTGAAACACCCAACTTGAAATAACTCATTGTCGGCTTAAACCATAAACGTTTTGCTCCGTACAACATGTAATTAAGACAATATATGATATATCTTTAACAAATGTATTATTGTTTTCCTACAGAAATTGGATCTACCGAAGATCCTAATTCTTCTGGATTAGGTATGTGTCTACAATGCTTCATTAAACTAACATGTAATGTAAACTAGGAATATATTCGATACTACTAATGTATGCTTTGGTTAGAACATTTATTTATCCATTGAAAGCTCGAAAAGTTCTGGTAAGAACCATCGATTCACTTTAAGAAGATAACTACATGAATACCAGGGGCATACAGGGACATAAATGGTCCGAATTCAGTCCGTATGTTGTGTTATTTCGATTATGAGGGCATTTTAAGAACTGTCCTTGTTCAAAGGACATTAACTTGTCTAAATATTCTTCAACAATATAACATAACTTTGTTTAAAGCTCGAATAATATTCCACGTTTTCCACAACTCTCCCTTTAAACAGCTCCCTGGGAGGCAGTGGTAATCGCCATCAGCGTATGCGCAGTAGCTGCCTTGCTTTCCTTCTTCTGCTGCCTAGCATACATGATGATGGTCCAGAGGAGACGCTTTTACAAACAAAGATTCCAGGACGACATGCAGCCCGATCCAAGACGTGGCGAGCGTCCATATTCATACGGTTTCGGCGACGATGTCATTATGAGAAATGTGGTAAGATCAGAGATAAAGAATGAAAAGGAATGATAAGAAGATATAATGGAAACTGAAGGATTGTTTGTCTGACACCAATATGAATCGAAATAGAAAATAGAGAAAATGGCATGAATTGGGATCTAATATGGTTTAGAGTAAAGTAGTTGTTTTTTTACAAAATAAAAAAGAGAAAACTTTAAAGAAAATTCATATGGAATAATGTTTATTTTAAATGAATATGGCTTAATTTAAATCCACTAGTGCATGTAGTTTATAAGAATCGATAATTTCTGTTCATTTTTATTTATATGTTTATATGACATGTGTCCATTTCTACATTTCTATTTCTATCTCATAGAATTACCATGCTGGCGGGGCTTACCCTGAGGGCCGAGGTGCAGATGGACCCATGTTCTTCGCCAAGGTGATCGATGGGTCTGAATCCATCGAATCCGACATCGATTCGGTACTCGATCCCCACATCGAGAGATACGGTCACTCTATGCTGAGGATGAGACAACCCCCCGGGCCTAACGTCCTACCAGAGACTGCGCTGGTGCCCATCTCCAGGGGTAACAGGAGAACCGATGCGAGACAGGAATACTCACCGGATCTATCGGTAAGCGTCCGATGTCAATTAATTACCCCCCCCCCCCCAGTTCTATTTAGGGTACGCGTATGAATGCTCCCTCCCTTTGAAATCACCCCCTAAGTCCGGTGTGTAAAGTCAATACGGGGCGATTTTTTTGGTGTTTATTACGAGGCCGGACTTTGTTGCGTAAAAAGTACCCCTTTACCGGAGATTTTTGGAACATGAATGCGATCCCTCCGTTTCCGGATTGGGGGGGGGGGGGGGGGGTCAAATGTCAGATACAAATTATGGTAGTATGTGTCAAAGATTGAGCATAACGATTTATAGGACCCTCACCATACAAAGATAACTTAGCAATTGAATAGGATTGTGTAATTAACCACGATGTACGACTAACTGACTGTACGACCGATCCATCAATCGTACAATCAATTACTCAGCTTTGTATTACGGGGCACAGGTAAAGGAAGAAAATAATGTTCTTTTTTTTTTAAATGGCAGATGGGAAGCATGTCAAGATGAAATGTCTCGTGAAATGATTCCTATTGAAATGCTGTCATATTAAAACAAAATATATGACAAGATATATGTTTGGACCAAACAGTCATGCCGCATATGAGATACCCCATGCATACATTTATGTGTGCATAGCATGTGATTCTCATCAATACTAATTATAGATTTCTTGATTCCAAAACATCGCAGTGTACTACAAATCAACCTATCTCGATTTTGTCCAACTCGTTTGTTTAGCAGTCTTTGCATCCTGTTGTAGACGAATCCGAATTATTGTGTAATAACAAAGAAGTCATCAATCTTTTTATCCAACTATTTATTCATACGACATTTTTTTCCATTTTGTTTCCATGTAGGGTAAAGGGCCTGCAATCATCTACAACGACTTGGCTATGCATTAAGTCCTCGAATGTTGGTAGTGGAATCTGACACACTTAAGCAACACGGGAAGCTTGTACGTCGTAATTACGTCACGTGTCATTACTGCACGTAAGGGGCGCCTTCCCCAAAGTATATCCCAGTGAAATCGGACGTATAGGAAAATATGTCAGATAATGTTTACTGCTCAGAAACGCTACTAAATTTAATACGCTTTATAAATCTATAACTGTTATCCAGATCAAGTACTTTTATATTTTCAAGAACTCCACTTGCCTCCGACTGAAAAGAATCATCGTCAAAATTATGCCACTTAGTATTTGTAACTTAATTAACTGCCCTCCATGACTTCAAAGTTGCTCTAAAAACCCATCTCTTTCTAAACAGTGCTATTTAATCATGTCAATGTAGCGTAATAATTTGTGTGGTTTAAGTTTACTCCATTTTAGTTAAGAAAGTTATATGTTTGTGAAAGTAATATGTACAGCGCCATGAGCGTCAGAGCTTGGCGGATACCGGCGCTATATAAATATCCATATTATTATTATTATTATTATAAAGCTCATAACAATATGAGTCCAGCTTACATTTTCCATAAGATCTCATCTAATATTCCTGCACGAAGACTTAGATCTGCAGACCAGCACTTCCTACAAAAACCTCAACAGCTCAACTCAAGTCCACTATTACATGGCATTGGGAGCAGCCGCCCCTTGCCTCTGGAATTATCTTCCGCCAGTCTTCAATATAACAAATATTGTAGTCCCCTTTCTTAAAACTTACGTTAAAGTTTACTTAAGTCTTTATATTTGTAGTTAGTTATTGTAGTTATTTTATTCATGTATAAACAGATAAATGATATAAGAAGTCATGTATAATGTGCTTACTTTATAATGAATAAGTTTTATAGAATTACCTGACTGAAATGTTAATTTATTTTATCATAAGAAAACGTAGTGATTATCTTAATGTAGTGCATTTTCATTTTTGTTTCATATAGAAATAAGGAAAGTAAGTTATAAATCTGTAAACAGTACTATGGCTACATTGTTAAGCGGATAAAGAGACTTCAAAATGTATAATGCGCAAATCACAAATTAATCTAAAATATATTAAGAAAGACCAATAAATTATCAAATTTAGATAATGGAAACAGAACAATCCATAACCATTGAAATATTATGTATGATATTATAATCATCAACAGAATATAATCAATGTTTCGACCGTTATTTTGTTTGTAATGTGAGCAAAAGAAATAAATATCCATGTCAAATTTTCATTGGACAAATAAATAAATAAAATAAAGTCATTTAAAATATATATGTGCTTTTTGGGTATGAGGTTCACACGAAACCCACTTGCGTGTTGATTATATATGGGGGTGTTTCACAAAGCCCTTTTCCAATGACAAATCACACAAATCTGTGAAATCTGCTGATTACCAATCAGAAGCAAGGATTTCACTAGCTTATAACAAAAACTGTCATTTGTCACTGATCCCAAGTCTGGTGAAACATCCCCAGGTGTCTGTGGCATGATAGACGTTTGAAAGGTTAAGCGGTTTGTTTTATTTCTTAAACGGGCCCACCTTTAAACGGCCCCACCTAGGGCATGGAAGAAATGCAAATAAATGGCACAAAGATATATTTTGAGTACTAAGATATTAAAGAATAAAAAACATATATGTATCTTACCAAAGAAATATCTTTGGCAGCAAACAACACACAATCAATTAAACGTGGAAAAAGCTTGCATTGCACGCAACATAATTATGCGTAATGAAGCCCCCTAATA
Source organism: Strongylocentrotus droebachiensis (assembly GCA_035222895.1). NCBI lineage: Eukaryota > Metazoa > Echinodermata > Echinoidea > Camarodonta > Strongylocentrotidae > Strongylocentrotus > Strongylocentrotus droebachiensis. The sequence goes on along the minus strand of JAVYIG010000185.1, from coordinate 314,726 downwards.
TTGAGAGTGAATGCGTGGTCGACTATTTACGAGAATGCCGAAAATACTAGACGTTTTATAGTTTCTGGCAACATATGATACCATCGAAGCCCTAATATCCTGCTAAACGATATACATAATTGTGTCAATCATGTTAGTAGGGTACTGAAGTAATAACGTGATATTCGCTCGTCGTCCATGTTACTGGTTATCATGAAAGCAACGGGCTGGAGCACCTGGAGCAGCACATATTGGGTGTTTGGGGCTGGTGTGATTATCAGACCATGTTTGAGCACAACAAATAATAATAATTATCTTTTAAAGTCCACTCCAAATTTTATTAAACCGAAAATGGAAATTCTTTTTGCCCAATTGATCGTGAGCCCGGCAGCCACTAAGCAGCGCCAGATCGACGTTGCTCTATCCCTTATTGTTGAACATTGTTTGGAATCAGCAACTTTGACTACTTAGTCATTATGACGTCACACTTCATTACTCTATATGCATCAAGTATTAATAAACTGGTTGACAGGGAGACAAACATATCGGTATTTTTAGATAGGTGATCTTTAATAATCACAGGCTTAAAAAACAAACATTGTCCAGAGGTAACACAAATATTTTCTGTACAGTGCGTACACAAAGAAGTGTACACAACTTTGGTAGCTGCTAACTAAACATTGATAAACTATGTGACCTTGAATCATATTGCAATGTAAAGGTTGTATACCCTGCCTAATAATACCATATTCATAAATGTGCTGCCATGGATGACTGAGCAGCAGGTTTGTCAGATTAGTATTGTCAAAATCCTCTTGTACCAAGTTTGGGCTGTAGCAATAAATGTGAATCAAAACCCACCGTGTGCGTGTTATCTCATTCCAAAAAAACACTCGCTTACTCATACTGAATAGGTAATTGAAAGGATAAGGTGTAAATACCAACTCAAAGTCAATGAAATGCTTATGCTAAGCAAAACTTTTGATATTTTCTTATTATGATTGCAATCTTGCATTCGTTTGCATCCCTCGTTTAAGGCAACCCTTCTCATTGAGTGATATAAAATAGTTAAAGTTTATTTGGGATATTGTCCTTTTTATAAAAGTCTTCTGCCCATTTCGTTGATACTTATCATCATATGTGTTCCTTCTGGTTTAGTAACCTTTGATTTTGTATTCGCTGCTCGAGGTAAACACATTATGCTCCTTACGCGTGAAAATGGCACAGTGGAACATAGAAAAGCTAGACATCATGAGACAGAAAGGTTATTAGGCTGTTCAAAATAATTAAAGGTTATCCTAAATGCGGATTCTAAACAAGGTTCTGTGAAAGCTTAAATACAATGATACACCGGGGCGGTGGGCATAATTTAAATTTTAAAAGGATTTAAGACCAAAGAAGCACATGCATATAGCCTAACAACAATAGTTCCATCATCCCACATTTGGTAGAAGGCGATTTTGACAACACTTCTAAAGACCCTGGTGGTCAGTCAACCGTGGCAAAAATATTATGAATATGGTATCATTGTACAGGAAACAAGTTACATCATGAAATAGACTTCAAAGTCATATTGGTTATATTTATTTTTAACGCATATCTCGGATTTTCGGTTTGAATAGCAAGCAAAAAAGTAGAGCAGTCTGTAATGCTTTACATTCCTGATGTTGACAAAGTAATTGAAAATTGACATTTCTCAATCACTATGTTGCTACTATAATTGATCTAAGTTTGAAGTTATTGTATCACTTGCATTGGATCGTATATTTACAGAATGTTCCTGGATGGATACAACAATGGGTTAGGCAAACATGACACACATTTTTGTATTGCTATCATCATGTCTCCGTAGTATCGAAATCTATAATGCACCCTGTCAGTTTTCATTCAGCATCTACATCTAAATACGAAGATGACAGCAATATTATTGGTTACCAAATTTTACTATGCATTAAAGTCACCCATAACGCTTACAAAGTGCGTCACAAAAATGAGAAGGGGGAAAAACTCCTTTCACATTTAGAACGTAATTAGATTTGGTGATACATAACTCATGCAATATAAGCAAAACACAATAATTTTATTCATCATAATCTCTGGCAATAAATGATATATTTTAGGTGATTTTTTCCATATTCTAATCATTGTTGAAAGTCTATTAAGATATTTTGAGAAGAAAAAAAGGAGTAAAACAAATATAAATAACATATTAAATTTGTGACAACGATATAGCTACCATTTTTTTCATCTTCAGTTAGTTTTATTTAGCATATAAGTTACTTATGTCTGAATCACTAGAATAAGATTTTGTCCTAGGGGAATTTATTATCACAACATCATTGTCTTTTGACTATGTGTTTTAGCGATGTATCTGAATGAATTTCGATGCAATTCGCCATTTTAGACTTTCCTGTAACTGCATAATGTTCAAGCCGTAATGGTGAGAAAACATAACCTTTCTATTTCAGCTCTATAATGTATAGTTATGTGACTCTGTGCACTACTATCGCACCATGGGTATATTCATTTGTCAAACTCTGTCAGCCCTCTCCATGCCAGTTAGCTTTACAATTTCAATGACAAGAGATTGATGGTATTGTAATTGATTTGTTTCATAATTTTGAGTTAACCAAAGGTTTATTACTTTCGTAAGGTAGTGCTAATACGAGAAAAGTGTCGACACATGTCCCCTGTAAGTAGCAAGTACTTGGTACCATAACGAGAGAGGTGGAACCTTGTTTATTTGCAGAATACACCCAGCAACAATCCAAATAGTATGTACCACAGGAGGAAAATAGAATAGGACTGAATGATGATGGAGTGTTAGAAAGAGGTTAGGGGGCAAAATGGAGAAAGATAAATGGAAGGGACAGACGAGAGAGAGAGAGAGAGAGAGAGAGAGAATGAAAGAGAGTGAAAGAGAGAGAGAGAGAGAGAGATAGAAAGAGAGAGAAAAGGAGAGAAAGAGAGAGAACGAGAGAGAGAGAGAAAGAGTAAAAGTGAGATAGAAAGAGCAAGAGAGGGAGGGAGAGAACGAGAGAGAGAGAGAGAGAGAAAGAGAGAGAGAGAGAGAGAGAGAGGGAGAGAGGAAGGGGTGGAAATACATGTATGCAATAAGAGTGTTAAGAGAGAGATATCGTAATAGAGTTTGGGAGGGAGAGAAAAGGAAAGACTGACAGATATAGATCACCAATACAGAAGCCTTTATATATAAAATGTGATCTCGAAAATAAATGGACCGAAATAAAATTGGTGAAAGGTGTACCAGTTTCTTTATGTTATATATATATATATATGGGTATATATATATATATGGGTATATATATATATATATTATATACATGTATAATATATTCCATCGCAACCGTGTCTACCCTATCTATCTGATATGATTTACAAATACCTCAGTCACACCAAGAGAACGATCTCACACTGACTTCTTATCATGCTTACCAACAAGGGTATCGTTTCACGGAACCTCAATAAGTACAAGTTCACCAACATCCCACTGACATGTTGATTATTCTTTTCTTACATGAGTTCCAGTGGATGCCATTGAACTTGTGCTTATCACAGTTTCGTCAAACGGTGCCCAAATCTTGTTTATTCAGGGTATTGTTACTTTTCGTAATGTCTGCTATCGGTCTGATGTAGGTATCGTAAGTGTGACTGGGGTGTTCAAGGCTTGACATTTGCTCCAGGGCGCCAAGTATCGGTCAAATTAGTGAGTAGTAGAAACACGTCACTGACACATGCAACTAGCTCATCCATCATCTCAAAATGGACAAGGTTATGACATGATATTGTGAGGACTTTACAAATAATGGCAAACAAAGGTCGACAGTAGCTACTGTAGAGTTGATTATCATAGGAAATTATAAAGAAGTTTACCTCTATTTATGATTGACACTGACGAACGATGAGTTTGATGGAGACCTAACACTACCAGATATATATTCTTGAAAATCAAGTTCATGGCACAGGCTACTTTTGTTAACGATACTATACAGGCATCTTTGTGTAGACAACGTTTATCGAGCTGGACTACTTACATCCACGTTTTGTGATTCTGTGTTGCATGAAATGCGTCAATTGAGTGGACTATCCAAGCACGGATTTAATGATTGGATATCGGGCCAAAACAATAAAGCAGAACCTATTATGTCAATAATCGAAGGTTATCATGAAAGATCGGTGGTAACATCTTTCGTCACAACCTTGTGTTTTTAGAGTCACAAAGTGAATGTTATGATATTTCATTGGACTTCTCTCCGTTTTTGTCATCATGGAACACCGACAAATTAGGATACTATACATGTGGAATATCATTCTCAGTTCAGTGATTTTTCTTATGAGCGCAAGATCAAATGGTAAGAGCTGAAAGACCCAACACTATACATTTAAACTATTTATACAAAATACTGTACATTTGAATTATAAATGAGGTATGGACAGTCCTTATATGAGTACCTAGCGGAAGTGGCTTGGCCATCGGTTTATGAATTACTCTAGTTCGGGTGTACATTCCCATCAAACAATTTAGGGTAGTGCCCATAAACAAGTGACCTATTTGATACTCTTTTAATGTCTGAATATCAAATAATTTCTACAATAAACACAAGTGGTTATTATGCAATAGTATTTTCTCATTATGCTTCTAATATAATTTCCATTCAAAACTTCCCGCACTTTAAAGGGACTTGTAATTTGTTCCACAATTTCGCCTCATTAAAATAAGCATTTATTGAATTAGATTTATAAGAATCATTGAATAAAATTAACTTTAATGTTAATGTGTTGCTTGAGAAAAAGATATCCAATAGTAAATCCAATACTTTGTATTTCAATAAAAACGTACAGGAGCCGTAACGCTGTCGAACGCTGGAAAGGATTATGTAACGGTCATTGATTATATAACGGTCATTGATTATATAACAGAATTTGAAGACATCCCAATAACTGATGGAGCTACAATACCCCCTGAAGAGTCTGCAAACCCGACTGGGATTACAGATACAACATCGTCAACAAACACGGAGGCTTCTACGTCCGGTACATCGACTCTACAGTCCACATATACAACAGCTACTGACATCTCAACTGATCTGACAAATGACCAAACTACAATCCCTTCAGAAAGCACAAACACAATAGCGTCGACTGGAACTGAAGTTGCATCGGGAACATCCTTCCTACAGTCAATCTTTACTACATCTTCAGATACGCAAACTGATCAATCCACTGAACAACCTACACACCCATCTGAAATCTCAGATACTTTGTCCTCAATCAGAATGGAAGTTTTAACTGGTACATCGACTGAGCAGTCTACCATCAAGACATCTTATGTTAATCCAACAGATCTAATGACTGAACAATCTACACATCCTACTGTAATCACAGAATCATTATCAACCGGAACGACATCTCTAACCGATTCATCGTCGTTACATTCAACCCCCTTTTCAGCATCTGCTGACCATACAACCGACGCACCAACTCGGCAACCTCCTTTTCTAACCGACACGACTTTGACATCAAAGATAACTGAGATATCTTCTACTGGAAACGCACAAACGGAAACAGACTCCACACAAACACCACCATCCTTCACAGATCCCGGGACTGAGGAGTCTAAGACCACCGCTGACAAGGGGAAGACCGAGTCATCCACAACCATGGACATTGTTACGTGGACAACCAAAGAACAATCAACTGCACCACATACGGAGCATGCAGCCACAACGACCAACTTGTTGACCACGCAGCGACAGACCGAGCCAAGGGAAACAACGGTGAAATCAACAACGGTCCCTACAGGTACGATTATATACGGTTAGACTTGGAAAATATATGTTATGGATTTGTAATTATATTTTATATATTAGTTAAGGAGATGAGGATTGTGAAGATGAATGCTTTTCGGAGTGGTGCTATCAATTTAGCGTTGTATTGAAGATAGATAAGACTTCAACAAAGATAAACGAGCTATTCCCTGAGACATAAAGTCACAAGAAGACGTTTGCCAACGTGGTTGTTTTTATACAGTTGTGTGTTATTATCATACCTTTCAAAGTCACTGTCAATATAATGATGATACATTGAGCCAACAACAACAAATGAAAACATGGGAAATATTATTATGCATTGAAGCTAAGATAACAAATCTGGTAAGGCTTGTATAGATGCCCTATTGTTATTTTCTTTCACCACTTCTCAATATGAATACACAGTTATAAACTTATTCATAATAATAATGGCCTATACATTTTGGCCAAACTGCTTTTTTTTTCAATTCAATTCAATAATGGTTTATTATGTAATTTCAAAATACATGCATGATAATATTACATGAAAAGCAGCAGAAGCTGGATTATTCATGTGTACATGTTGACATAATAAAGTGACAGGTTGCATTTTTAAATATTTATTTTTTATTTAGTCATGTCTGTTGCAACTTATAAATATGTTACACACATGTTTTGATATTCGAAGGTTGCATATTGCCAGCGGATCTCGATCCTGATATTTACCCGAGCATTAGGAAGGACCGTTACGACGTACTAGACTTCATCCTTCTTTACTGTCCGCCACCTCCTTATGTCTTCCATGGAGAGGTTTTCTCCCAATGTATGGAGGCAGGGTGGTCACCAGATATATCTGGCAACGCGTGCTACGGTAAGTGTAAAACATGTACATTTCTACAGCTACATGAGATAATAAAATGTACAAGTACAGTAAAGACTTGGATAATGTGAGACCCGCTTGGTTTTTATCATTCATCTTTTAAATCAATTTTCTTTCGATTTGGAATTAAATTTCATAACGACCTTGATTTGAGTGTAGAGCTCCTTTATATTTTGTTATTAACATAAACAGCGAGCAGGTTCGATAATAAACCGTATTCATTGATTAATTATGTCGATTTGTTTGTATAATTCTTCAAAACTCTTATAATGATGCCAATATAAAAATACAGGTGCTTATGTATATGTCTTAACAATAATAATGATATAATATATTAATGAAACTCGTTGATTTCACCGCATTTTAAATGCTTTCCTGTTTCAAGAATTTCGTCGTTAGATGTTGTGTTTTATTTGTTTGTTTCCTTTATTGTTCGTATTATCTAAATTTATATTTTTTGTGTAGCTCCCTGCTCATCCGCATCAGTACCATCCTATCTAACCCATAGTGATGAATCGTCTGGGGAGAACAACAACCAGTATGACCATGGAACCACCATAGCTTTTACCTGTACTACCTCATGGAAGGTGTTGAGCGCTTCGCCTAGCCCCATGTGTGTCGATGGAGTGTGGGATGGCATGGATTATCCGACCTGCAAAGGTATAGCATTTACATTTTTTCTTCATGCATCTTAATTATGCAAACTTCGAATGGATGATTTATTTCACGTCTCCTTTGAACATTTTGAATGATTTTAAGTAAATGTACTACACAAAATATTTTTTTGTGAGATAATGAAAAACTGAGTCTCAAATTTGAAAGAACATAATATTGAAATGACAAAATCATCTTTGTTTGATCGAAATCGGTTCAGAGACGGCTGAAATATAACGATTTATAATACTTGTGTACCACCACAAAATATTAGATATATACAAAAATTTGAAAAAAACGTTGAAAAAAAACGAAATAACGCCTTTTACGTCGTATTTCAGCCAATGCCGGTGTTGGCTTTTTTGTTGGGATTTCCGTGTTGTTAATATTACCCACAATTAGCCGGCTCAAGTATTGTTATTCTAAAATAAGTAATTAATCAACGGTCACCATGTTTTCTTTTAAACTGAAGCTGAATTGATACGATCATATTGCCTAAATTTCACATATTTTTGGGTCTAAAATTACCTTCATAGCAGTTTTAGGTTCTAAAAAGGAACTATAAATGTCATAGATAAGAATAAGAGCAATAACCATGCGCTTTGAAAACAGAACTCAACTATCCCTTTAATAGTGATAGCTTAAATTACTACTCCGTAAATGAACTAGCCTCTAGTTATTCTAGGCATCGTTTCATAAAAACTGTCATAAGTACAAGCTCGCTGAAGTCATACTGAAAGCTAGGTATCAACATTGGCATGCCTTTCAACAGGATTTCGGCGAACTTTAATGTAGACGCCGTTTTAATCAGAGAATAACCCAAGTTAATTTACAGCTTTCTCCCTCCTTCTTGTATTGAAGATCGTCTTTTACTTTTCACTCCTTGTTCTTTTATCAAACCAGACCCAGTGTGCACTCTTCCGGCCGACATGGATACTGATACCATTGTAACTCCATCGCAAGTTGAATACATGTTGACCGACTTCATCATTCTCTACTGTCCACCCGTACCTTACGTCACGAGAGGAGCAACTTTCTCTGTTTGTACAGAGGGGAGATGGGATCCAGATATATCAGATAATGCTTGCTATGGTAAATTACACTGTATAACATACACACCACTAACATATTTCATGGAATAGCAATAACGGAGATAGAATTTTTATTGTATTTGTTTATTATCAAGGTGATCTACGATAAAAAAAAATAATAACGAAATAAGAATCTGCATGAAAATTGTATAAAATAAAAAAATGAAAACAAACATAAAACTTATTTTTCATATAAACAATGAATACAATGGAAAGGACATAACAAGTTTGACAATTAATATAATTCTATGGTTAATACTTCTAAACGGGTTTTAAGTTATAATGGCATATAAGATAGCACAGTTTGCACCGAATAATATACAATTGCACAATGAACGGGGAATGTTATTAGTTTTGTATTTTTTCTCACAGCACCTTGCGAGTCGGTGGATGTGATCGGACCTCTAGTTTTCAGACAGACATCAGGCCTAGTTCGGGAGAGCAAATATACCCATGACTCAATCCTATTATTCAGCTGTACAAGGGGCATACTCTCAGGACCTAGTGAGATAGCCTGTGTTGATGGGAGTTGGGACCCCATCAATCAACCAAACTGCATGTGTAAGCTTTACAACCTTATATTCCTAAGACCTTTTCAAACCCTGACAGTTCATTTGTTTCTAGTGTGTGAATGAATGGCAACTGGGCGCGACAAACTTCCTACCCGCCTTCACAGATGTCTATGTTATAAGATGAAGAATTGTCAAGCTTATGTATTTTAAAACAGAAATATCAGGTCAACCCAGTCATGTCTGAACGAGGTTTTACACTCACTAATGACCTAATTTTCTTGTTAAAGCCCCACTGCACAACGTTTAGCTACTTGGGCCCTCTATATAGCAAAAAATGCATAATCGGTACCCCATGATCCTCTTTTTCTTACGTTAAATGAGAGCCGATTTGATGAGATAACCACCTGTCAGTGACCTTGCAGGGAGGTCTAATCCCCCTGGCCAAACTAGTGCAAATGGGCTTTAAGATATAATCACTGGTAATCGACACTAAGGTAACACCCCGATACATGGTAAAAGACCTTTAAAAGGCTTCTATTTTGAGCAACTAAATTATTATCAATATTAAGTATATTAATTCCAAACGTTGAGCAATACTAGATTTCTAGTTTTCTTTAATAATCATATTGACTACCTTTATATTCGACTTCGGTTTTGTCCACTCTGTTATTGCGGATGGAAATGTTTACGTTAATTTCATTAATATGCACACATGTTTATATGCATTATCATAGTTGCTGGAACAACGACAGGGGTCACTACATTAGAACCTAAACCGGTCTTCACCCAGGAGTACTTCACTCTTCCACCAGATGGCGAGAGTAAGTTTTTATATTTTTGTTTATTCATCATATATGTACATACAATACATATTAAGGTTAAAGGCACAATGGAAAGACAATAAAATCGAGGCCATTCATCGTATTCATGGATACTTGCATTTAGGCTTTGATGCCCGTAAACCTATACCTTATTTAGTTCTTGTTTTTGCCTGAATTTATATACCCAAATGAAGTCCATTACAATGAAATGAAAAACATCTGCTTTTCCTGTATTACCTGTATTATGTAGAGGTGTCGTGGTCGAGTGGATACGGGGTAATAATAAATGCGCCTCAGAATAGAATTTCTAGATAGACGGCGCTATAGAAATTCATATTGCTATTATTATTATTTCCAATGTGCATTACTCCCCAATGTTGAATTTAGATGAGGCGAAACTTGATACAGCTTCGTTATCATTATCAAGAATACTCTGGAGGTGTATACACAGTTTAGATTATTTGTAAACCTGCTCTTATGCTTTATATGTCACCGGACTGTCGCTCGCAAGGTCCGCGGTTCGAGTCCCGCCGCGGCAATGTCCTTTGAAAAGACATTGATCTACATAATTATGCCACTCTCCACCCGGTAGGATGCGAAAGCCAATGTAGTATGCTTAGCAATTTGAGTCTAGTAGCTCTTGCTGGAATGCTCCCCACCAGGGAGTGAAGAGAGTGCATATACACAGAGGCGGCCCTCCCGGGGGGCAGGGGGGGGAGCACAGTGCCCCCACTTTTTCAGATACCCCAAAAAGTGCCCCTTTTTACATAGGAAAAGTGCCCCTTTTATTTTGTTAGAAGTGCCCCTTTTACATAGGAAATGTGCCCCTTTTACTTTGACAAGTGCCCCTATTACTTAGTAAAAGTGCCCTTTCCCCCTTTTCACCTCTGACGAGTGCCCTTTTTATTTTTGACACGTGCCCCTTTTTCTTCGACATGTTCCCATTTTTCCTTTGCAATAAGTGTACATTTTCCATTTCTCATCAATCTTGAAATTATCTTGAATAAGTGCCCTTTTTAATCTCTAGTAAGTGCCTCTTTTCAGGTACGAGAAGTACCCCTTTTCACTTTTGATAAGTGCCCCCCTGCACCTCTGATTATTGCCCTATTCAAAACTAAGAGGAGCTCATTTTACTTTGACAACTGCCCCTTTTTCCTTTGTGAGAAGTGCCCCTTCTCCTTTTAATAACTACCCCTCTTTTAAACTCGAATGAGCACACCTTTCATTTTAACATGTGCCCCTTTTATTTTCTAATAAGTGCCCCTTTTACTTACGATAAGTGCCCCCATTAAAAAGAGAGAGCTCCTTCCCCTTTTCATAACTACCCCTTGCCCTTTCTAATAAGTGCCCCTTTTCCTTATGATAAGTGCCCCCATTAAAAAGAAAGAGCTCCTTCCCCTTCTCATAACTGCCCCTTTTAAAAATCTGAACGGTGCCCCCTTTTCATTCAACCAATGCACATTTTCCTTTATTATAAGTGCCCCTTTTACATTTTCATAAGTGCCCCTTTTCATATGTGGTCAGTGCCCTTTTTCACCTCTGATAATTCCCCTTTTAAAATTGATATGTGCCCCTTTTTCTTTCTAATAAGGGACCTATCCCCTTTCCGCCTCTTATAAATGCCCCTATCAAAATCTAAAGGGTGCCCCTTTTCCGTCGACAAATGTCTATTTCCCATTTTTTGTAAACGCCTCTTTTCACCTCTTATAATTATCCTTTGTACTTTGACACGTGCTCCTTTTCTTTTCTAATAAGTGTCTTATCCTTTTCGATAATTGTTCCCTTTTCATGTAATCATTAAACATGCCCCTTATTTAAAGCGAATAAGAGCAATTTCCCCGAAAGTTCGCTCGCTGCGCTCGCTCGCATTTACAGATGATATAATTATGTTACTTATCAAAGATCTTTTCAGTCTTCCGTGATGAGAATGTGCTGATAAGCCCATCACGATTGACCTTTTGCCTCTTTATAAGATGTAATTTTTCGCACTGCGACCTCACAGATCTTTAAAAAAAAATTATCGCTCGCTTCGCTCGCTCGTTAATACATATTCAGACATTACACCCAACTGTAAAGTATGATGCTTAAGCGATATCTTGTATGATGTATGAAGAGAAACAAATATTGAAATCATTCCTTATAATGTAATCACAATGTAGGGGTATATACCAATGTCTAAAAATTGTATATTTTTGCTTAGAGATTTCCCTCTGTAGGTGCCCCTTTTTTCTCCAGAAAGTGCCCCTTTTTGTTGGTGCCCCCCCCCCACTTTGGAAGTCGCTCGGCTGCCCATGCATATACATGTACATTGTGTGCGGGCAAGCCAGAATCCGATGATCGGGGGGTAATAACTGTAAAGCGCTTAGAAACTCGGAATTGGCTATGTATTAGGCGCTCTATAAGCAGAAATATTAAATATTATTTAACACTAGAAGATTGACACCTCTCTTATTTTCAGATTGCACAGTTTACCCGGCCATTCTTGACACTGACGTGTATGTGATCCCTCAGCAGTCTCGGCTTGATAACCGATTCATTCATGGAGATAGCTTTCTTCTCTATTGCAATGACACCATCTCTACTCCTATGATCTGGTTCACATTCTGCTGGGATTCTAGATGGTATCCTGATCCAGCTCAACGGTTCTGCTACAGTACGTACAGATGTATACCTCACGCCCAATAATAATAATATTTAGCTTTTATATAGCGCTTATCACAAATGTCTCTAAGCGCTTTACAAATATATTATTACCCCGGTCATTGTATTCAGTGCTTGACCGCATACACTGTGTTCACAATCTCCACTCCATGGGGAGCATTCCAGCCAGGCGTATACTTGAAGCTCAAAAACTGTTTGACCAACAATGACGGTCGCATCCTACCGGGTGTCCATTTAACACCTGGGTGGAGAGTAGCAAGTGCAGGTTAATATCTTGCCAAAGGATATTAGTGCCGTGTCGGGATTCGAACCCTCGACCTTCGCATCTCCAGTCAACGCCTTAAACCACTCGACCACGACAAAACAACGTTTTGCCCTTTGGGCATGATGCGTCATCAGACCATGGAGTATGTCCATTGTCAGACTGGCATTTGTCGCGCCATGTGAGAGTTGCACTGATAGACTGCATAGCTTTCATTATGGTGTTATCGCTTTTAAATTGACGCCTCGTATGCAACTGCAGCTAAAGTTATTCTTTACCCGATATATCACTGCTAGTTCATAGATTTTTTATTCAGATTGTATAATTTCTACCTAGTATTAGTTGTCTTAATCACAACTGATGCAGATGGGTACCTGACAGGAATTAATTCCTTAAAATGCTAGAGCGCCGTAATGGCAGCCGTGTTAAAGCCAGGGCAATAATCTGGAGTGTCAAGTTTGACAAACATGAGCGCATACAGGCGCGTACGCAGGATTTTTTCAAGGGGGGGGGGGGGGTTTAACATTTATAAATCGGTCCGGGGGGGGGGGGGGGGGGGGGGGTAAGAGGATACATTTTTTTTTTTTTTGGGGGGGGGTCTCGAAATTTGGAAATTTTACATTTTTACCCGTTGGGGGGGGGGGGGGGGGGGGGGTAAGGTCACCTTTTTTAGGTCGTCCATGGGAATAATTTATTTTTTTTTTTTTAAATAAATAAAAAATAAAAAAATAAATAAATAAAAAATCCAAAAGGGGGGGGGGGGGGTTTTAGGGTTTTTTTTTTTTTTTTTTTTGGGGGGGGGGGGGGGGGGTTTACACACAAAAAATTACCAAAGGGGGGGTTTAACCCCCCAACCCCACCCCCCCCCCCCCCCCCCCCCCTGCGTACGCGCCTGAGCGCATATTACTATTATTGCCTCCTGTTATTTTACATGATTTAAAGCACAAAAGGCAGAACCAAACTATGTTTATTCTATTTCGATCTTGCCAGTGTTAAGCATTTTGAGTGTAGTTTTTTTCCCGTCAGAGTATGGCAGTGATAGTTAAAATAAAATATTTTGGGGATGCTGTTCAAATAATGATATCGTTTCCCGTTTACCCTATCCTTGAATATTTCGGATCTGCATTGGCGTTTGTATTAAGTGCTTGTTATCGTAATTTGACATATAATGCAATATTAATCATCATTTCAGAGACATGCAATGCTCCATCTGTATCTAGCAACGTGTTGCATGTTCACAGTGATACGGGAGAGACATCGGATACATACTACCTTCACGGAAACACTATCGATTTTAGTTGCACTATACCAGATCGATCGACTTTGATCGGACCAAGTTCATCGATGTGCAGAGATGGGACCTGGGATCCTGCAGCCGTACCACTATGTGAAGGTGCGTGTGATGATAAACACACATGTGTGCTTAGATCAAGTTAATCAGCATTCGGGTATTATACAAATAATACACAGCAGTGAGAGCATTAGTAAGAATTACCCACACAAGGTACGTTTGGAATAGTTTCACACGCCCGAGTCTGTTCGGAATGTTTCCAAGGTACCGGGTGTTGGTAATTGTATCTGTATTGTATATTGTTGGTACACTGTAAAAAAGAATTTGTTCATTGGTAATTTTTACGTATTTTTTCCATGTAGAATTTACTTGAAAACATTAGTTTTGCCACTTACGCACTAAATTTAAGTCTTGCTAAGTCTTGTAGAACATACGTGGAATATTTAAGTAAAATCAAATACATAAGAACTTTAAGTAATTTCAGCTTGTATTAATTTAGTAATTTTAACTAAAAATCAGAAATTATACGTATTACTCAAACAATTTATGTTGATTATTCTTATCTTTTTAAAGTAAGGACCGATGCAGTGCGTAATAGAAATATTTACATAATTCATGAATATTCATTAAGACCAAATTAAACTATTTTTTAAATAAAACAATTCTTGTTTGTGGTTGAATGGAAATTTAAGGACTTTAAAACATTTACTAATTCATTTAACATGGCTAAGCAAAGACAAGACAATTTTTAATGTTACCCAGTTCAAAACAAATAAAAACTTGATATTTCAGGAAATTGTCAACCAATTTTCCTTTTAAGATGCTACGATCAAGTATATATAAAATTTGGAGCCTTTCAATATGTGTCGAATTGAAGCGTATGTAATAGTTTGTGATGGTGGTAGATATATATATATACGTTTAAATCTTAAATAGAAGTAGTGTTAGTGATTAGTTATTAATCTTAAATAGAAGTAGTGAATGATTAGTGGATGTTACTTGTTAGATTAGATGGGTACCAAATCGTGCAATATGTAATCCTATCATAGCTTTTTTTTAATTATCTAAAATGATTACAATACTTAAATTATTTACGTTAATGTAACTCGATTTAACTGAGTAAAAAATTATTCAGCAAAATAAGTCAATTCTACTTAAGATGCCGTAGGTAATATTTACTTAATAAAAATAAGGCAATTCTTTTCCTCAATTTTATTGAGTTATTTCGACTATTATTTTTTTACAGTGTATATTTATGTATATTTTTGGTTGTTATAACATTTTTTTTTTTCAATAAAAAATACTAATGACCGGTCATTAGTAAAATTACTTGTCAGGCAAAATAAATGACTGGTTATGTGTACGCTCTCAACCAACCAGAACAGAGCTCATTATGTTCAATTCATAGAAGGACAAATAGTAGAAGTAGGGGTTGTAATTAATATCGGCATTTAGTTTGCTTAACTTTATTGGGCTTTTCAAAATAATTTACTTAAATAACTAGCAGCCTCGTCAATATCATCATCATCATTATCATCATCATTGTTATCATCGTAATCTTCGTGACTATCGTCATCATCATCAACATCATGACCATCATCTTAATCGTTATGCCAATGTTTCATTCATGTTATATTTCAGTTTCATCTACGACAGACAGCTACTTGACTACTCCACTGCTCACCAATGTTCCAGTTATAACCTCTATGGGCGGTACCAGCGACATGACTGAGCCGTTGGGTAGTGAAACACCGAACGCATCTTCGTGGGTTACATCAGTACCAACAGAAAGAGGAACCGACACAACGTCTGCAACCGCCAAAGAGACCGTGTCTACCTTAGATTACGTGTCCCATATGACATCAGTTCGTCGCACCAAGCAGACCGAAGGGCTCACGACAATAGCCCCAACACCTGTACAAACTGAATCTGATCAAACAGATCAACCGACATCAGCTACAGCTGGTGATGACGTCACTTTTGGTACCTTGATCACAACTGTGTACGACGCATCCACCTTAGACAAGGAAACCACGGCAATGACGTCACAAAACATTCGAAGTGATACCGTGACAGAGACCCAACTCCCTATATTAACCTCTTTACAGTACAAACCAACAGAATATCCAACTTCGGTAAATGTAAACCCTACGATTGCAACACGAATCACCACGATCGACTCTATGACGACTGCAAGGTATTTTTCTGATCTCCACAGCACCTTGGATGCGACTAGTAAACCAACAGAGCCTGATAAAAAGACTACGTTACTGACGTCCAAGCTTGAGACTTCTACGACAAATCCATTGACAACTGAGACCAAAGGTTAATACTTTCACTAGCTTTAGTATTAATTTAGCCTTTCTATTGTCAACGTAAAATTTAGGAAAGCTATTTGATTGTGAACTGTGCGAAATTGTCATCATATATATTTTTCTATAAACCTATCGCCAAACACGGAAATATAAAATGGTATTGATCGTACATTGTCTTACAATCGCCAACCTCAATATTTGTTAAAGTAAGGAGAATTGTTCGTTGCTTGTTGTTATTACTATATGTAACGGTATGATCATGATTCGTCATTATAAATTATAATCAATGCATTTGTATTTACCGGTATTACTTCGAAGAGCCTGGGTGTGTGTTACCAGCTGACTTTGACCCTGATATCACGCTAAGTTTGACGAAGGATCGCTATGACGTCAGTGACTTTATCATCATGTATTGTCCTCCTCCACCTTACACGACTGTGGGTGGGATATTCTCTCAATGTACGGAGACAGGTTGGCTGCCTGACATCTCTGACAAGGCATGCTACGGTAAGAGGTACCTTCACATGCAAACCCAATCAGGGTGTCGTGACACCACTTCACATAATATATGTTTGCTTTCCAAACAAATGTTATGGTCAATTTTGTTGAATATTTGTTATGTTTTCCTGATCTAAGAAATTCTCTTTTGCTACTCATGTTTTTATTCTCTCCTTCCTCTTTTCAGCCTCTTTGAAAATGTGATATTGTATAAGTCAATTTCCATGAGGACCCTTGACAAAAACTGACCAGCCTTTAGCCCATTGTATATTCCTTTTGTGTACCTAGGGTCAACCCTTTGGTACACTCTTAGTAGCATGATGATAACGATTTAGCTACTGTGTAAAAATTTATACACATATAGTTTAGGTTGGGTGTCCTGCATGTTCGTTTTCTCCATATCCATAAGTTACATATCCTTATCAAATCATATCACAATTATTATTTGTATGTAGGCGTACCTCGTGCGCATTAAATCACCAAATGTAGCGTACGTGTCATGTTATGATGTTGGGTATGTTCTTCATCATGCATGTCACGTGTCGTTGGAATATATTTGAATCGTTATCTTGCCCATGATGACTTCAATCCTTATTGTTGACCTTCTCATACGCTTTCTTTAAATTGTTAATATATTTGAACAGCTCCATGTTCTGCGCCTTCTGTACCATCCTACCTAACGCACCATGAACAATCTATAGGAGATACACTGGGGGAGTACAAACATGGCGATGTTCTTATGTTCAAGTGTACTTTTTCTTCGAAAGCTTTGAGTCATGCATCTAGCCCATTGTGTGTCGATGGTGTATGGGATGACCTAGATTACCCAACATGTGAAGGTAGATAATAATTTACTACATGAACATTTGAAAATGGATAAAATGATTACCTGAAAGTGCAATAACTTCCAAGGATTTCTAGGTCAATAAGCTATTGTATGATATAACAAATAATTTTGAGAATGGGATCTATTTATAAAAATTACATCAAACCGAATCGATTCTTCATAGAGCAATTCATGTGAATATGAGAAATATGCTCAGTTGGGGTATAAACTTAGATTTATGGTTCTTGTGAGGCTTATTGCACTGCGCAACTAATTAAAATATTATATGAATTTAGACATTTAGCTTACACATCAAGAATCGATAAGCAAAGAGTTCCCACGATTGGCAAGAATATTTACAATTTTTAAAACGCACTTCATATTGTGATGCAGGATCTAAACCTAAACTTGCTAACGATTGTGATATTGTTTTTATTTAGACCCAGTTTGTACTCTCCCTACCGACTTGGACCCTGATATCATTGTAAACCCATCGAAAGACGACTACATCCTGGATGATTTCATCCTCCTCTACTGTCCACCCATACCGTACGCTACTAGAGGGACGGCCTTCTCTCTCTGCATCGATGGCAGGTGGGATCCAAGCATTTCTGATAACGCTTGTTACGGTAACAACTAACAATCCCCTTCCTGCTCTTTTCTGCAATAATTACCTCATTTTGTTACTTAAAGGAAAGTTTAGAAACTCATATAGTGATTGTAAATGGCTACATTTCCCCATTAGTTTTGTCATCATTTAATAACATTTCGAATAGTAAAACAAAAATGATTTGACAAATTTATCATACATAGGGCATTTGTCTAAATCTTCTTTATCTGATTAGTTTTTTAAACCGATATGTTTATGACTTTAATCCTTTTACAAATGTTATATTACCGGCAAAAAGAGGTGCACACAAATTAATGCAATGTGATGTTTAACTATGAAAGGTAAAGGAACTTGCGTTTAATTGTACGATTGTATAGACATGGTAGATCGAAAACGATTATCATAGTTTTCTATGACCCCAATATCTTAAAGGGGTTGTAGCATGACGAGGCAACGTGTCTTTTTCGTGGCCTGACTCGGGGCAAATCGGGATATAATCGGATAGAATACGACTACGGATGACGCGACCGCAGTATTTACGTGCGTGCAACATACGCAAAACCGAAGCGTGAGGAGAACTTCGGTCTGTTTCGCGAGCGCTAGTTCACGTTGACCGTTAATCAAGTCCATTCATTTACGTGCAGTTGTCTAAAAGAAGTCCTAGATGGCGTTAACAATCATTTCCTATGCTATACCCCCTTTATTTCTAGTATTGAAGAGAAACTTCCACGTTTTCCTTTTGTAGCTCCATGTGACACGCCTGCTGTTTCTGGACCAGTTACATACACGCAATCGACGGGACTCTACCGGTCGGGAAGGTACACCCATGACTCTGTGCTAGAGTTCACCTGTAGTAGTGGGTTACTGGATGGACCCGCTGGCCTGGCTTGCATTGATGGATCATGGAATCCCGATGTATTACCTACCTGTATAGGTACGAATTTACTATGTTTATAGATATTCCCTACAAAATAACTGTTTGCTGTGTATTATATGCGAATAGGTATTGGCATAAGAATTATACTTTACACATAATGCATTTATGATTTCAATTACAATTTCAATTTCGACTTTCTAGTCCAAATAAGTCAGCTAAAATATACACAAATCTTGGGTTAACTTTTGATAACAAGCTTACTTTTGAAAATTTGTGTTACACACAAATGTCGCTCAGCTTCATTTGCACTACAGAAAATCGGTAACATTCGAAATGTTATTGATAAATGTAAAAAAGAACGTTTGGTTCATGCTTTTGTTGTGTGTCATTTTTATTTTTCGGTTACTACGTCGCCAAATTCAAAGATTACAAACGATCCAAAATTCAGCAGCCCGACTAGTTACACGTACTAAGAAACATGATTCAATATCCCTGTCTTACGAAATGAACATTGATTCCCAGTCCAGACATGCATCTAATTTAAAATATTGTCTAATTAGCTTATGAATGTTTGTTTTATGAATTTGCCCCCTCGTATTGAAATGAATAACTTAATGTATATAAACCAGTAAAAAATATTCGATATTAAATGTAAAAATAATATATTTTGTGTTCCTCCTATTTCGACCTATTATGGTGAAAGTTCATTTTCCCATGCTGCCCCTCTGTTTTATGGAATAGCCTCCAAGACTCACTTAGAAACATTAGAGACACAATAGATAAGTTAAAGTCTATCCTGAAAACATATTTATTTAAATTATTGTAGGCAAGTAAAAGGAAGTCGGTACCCTAATTTTCTCTTTGCTTTTCTTTCTATTAAAGCACATGGGGACACACTTTGTAATATGTTATGCGCTATATACAAATGCATTATTATTATTATTGTAGAAATGTGCTTTTTTTCAAATATGAGCAGGTCGTAGGGGTAGAGCTGTATTATCTATTTGGTGTCATGAACCAGGGAAAAGTTGTATCAGGCATCGCTGAACGCTTTTAGTATTAGGGTTTGAATGAGACGAAAGGGAACGTGCCCAACAATTGCATGGATTACTTGAATGAGGCGCTGTAATATTTCTTTAAAAAAAGAGTGTTTCCTCGATCGAGCCCCGAATCTCTCACGTGGTCCCTCAATAATCATAATACTCGAGTCTAACACAAAGCATGTGAGTTTCTCATCCGACCGTGTCCAAATAAGGCTAAGTACTTAATATTATTTTCCTCCAAACATGTAGTGTCTGAGACCCTATCTCCAGCTTCTACACTCGAACCTCGACCTGCGTTCACACAAGAATACTTTACACTTCCACCGGACGGGCAAAGTAAGTTTCTGGTTAAGCCTTTGTGTTCATATTGTATGGGAAAGTTCTACCTATTATACAAACATGATTGACATCTTTGAAAACGAAATGTTTTCTACCTTAATATTGCAGAATAGGATACGCTTGCTGAACATCGAATCAGGCAGTCCAGTTCCGCCTTCAGCATTGTTTCGCCCAACATAATATAAGTTTATGAAGGTTTTTTGTTTTGTTTAAAATGAGCAATTATAGTACATTCGTGCTCTTCACTTTCATCATGAAGTTTTCATTGGTGTCATTTTTTATTCATTATCTACTTCCCACATACTACTGAACGACGCACATGTTATGCATGTGTTTTTCAATATCAATGGTACTTGTATGCCATAACCACTTATCTTGCCATCAATCATCGTTATGTTAAAATTTACTTGAAAGTTTTACAAATCTTCTGTCTTTAATGTACGGAAGCTTTTATTCTTTGATTATAGATGGCGACAAAATTCACAGAAAATATGACCTCTTTGCATTATTCCCCCCCCCCCCACCCTCAGACACACGAACACAAACACACTTCATATTTCTTTTGCGTTCACAGATTGCACGACTTATCCTACGATCCTGGACAATGATATCTACGTGATCCCTCAGCAGTCTCGGCTTGATAACCGATTCATTCATGGAGATAGCTTTCTTCTCTACTGCAATGACACCATCTCTACTCCTATGATCTGGTTCACATTCTGCTGGGACTCTAGATGGTATCCTGATCCAGCTCAACGGTTCTGCTACAGTACGTATAGATGTAACCTCACGCCCAATACAAACAACATTTTGTCCTTTACATATGAGGCGTCATCTGTTGATGCATGGCTATGTCAGACTGTCATTTGTCGTTCCATGTGAGCGTTACGCTGGTATGCTGCGACTGCACTTAAAGTCATTATTAAGCTGATATATCCCTGTGTAGTCATTAATTTGTGTCTTAGGAGGCACGGTAGCTCAGTTGGTAGAGCAGTGGTCTCGTAATCCGGTCCATCGGAGAGGACCTAAAGCCGTCGGCCGTCTGGGTGCTTACTTACAAGCATTTATGCTTTCTTAGCAGTCAGGTAAAATAACCACCACCACCACCAAATTATATATTTAAGATATTATTTGTGTTAACCACGACTTTGTAAGTTTCGTGCCTTCCGCTATTTTATATGATTTAAACCACAAAAGGCAGAGCAGGAATAAATTTTCTTTCTAGATCTTGACAGTTTTTCACCCATTAAGAGTAACCTTCCCCATCAGCATTTAGCTGTGTCTATTAGAATAAATGGCTTTTCTGTGATGTTGATTACATTATGCAGTAGTTTTCCTTTTACGTTATCCTCTGCCATTTTAGGGTCAGTGATGGTTGTCTTTTGTATTTTTGTACTAAATTCACGATTTAGAATTCAATATTAATTATTATTTCAGAGACATGCAATGCTCCATCTGTATCTACCAACGTTCTGCATGCTCGTAGTGATACGGGTGAGACTTCGGACACGTACTACCTTCACGGGAACACCATCGATTTTAGGTGCACTGCACCAGATAGATCGACTTTGATCGGACCAACTTCGTCGATGTGCAGGGATGGCACCTGGGATCCTGCATCCGTACCAATATGTGACGGTATGTGTGGTGTTAAACACACATGTATTTTTTTAAAATCAGGTTCACTAGCATTCGATCGTTGCATTCATCGGGAATATATATCAATTTTTGCTGGTCATCGAATGTGATACTATGACATAACAATCGAATAGAGCTGTATGTACCGTATAATTCTTAGGGGGGGGGGGGGGTATTGATAGTAGTAGCGTTTGTATTTGATATTTACATTATAAGTTGCCCTTTTTAATATAATCCATTTAAATACTTAGTACCAGCAGCTGCATCGTCAGTGCCTTCATCATCATTTTCATGACCACCATCATCATCATCATTAACATCATCTAAATTATTATGACAGTGTGCCTATTTATTTATTTTTATTTCAGTTTCATTTACGACAAACAGCTTCTTGACTACACCACTTCTAACCAATGTTTCAGTTATAACCTCAATGGACAGTACCAGCGATATGACTCCCCCGTTGGGGAGTGAAACACCAAACCCATCTTCTGGACGATATACTTCACCACCCGTCTCAGATTCATCCAGTATACCCAGGACGCCAATGGTCATCACTTTGAACGCCACACCCATGTCACAGAAGACGGATCAATCAACGTGGGTTACATCAGTGCCAACAGAAAGCGGAACCGACACAACATCTGCAAACGTGAGAGAGACCGTGTCTACCTTAGATTACGTGTCCCATATGACATCAGTCCGTCGCACCAAGCAGACCGAAGGACTCACGACAATAGCCCCAATACCTGTACAAACTGAATCTGATCATTCAGATCAACCGACATCAGCTACAGCTGGAGATGACGTCACATTTGGTACCTTGGTCACAACGGTGTATGATGCGTTCACCCTAGCCACTGAAACCACGGCAATGACGTCACCTACCATTCGCACTGATAGCGTGAAAGAGACCCGGCCACCTGTATTTACTTCTATACAATACAAACCGACAGAATATACAACTTCAGTTAATGTTAACCCCACGGTGACAACACGAATCACCACGATCGACCCTGTGACGACTTCGAGGTATTCGTCTGATCTCTACAGCACATTGGATGCGACTAGTAAACCAATAGAGCCTAACAAAAAGACTACGTTGCTGACATCCGAGCTCTCTACAACAAATCCATTGACAACCGAGGCCCAAGGTCATTAATTCATTTTTTTTCACTCTCAACGTTAATTCTGAGAAACCGAATAAGATGGCAATTTTGCAAAATTTGTCATAATTGTATCTTTCTTTAACATGTCGCCTAACAAGACAATGGGAAACGTTATTGATCATACATTGTCTTGCAATGGCCAACCTAAATATTTGTTTAATACTGAAAGGGAAAGGAATCGTTGTTTGGTGTTATTATTACAATGTCTAAATCACCATTCGTCAAAATGAATTTGGTACACTCGTAGTAGCAAGATGATAAAGATTAAGGTGTTGTCACGGGGCAAATTTTTAACTCTCAGCAAGGTCATGAAATAAATAGATGGGGCATTTGATGTCTCATTGTCAGATGATTAATAAATCATGATGAATAAAATACCAATGTTCATAATCACTACAATTACGACAAGGAGAAAACAACCATGCAGGTATTATTTATCCTTTCAGTTTTTATTAATATAATAACTTTCCATAAATACCCAGCTTAACTGGGAACTCAAAATACATGAGTATTTCAAATCTTCATTTGGTTTTTTTTGTTACCATTTTCTGTTTCAGAAACGTCCTCAACCACGCCATTTGTGTCCCCGGCTCAAACATCGACTCATGGCCGGACAGGTGCAACTGAATTCTTGACAACCAAGCCGCAACCCTCGATTACCTCCGATGCATCTATCTCACCTTCAACAGTTGACCACTCTACTACTACCACGGATACCAATACAGATCACACATCAGACGGTTTTACATCTAAGCAGGTATCATCTATGCCATCTTCTAGGACAAGTGATATGATTTCAACCAGTTATTTGGAAGCATATTCAACCGTACCACATGTAACTGATGATACTCAAACAAATTCTGTTTCGACAGAACAAACAGGTACAGACGATATTTCGACAAAATCATTGCTTACATCGACAGCTGCCACAACAGCTTTTGACAGTTTCACGACACCATTTATATCTTCTGAGTCAACAGTGGAACAGAAAACGATCGAGCCGACGAAAAGCTTGACACCACAAACAAGCCATTCCACGACGACAACTGCTTTCCTGTCTAGTGCTCCTACTTTCGGAAATACAGTCGATGGAGCAACGAACCGACCGAAAGTGACTTCAGAAACTGAAACTGCTACCCAGAAAACAACTGATATGCTTCACACAACGGAAAAAGGAATTGCGAAAGGTACCACTAAAACATCTGCTGAAAAGACTGAACAGTCTCCTACAGCAAAGACAGCCACGACGAGTCAACAAGAGCCTACCCAAGGGATAGGTACAGTAATGTTCTAAAGTTTAAGTCACCTCCTTAATAATTTCTCCTAGATAATATCGGTTTTGAATTGATTGTTAGCAGATTCATAAAGTTAATAAAATACTTGCCACTTGTTATTATTTAGAAAAATCACTATTGTTTCCCCTTTTCCTCTCTCTGCAGGACAGCTTGGCGATAACCAAATTTAGTGCCCTTCTTTTCTGATTTATTGTTTTATCGATGATTCCATTATAAAAAGGTATACGTTAATTTTTGTATCCAGTGTCTCCGACTTATATACCCCTCAAACTTTTATGGGAGCTTAAATGAACACAATGTTCCTATCTCCTTTATTCATTATATCCACCTCTTCCTGTGTCTCCTTTTATTCTCCTTTCTCTCTCCCTTCACTCTGCTGCCCATCTAATAAAGTAATTTTCGCTTGTATCATATTTCTGCAGAAACCAATCCAAACTGGTGGGTGATCTTTCTTGGTGGCGTGGGGGCGGCATCACTATTTTTGTTGTTGGCTTCCTGTACCGGATTCATCTATACGTTCTTTAAAAAGAGAAGGAAGAAGGATCAACAGAGGTTTGAGTCATCGGATTCTAGTGCATCTGGAAGTGTAAGTGGACGCTTGATTCTTTATTTATTTTTTATTCAATCAGACCGCGGCCGTCTTGTTTAAAGGTAATACAAAGTTTTGGTATGGGGTCATGGATTTGGTTCTAATGCACATATTGGAAGCGTATGCTATCTTACAATATTCAGTGATCGTTGTCGCGGTTGAAATCGAGTCTAAAATTATGAAATTGTAAATAATAAACTCTTTATGTTGTATAGCTCCCTCTCAAGGTCAAGATATTAGTTAAGCTATAAAACAAAGTTTCTTGACTAAAATCGACCGATTAGCTATTCGCGTTTTGGAAATTATATATCACAACTACTTATTCTGAGATTTTCATGGTCGCAGCTACCATTGTACGGCCGTAGGCGCTGTTTAAGGTTTATCAAAATTTACCGGGAGCACCGGTAAATCTTTATATTCAATTTTTCTCGAAAGCAGAAGTGTTTTAGGGCCTGAATTTTCTAGTGATTATAATACATCAACAGGGGCATTCAAATATATAACAATTGTTAAGAATCACTATCCACCCAATTTTCAAAATTTTCCAAAGCTTTGTAATACCTTTAATGACGACGTAAAGTGTAGTATGCATCACATTTCTGTATTTTGTAAGACAGAGTTCAAAGAATACGCGCAAGTCTTTTATTGCAGTTCATTTAAACGTTTAAAAAAAAAAAAAAGGAAAAAACATGTATTTTACCATTCCATAACTGAACAAGCCTTTTTTTGGTTAATTATACTATAGTCAACCAATTTCAATTGCTGCTTAAATCGATGCCGACGCATTCTATTCTTCTTACTATTATTTTGTTCTATTGAATAAAGTTATCGACAAAACCATCCCCTCCCCTTTCCAATCTCGCGTTGTTGGAATGCCAGTGTTGATGATAACAGGATGTAAAACGCTTAATATAAGCCGATTCATATGTTTTTAATAACTTTTCATCTTTGTCTACAGTCGGATACTAACGTTACCTACAACCCAGGAGCAACCACGATCACAGACCCTGAAGATCCAGCCATACTTCACTACTAATCTTATATAAACTCTTGAAAGACTTTAAATACCTCAATATTTCAATGGAAATGTAATGAAACTCCAAATGAAATCTTCATCTAAGAAGGAAAGACGTTGCATACCTCTCGAAAAGCGGTTTTAGTTTGATATGATGCTAAAACTGCGCATTTAGATACTGCGCATTATTGTATATTATACTACTATTTTGTGGTCAAACTCTAAATGGATACGTTACATAATAACTTTAATTCTCTTCGTGATGATCGATATGATGAGACTATCGCCAATTCTCTAACTGAGTACATTACTAACCATCAATTCAAAGACTTTATGTGTAATAATAATATTAATAAAGATACATTTTCTTTATTTCATTTGAATATTAGAAGTATTAATAAACATTTTGATGTTTTTCAATTCCTCTTAGATAATTCGTCCCAATGTCTTCCCTCTATAATTGGGCTTACCGAGACTTGGTTAACCACAGATCCTAACCCACCATTTGCCCTACATGAACATGATTTTATTTTTAGTAGTAGGAAGGAAAAACTTGGAGGAGGTGTTGGTTTATATGTTTCAAAAAATTATTCTTACATGTTTGTAATGATATTACTATAATTAACAATATCTTGGAATCCTTGTTTATTGAAATCTTATTGCCAGGTATATTAAATAGACTTAAAACACAACTCCCATCTTCAGCATTATTAACATTATATTCATCCTTAACATTACCTTATCTGAATTATGGCTTACTCGCATGGGGTAACGCTCATCAGAACATTTTAGACAAACTTTTATTGTTACAGAAGAGAGCAGTTAGAATTATTTCCCAGGCAGATTTTCGTGCACACACTAATCCGTTGTTTTATGATAATAATATTTTGAAAGTAAAAGATTTGTATTTGCTTCAATTAGGTCAATTTATGTATAAAAATACTAATGATTTGCTGCCAAAAAATGTTAAGACTATGTTTTTAAAAAATCGCTCTTTTCATCAACATTCAACTAGACAATCGGAAGAGTACCATTTACCATTACTTCGAACTTCCTTCGCTAAAAACACTTTTATCTATGATGGCCCAAAATTGTGGAATTCCTTTACTGATTCCTTGAAAAATGCCCCTTCTTTATATACATTTAAGAAAAGATTAAAAATATTTTTGTTCTTAAAATATAAAGTAAATTAGTTTGATTTACCCCCCTCCCCCTGACACCCACACACACACACTAATACTTACACATTATACACGATGCATCATTGCTTTAATCATTTTGAGGAGAATACGCGCATACTTTCCCCTTATTTTCTCTTTAATAATTATATGCGCAGTTATCGATTTATACGGTCTTACTTTTTACTGATAATCTGATTTGTATTGACAATAGTATACGGAATGTAGAATAACTGATTTGTTGTTTTGGAAATGTTACGTCCACGTCTGTGCTGTATATTCGTTTTTTTTTGTTATTGAATGTCTTTCTCTGTCTTACATTGTCTCTACTTGTTACTGTTCTGTCTTCGCGGGCTTGTCATTGTCTTTACTTTATTTTTTATTTTTTTAATTTTATAAACAAAGAGCAAACTTTTATATTAATATATTTGTGTTTTTTGTTCTGTATAAGCTAATTTGTGTAATGCTACTTTGTTATTTTGAGGGACCCATAATCTACAAGTATCCACTTTTTAATAGGTCCCTCCATTTCCATAGAAAATATCAATTTTTTTTGTATTATGTTATTCAAATTTTGTTTATATGCAGTTTAAGTATTTGTAAATGATATTATTTACATGTTATCTTGTTCAATTTTTTTTTTGTTTTAATGAAATATTGTTCTGATTTCTGTGGAAATGAAAAATAAACTTGAATTGAATTGAAAAAAACAAACAATGTCAATGAGAATATTTAGTCGGTTGTAGTTGGTCTCAAAAATTATGTTGCATTTACGGTATTATATTTGTAATTTTAAGTCTCATTATAGTTTCTTAACACTTTATCCGATTATTTTTCTAGTTCTCCTTGTCAGCCTATTTATCTGTCCTACTCTTTATCTGTCCCTTTTAATGTGTAGTCTCTACTCCAGCTTCTCTTTCTCATTTCTCTACGCTCTCTCTCTCTCTCTCTCTTCTATTACATTTGTATTATTGCCTTCTGTTACGCGATCGTACTCATTCAATTATCCTCTAGTCATCCGTTGCAATCTCTTCTCTTGTTTCTCTTTCTTTTCTTTGATCATATCCTTGAATATTTATTGTGAATTAACATTTATATTAATATATATGCTTTTGTATGTATATTTTGTAAATTCAATTTGTTTCAGCCTCTGGCTTGCTATTTGAATGTTTTTAATCAATAAACCATATCAAATAAAATCAAATATGACAGCGTTATTATGTTTCTTAAAATTGGCTTTATTAGGTATATCACCCATGATTATACCAAATTGAGTGTGTATCTTAGTTCCATTAGGTTTAACGATACAAATGAATCAATGCAGGTTTCAGGATTTTATATCACATTATTACGAATTCAATTAACATGATAAATCTTGAGTATACAACTCCTCGACAAAGAAATATAACATTCGTGAATTATAAAAAGCTTGAGACCATAAGAATATAATAAAGATCATTGCTTCCTTGTTTTCTTCTAATAAAAAAACGAATGATCACGAGATTTGAAAGGTTCAATATGTGATTCTTTCTTCGTTGTAATGATCGCAGGCTATTTTGCTCGTTTATTGCTAATAGGCTTGAAACTTTAAGAAATCAATAAATGAATAAAAATATCACCAGTATTAACAAAAACGGATTAGGGAACATTCGGATCAACGCTCTCCAATACCTAGAAAGCACAAATCAACCATGACAGGCATATCTTAAATAGTAAACCTTTAGAAGTCTTGGTAGACTTTTTATTACTTGTGAGACTCGTGTAATTAGTTAACTTCATATTGAAGTCAGGAAAATTAGGAAAATAATATTCTATTCCGGCGTACATAATATAACATTCTAGGATATCGAGAGAGGACAATGCCACAATGCTTAACTTTATATTATGGCATATTATGAAAATGTTGTTGTTGTTTTATGTGCTGTGTTTGAAGAAAATTATTGTACAATAGGACAGCGAACTTATTCAGAATATGCTTTATTGCAATTCAAATGCATTGTGAGTATAAACCGCATAGGGAACGTATATTTGTTTTATTTCATTAATACATGTTGAATGCATTGATCAAACAGAGAACATTTAGTCAGTTATAGACTTGACAAACAAAACTTTAGTACCTGTCAATTGTCGCTCCTACCTGAATTACGCGATCAAAGGCACCGCTTGTCAATCATTGTATGTCATCAATCTTTGAAAAGCTTGAATGATTGACATTGACTAATGAATTGCAATATTTTATTAAAGTAATGAACGCTGCAAAGGCATTCGCACACAACAAAACGTAACCTAAACAAATGCTGTGCTTGAATGACAGGGCCTCTCCTGACTCTGTGACAGCTAAATATATTACCAGAAGTCAAATATAATGGATGGCATGTGCATATAGTTTATTCTGTACTTGAAGTCACATTTCCTTTAAGTTGTGTAGTAGTTATACTGTATATGAGTGTCCAAAAGAGAAGTGTAACTGATCAGTTGAAGTGAAATTATTTCAGAATATCTCACAACCATTACTTATCATCGTTATTAAAATAGCTTTACTTTATCTTTTCGCTAAACAAAATTCTGATCTCATTTTTTGATAAATGCAACATTTTTACAATGAATTGGTTCATTATAATTTCACTGGTGTGGCACGTTCTGCGAGTCAATGCAGGTAAGTTACATATTTTTGTTTAATGCATTTGTTCATTGTATTTCCATTTATCGATTAGGGACAATATGTATCTTTTATCTGAAATGTTAAGTGAACGTTCCCATTATTTCAGGATAACATTATTTATATTAATTAATTTCCTACTGGAGCTGGGTGGTTCCGTTATCAAACATTTGAGGAGTATTACAATTCAGTTGTCAACAGGTTAACTTAGACACTCGCATAAGTATAAATTAAACATTATTTATTAAGATTCAACCATGTAGGACCATTTTCAATCTATATTAACAATGAATAGCAGCAATGAAAATTAAAGTTTAAAAAAGTTAACTGATGCAAATGTCAAAACTACAACTAAATATCGTATGAATCAAACAAAACATGGAGTAAGCAAAAATGTTGGGTTTAATGAAGTTATATAAACAGAAAACTAATTGGCAACAGATATGAGCTTTTTACACACATTAAACTTATTTAATGCTGAGTGTAAGTGTAATTATACTTCAAGTGTTGAGGAGGATTTTGCTTTCCAGAATTCTGGGAATTTAAGAAAAGGCAGCAGGTAAAATTCAAGCTTGATAATCTTGTTAATGAGCGAAATTGAATCTCGTATTTTCTCATTTTTAAAGATTGTTTATATCCAGATCTTGGAACACAGATTGCCTACCTAGTACCCTATCGCCTGCATGGTTACGACAATTATGAAACAGTTTACATCTACTGTAACGAGACCATACCTTATGTAGCACAGGCCTCTATCTGCCTTTTTGGCACGTGGGGACCAGAATTTCCTACTGAAATATGTAATGGTAAGTACAAGTTTGTGTCGTGATCTATTTGTCTTTAATACACATGATTATTTTGTAGGTTAAATGAAAGTCACATTTTAAATGCATGGCCATATATACCAAAAAGTAAAGTTACTAGTTAAATCTAATAACAGGAGTATCATTTGTCATAAATCAAATTAAAAATAGAAAAATATATAACGAATGGGGTAGATTCATAATAAAAAATAATTAATCGAAAGTAGCTACGAATATTTGCCCAAGCAATAAGAACTTACATATGGCTAGGCAGTCTGGATTGTTTGAATGTAATCGAGCACGCAAGAATTGGCCCGACAACAAACAACTATTATTTTTGTTAAACACCTTTACGGAAATTAAAGGCCTATTCCATTTGATTTTTCAAGGAATATCGATGGACATTAATTTAGTTTAATCCTCCCCCTGCTCTCCTTCTCCTCCTCATTCTTCTTCCCCTTGAACTTCTCTTTCTTGTCTTTGTTCTGTTCTTGTTCTCTTATTTCCTCCACTTTTTCTTGTTGTTGTTCTTCTTTTTCTGGTTCTTCTTTATTCGTGTAACATTTTGTATCTTAAAGATAAAGTTGAGTTCTGGTCATGCGATTGCATTGTGAAAGAAAAGGTGTGGAATGAATCAGAAAAGGGTGATAATGTAGCTTGTGTAGGCCTACTGCAAGGTTCTGAAGTCATACAAATCATAATAAATTTGGCCCAGTCTTGGTAAAGTAACAAGTACTGTACACAGAAAGATGCATATGGGACTACACAAATGGTGTCGGGGTTACTTGATTTCATTATCTTTATATGCTCATTACTCAGCCAGTATACATTTTCTACCAAAATTGTTTGGCAAATGACAGTTATTTGTAATCTTGAACATTCAGTGTAAGTTTCGTTACATTCTGTGAGAATTCATTTCCATTTTTTTTAACCAGAACTCAAGTTATCTTTAAGTGACAAATCAACAAGGTCAAGTTTCTTATAAAAATGTCCTGTAGAAGTGTATGAAAATCAATTCATGGTCCCCATAGACGCAACCTACCTTTCATACGTTTATTATCGCCACTCGTGGGAACAATGAGTCAGTGCGGAATGTCTATGAGTTTCAGAGTGCATTGTTGATCAATACAAGTTCACTTAATTGTTATTGTTCACGAAATAGGAAACCATCTTTTAATACGCATGTTGGAAACAACTGCAATAACAGGCGTACCCGAAACTGGCTATGGGGTCCTTGCAAAAAACCTTTTCCCCTGTTTTTTTCAGAACAATTAGGAATCTCTGTCATCTCTGATTTCAGACCCTTGCCAAGTTCCAGTTGCAGATGGCATGACGTATAGCAAACTTTCTGGTCAAACTGATGGTGTTATCTTAACACATGGTAGCCGTATATCATTCACATGTGACGGAGGGGACCCAGGTTCAACTACTTCAAAATGCAACGATGGTGTTTGGGAACCACCTGTATTATGTCCAGGTATATTTATTTGCAAAACCATCTCGATTATTAACTATGTAAAGGTTGTGTTGATTGGTTCTTAATGGAAATACAGATATATGTAGGAAAAAAGAGAGACTGACAAAAGGGAGATGGTGATAAAGATAGAGATAGAGGCAAACAGTATATGAAGAATTTACAGAAAAAAGTGGGAGGGAGGAGAAAGAGAGAGAGAGAGAGAGACAATAGAACGGAATTAAAATCTTTAACTTTAAAACCAAAACAAAATGTGGAATAGATCCAGAGAAGTGATTAATAACAATTTATGATATGATACTGAAACAGGTTTTCCGGCGATTTAAAATTGGACAAGAATTACGTTATTTTCACTGAAGTATGTTTCTCTATATAAACAGACAATAAGCATACACAGCATCGCGTGTACTAATATCATATTGGCCTCGGTTGATTTTTCGACTTTCCAGAAAGACCAATAACAACTGGCAAGTAGAAGATATTTGAGTATTTAAAATCTCAATTTGAGCGGTATGTTTTCACCTTTGTCTGTTTCAGAAATAACAACAATGTACTCAACTGCGCCATTTGTGTCCCCGGCTCAACCATCGACTTATGGCCAGACAGGTGGAACTGAATCATTGACGACCGAGCCGCAACCCTCAATTACTTCCGGTGCACCCATCTCCCATTCAACAGTTGACCACTTTACTACTACCGGGGATACCAATACAGATCACACACCAGGCGGTTTTACTTCTAAGCAGATAACATCCATGCCATCTTTAAGTTCAATTGATATGATTTCAAACAGTCATATGGAAGCACATTCAACCCTTTTACCTGTCACTGATGATCCTGAAACAGATTCCGCGTCGACAGAACAAGAAGGTATGGACGATATTTTGACAATATCATTGCTTTCTCCCACTTTCTACGTGATTGTTGTACTTTCGCTTTAACTATATCTTTGCGAAAGCTAAGTTCAATATGTTGACTGTTTTGGAAATGTGTCTGGGCTGAGCCTGAGGATGCCAAAGGTGGTGACATTTTTTTGCAAAATGTTGTTTACAACAAACGGAGATATATGTAAAACTTAAGAAGTCTTTGTAGACTTGTTATTACTTGTCAAGGAAATTAGGGAAATAATATTCTTTTTCGGCGTACATAATATAACATTCTAGGAAATCGAGAGAAAACAATCCTACAATGCTTAACGTCTTAAATGGCAGAAAAAAGGGAAATGTTGTTGTTGTTTTATGTGCTGTGTTTGAAGAAAATTATTGTACAATAGGACAGCGAACTTATTTAGAATATGCTCTATTGCAATTCAAAATGCATTGTGAGTATAAACCGCATAGGGAACGTATATTTGTTTTATTTCATTAATACATGTTGAATGCATTGATCAAACAGAGAACATTTAGTCAGTTATAGACTTGACAAACAAAACTTTAGTACCTGTCAATTGTCGCTCCTACCTGAATTACGCGATCAAAGGCACCGCTTGTCAATCATTGTATGTCATCAATCTTTGAAAAGCTTGAATGATTGACATTGACTAATGAATTGCAATATTTTATTAAAGTAATGAACGCTGCAAAGGCGTTCGCACACAACAAAACGTAACCTAAACAAATGCTGTGCTTGAATGACAGGGCCTCTCCTGACTCTGTGACAGCTAAATATATTACCAGAAGTCAAATATAATGGATGGCATGTGCATATAGTTTATTCTGTACTTGAAGTCACATTTCCTTTAAGTTGTGTAGTAGTTATACTGTA
The DNA here is from genome assembly GCA_035222895.1 of Strongylocentrotus droebachiensis. Taxonomy (NCBI): domain Eukaryota; kingdom Metazoa; phylum Echinodermata; class Echinoidea; order Camarodonta; family Strongylocentrotidae; genus Strongylocentrotus; species Strongylocentrotus droebachiensis. The sequence continues at coordinate 280,676 of JAVYIG010000185.1, read as the reverse complement.
TATGAGTGTCCAAAAGAGAAGTGTAACTGATCAGTTGAAGTGAAATTATTTCAGAATATCTCACAACCATTACTTATCATCGTTAAATAGCTTTACTTTATCTTTTCGCTAAACAAAATTCTGATCTCATTTTTTGATAAATGCAACATTTTTACAATGAATTGGTTCATTATAATTTCACTGGTGTGGCACGTTCTGCGAGTCAATGCAGGTAAGTTACATATTTTTGTTTAATGCATTTGTTCATTGTATTTCCATTTATCGATTAGGGACAATATGTATCTTTTATCTGAAATGTTAAGTGAACGTTCCCATTATTTCAGGATAACATTATTTATATTAATTAATTTCCTACTGGAGCTGGGTGGTTCCGTTATCAAACATTTGAGGAGTATTACAATTCAGTTGTCAACAGGTTAAATTAGACACTCGCATAAGTATAAATTAAACATTATTTATTAAGATTCAACCATGTAGGACCATTTTCAATCTATATTAACAATGAATAGCAGCAATGAAAATTAAAGTTTAAAAAAGTTAACTGATGCAAATGTCAAAACTACAACTAAATATCGTATGAATCAAACAAAACATGGAAAAGCAAAAATGTTGGGTTTAATGAAGTTATATAAACAGAAAACTAATTGGCAACAGATATGAGCTTTTTACACACATTAAACTTATTTAATGCTGAGTGTAAGTGTAATTATACTTCAAGTGTTGAGGAGGATTTTGCTTTCCAGAATTCTGGGAATTTAAGAAAAGGCAGCAGGTAAAATTCAAGCTTGATAATCTTGTTAATGAGCGAAATTGAATCTCGTATTTTCTCATTTTTAAAGATTGTTTATATCCAGATCTTGGAACACAGATTGCCTACCTAGTACCCTATCGCCTGCATGGTTACGACAATTATGATACAGTTTACATCTACTGTAACGAGACCATACCTTATGTAGCACAGGCCTCTATCTGCCTTTTTGGCACGTGGGGACCAGAATTTCCTACTGAAATATGTAATGGTAAGTACAAGTTTGTGTCGTGATCTATTTGTCTTTAATACACATGATTATTTTGTAGGTTAAATGAAAGTCACATTTTAAATGCATGGCCATATATACCAAAAAGTAAAGTTACTAGTTAAATCTAATAACAGGAGTATCATTTGTCATAAATCAAATTAAAAATAGAAAAATATATAACGAATGGGGTAGATTCATAATAAAAAATAATTAATCGAAAGTAGCTACGAATATTTGCCCAAGCAATAAGAACTTACATATGGCTAGGCAGTCTGGATTGTTTGAATGTAATCGAGCACGCAAGAAACACCTTTACAGAAATTAAAGGCCTATTCCATTTGATTTTTCAAGGAATATCGATGGACATTAATTTAGTTTAATCCTCCCCCTGCTCTCCTTCTCCTCCTCATTCTTCTTCCCCTTGAACTTCTCTTTCTTGTCTTTGTTCTGTTCTTGTTCTCTTATTTCCTCCACTTTTTCTTGTTGTTGTTCTTCTTTTTCTGGTTCTTCTTTATTCGTGTAACATTTTGTATCTTAAAGATAAAGTTGAGTTCTGGTCATGCGATTGCATTGTGAAAGAAAAGGTGTGGAATGAATCAGAAAAGGGTGATAATGTAGCTTGTGTAGGCCTACTGCAAGGTTCTGAAGTCATACAAATCATAATAAATTTGGCCCAGTCTTGGTAAAGTAACAAGTACTGTACACAGAAAGATGCATATGGGACTACACAAATGGTGTCGGGGTTACTTGATTTCATTATCTTTATATGCTCATTACTCAGCCAGTATACATTTTCTACCAAAATTGTTTGGCAAATGACAGTTATTTGTAATCTTGAACATTCAGTGTAAGTTTCGTTACATTCTGTGAGAATTCATTTCCATTTTTTTTAACCAGAACTCAAGTTATCTTTAAGTGACAAATCAACAAGGTCAAGTTTCTTATAAAAATGTCCTGTAGAAGTGTATGAATATCAATTCATGGTCCCCATAGACGCAACCTACCTTTCATACGTTTATTATCGCCACTCGTGGGAACAATGAGTCAGTGCGGAATGTCTATGAGTTTCAGAGTGCATTGTTAATCAATACAAGTTCACTTAATTTTTATTGTTCACGAAATAGGAAACCATCTTTTAATACGCATGTTGGAAACAACTGCAATAACAGGCGTACCCGAAACTGGCTATGGGGTCCTTGCAAAAAACCTTTTCCCCTGTTTTTTCAGAACAATTAGGAATCTCTGTCATCTCTGATTTCAGACCCTTGCCAAGTTCCAGTTGCAGATGGCATGACGTATAGCAAACTTTCTGGTCAAACTGATGGTGTTATCTTAACACATGGTAGCCGTATATCATTCACATGTGACGGAGGGGACCCAGGTTCAACTACTTCAAAATGCAACGATGGTGTTTGGGAACCACCTGTATTATGTCCAGGTATATTTATTTGCAAAACCATCTCGATTATTAACTATGTAAAGGTTGTGTTGATTGGTTCTTAATGGAAATACAGATATATGTAGGAAAAAAGAGAGACTGACAAAAGGGAGATGGTGATAAAGATAGAGATAGAGGCAAACAGTATATGAAGAATATACAGAAAAAAGTGGGAGGGAGGAGAAAGAGAGAGAGAGAGAGAGAGACAATAGAACGGAATTAAAATCTTTAACTTTAAAACCAAAACAAAATGTGGAATAGATCCAGAGAAGTGATTAATAACAATTTATGATATGATACTGAAACAGGTTTTCCGGCGATTTAAAATTGGACAAGAATTACGTTATTTTCACTGAAGTATGTTTCTCTATATAAACAGACAATAAGCATACACAGCATCGCGTGTACTAATATCATATTGGCCTCGGTTGATTTTTCGACTTTCCAGAAAGACCAATAACAACTGGCAAGTAGAAGATATTTGAGTATTTAAAATCTCAATTTGAGCGGTATGTTTTCACCTTTGTCTGTTTCAGAAATAACAACAATGTACTCAACTGCGCCATTTGTGTCCCCGGCTCAACCATCGACTTATGGCCAGACAGGTGGAACTGAATCATTGACGACCGAGCCGCAACCCTCAATTACTTCCGGTGCACCCATCTCCCATTCAACAGTTGACCACTTTACTACTACCGGGGATACCAATACAGATCACACACCAGGCGGTTTTACTTCTAAGCAGATAACATCCATGCCATCTTTAAGTTCAATTGATATGATTTCAAACAGTCATATGGAAGCACATTCAACCCTTTTACCTGTCACTGATGATCCTGAAACAGATTCCGCGTCGACAGAACAAGAAGGTATGGACGATATTTTGACAATATCATTGCTTTCTCCCACTTTCTACGTGATTGTTGTACTTTCGCTTTAACTATATCTTTGCGAAAGCTAAGTTCAATATGTTGACTGTTTTGGAAATGTGTCTGGGCTGAGCCTGAGGATGCCAAAGGTGGTGACATTTTTTTGCAAAATGTTGTTTACAACAAACGGAGATATATGTAAAACTTAAGAAGTCTTTGTAGACTTGTTATTACTTGTCAAGGAAATTAGGGAAATAATATTCTTTTTCGGCGTACATAATATAACATTCTAGGAAATCGAGAGAAAACAATCCTACAATGCTTAACGTCTTAAATGGCAGAAAAAAGGGAAATGTTGTTGTTGTTTTATGTGCTGTGTTTGAAGAAAATTATTGTACAATAGGACAGCGAACTTATTTAGAATATGCTCTATTGCAATTCAAAATGCATTTTAATTATCAATCACATATGGAACGTATATTTGTTTTATTTCATTACTAAATGTTGAATGAATTGATCAAACAGAGAACATTAAGTCAGTTATAGACTTGACAAACAAAACTTTAGTACCTGTCACTTGTCGCTCCTACCTGAAGTACGCGATCAAAGGCACCGCTTGTCAATCATTGTATGTCATCAATCTTTGAAAAGCTTGTATGATTGACATTGACTAATGAATTGCAATATTTATTAAAGTAATGAACGCAGCAAAGACGTTTGCACACAAAAAAAGACGTAACCTAAACAAATGCTGTGCTTGAATGACAGGGCATATAGTTTATTCTGAACTTGAAGTCACATTTCCTTTGTGTTGTGTGGAAGTTATACTGCATATGAGTGTCCAAAAGAGAGCTTTTCAAACTTTGAATTGTAACTGATCAGTTGAAGTGAAATCATTTCAGAATATCTCTAAACCATTGCCTATCATCGTTAAATAGTTTAACTATATATGTTCGCTTAACAAAATGTCTGATCATATTTTTTGATCAATGCAGCATTTTTACAATGATTTGGTTTATTATGATTTCACTGTTATGACACATCCTACGAGTCAATGCAGACAAAAAAAATCAATGCATTTGTTGTATTTCCATGTATTGATTCGGGACAAAATGTATCTTTTATCTGGAACGTTAAGTGAACATTCCCATTATTTCAGGATAACATTATTTATATTAATTACTTTTCTACTGGAGCTGGGTGGTTCCTGTATCAAACCTTTGAGGAATATTACAATTCAGTAGTCAACAGGTTAAATTTATAATGTAAAAGACCCTCGCTTAAATACAAATTAAACATTATTTATTAACATTCAGCCATGGAGGACCGTTCTCAATTCTATATTAACAATGAATATCACGACCTCACGACTTGACTTCTATTTACGTTCGACTTCTATTTACGTTCGATTTACTGCAGAATTGTACCATTTATATCGCATCCTGCCGCATATGGTGTAAAGGTAAAATCAACCAGTCCTGTAAGAACTTTCGTTATTGAAATCTGGCGGAATTTTGCTACACTTTGACTGTAATTATGCCATCGAATAAATCAGCCGAAAAACATAAATCGTCAAACCGAGCGTGGTCAAACCGACTACGCTCAACTTCACCGACCAGTTCACGAGAAGAAGCACAAAAGAGCCAAGCTGGTCAAGCTGGTCAGTCAAGCAGTACAACGCCATTGACCATGGATTACGTCGAAGAGGCCCTGTATGAGTTTAGTCAGTGCACATAGTTGATAACGCACTGACTAAACTGAGTACACTGGAACTGGGCTAACACACGAGCGAAACAATGCATTATTTGTTTTATGAGACGGGTCGGCAATAATCTCTTACAATACAGTCTAGATCTAGAGTAAAGATAGATATTAGATCTAGATCTAAGTTAGATCTAACTAGATCTAGGTCTAGAGTATTCTAGATCTAGATCTAGATATTGAAAATTAGGCACATATTAAATTTGGCTGAATTACGCGAAAGCGATATTGGCAGGTATCGAGCGTGTGTTTTCAATTTTTGATGGGAGATGTTTTGCACGATGGGAAGAACTAATACACGCCCACGGGATGTCAAGCGGATTGCTTACATTCTAGAACCCGTCTTATAAACATGTATATTGGCCTATATTAAAACCCCTCGAGTGTGTTAGGAGCCCCAAATTCACCTACAATTTTATGACAAATTTCCCTGAAATGTTATCATGATGTGAAAGAGGATATCATTTAAGACACACTTTTGCAAAGATTTCCCCCCCCCCCCAAAAAAAAAAAAAAAAAAAAAAAATGTGTTTGGAGACACATATTGATTTAAAAATACATAGTTTATGTTTTATGTTGTTCGCAGAAAAGCCAAATGTTGTATTCGTTTATCAATATGTGACTGTAAACACATTAAAACAAAAAAATACTAGCAGACATGCGTCTTAACTGAGCTCCTCTATCAAATTCTGATACAATTAAGTGAAATTTCGCCATCAAAATGTTGGGACTCCCAACACCTTAGAGCGGCATTAAGCCGGGTTGTGATGCTTTAAAATACATTATATACCTCACTTAGGAAATCCAGCCATCTGATTGGTCGAAATTGCAGTCGTGATTTTAGACATTCCCGTAAAGAAACGAAAAATGCCAAAACCGATTATTAGTCCAAGAGTAAAATCCCGGCAAAATTCCAGTCACCGGGAAAATAATAAAAATGTTGCTGCGATACCCATTGGTTTACGTGTTAAACAAGACTAATATTGCCCTCGTCTTCGACTTGGGGCAATATGAGTCTAGTTTGGGCAATATATGTGGTATCTCCCTCAAGGCCAGTCAATATCATATAAATATACACCCCCTAAAAATCAACTTTGTCACTGCAAGATTGGTTGAAATCAACAGATTCTTAATCGCCAAACTGGATTGAATCCATCTTGGAATAATAATCATTTAAACTTAATCCTTTTTTTAAATAAAACATGAATTTGTAAAGAATTTGTTTACCTTTCTAGATAATTCTTTTTTATTACGAAATGATGGATTTGTTTTGTATGTGAAATGAAATATTCTTTAGTTATGTCAAGAAGTATAATCAAATTAATGTTATATCACCGTTTTTTTTTATAAATAAAACATGAATTTGTAAAGGATTTGTTTACCTTTCTAGATAATTTTTTTTTTTTACGAAATGATTGATTTGTTTTGTATGTGAAATGAAATATTCTTTGGTTATGTCAAGAAGTATAATCAAATTAATGTTATATCACCGTTTTTTAAATACTTCATAAATAAAACGTATCGTTTCAGATATATACAATAAGCAGAGTTAAAACATTTACACCTCCTCGTTATCAACATGCTTTCATTAAATTAGTATTTTTAAAGGGATAAGAAAAAAACAGTCCATCAAAACAATAATTATTTCTTTACTAGAGACAGCATTTCTTCATCTTGTTTTCACCTGTTTTATTAATTAAAATTCAAGCATCAACAAGTCCGTAATGATGAGCGCATTTAAAAAAAAATTGATCTCGAAAATATAAAGTTGTTTCGTGAAAAACAGCCCCCCCCCCAAAAAAAAAAAAAAAAAAAATAATAATAATAATACAAAATAGATAAATAAAATAAATAAATAAATAAATGAATAAATAAATAAATAAATAAATAACAATAACAACAAAGAACAAATAAGAAGACCTGTTGATCAATTTGGGCCCTATTTCTCCCTCGTGTAATTAGTTGTGTTTTATCTCATGGATCAGTCATTGCATCATACAAAATGCCTAATTATTGCATAACCTACATTTTAACAGCGTTGACACCATCGGATTCGATAGGGCGAGACATTCATGTGACATCTGTACCTGGAACTAGTGGACCAACATCTATCGCGACCTCTACAGCGACATCGTCATCATCACCAACAGGTTTGTGTTTATATCATTACATTGTATCCTTGGTATTCAGAGCTTTTCTGTTTCCATACGATTTCGGTGCCCTATATTCATGCGTTTAGACCGACAGAGAGAGAGAATAAAGAGAAGAGAAGAATAAGAGTGGGTAATTATGTATTTTATGGGCCCATTTGATATATTCAACACTTTATCGTAATATGTATACGTAGTTATGCTGACCTATCGGTCTAGGTACTTCAGTTGCCCCTCAAATGATTCGTCATGAAGATAAATCATATGGAACTGTGACGTCTTTTTATGCCAGTCCCATTCGAAAAATAAATTACATGTAAACATACGCCAATTAACATGATTATGGAACTTTGAGTATAACATGCTACAATATTTTATGTTCTCCATTTAAACATGGTTTATTCACTTGAGCAATTAATTCCGAAATGATTTTACTTTACCTTTCTGTATTGTTATAGTTCAAACAAGATTGAGCTTGGTGCCGATACTAATATCCGCTTTGGCATCGCTATCTGCCATCGCTATCCTCGTGGTTATCGTATGCTTGGTCTGTCGACAAAAAAGGTAACAAGTATTTCATTATCATTGATCTCGTTGTCAATTTCTAACTAATGATAACCAGGAACTACACTAAGATGAATTGATCATTACAGGAAATATAGCAATCCAGTACCCCATAGGAAAGGAATACTCGTTGGCAAATAATATTATGTTCTCTAAACTAGGTCTATTTAATGAATGAGTGATAATTCTCGAATGCGTTGTTGAAAAGGGTATTCAAATTATTATTCATAAATAGATACAACATCCACTAATTTATTGTGGAGTCATCCTGGTATACATACGAAACAAAAAAAGAAGATTTGATTATCTAAAAAAAAACCTGCCGTAACGAGTTCGATCAACACTTCATGAGACAAATAAAGCAAAGAAATACTTGAGAGAAGATATAGAGAAAGAAAAAGTTTGGTATTGTGAACCCTTTCCGTAGCGGCTATGGCGGGCTAAACATGTCATACACATGACAACTATACGAGTATACATCCATTTGACATAACAACTATAAATTGAAACACTGTCTTCATTATGATAACAGGCTCAAGCATGTGTCATCTCAAGGTATCGCCACCTCTGGAGAGCCTGGGGAGAGTCCTGGAATGAGAGACAACCCGACATTTGAATCGTCCAATGTTCATGATCTCCAGAAGTCAGACGTTGCGGAATGTCATGGCGGGAATGATCCATACATTGCCCTTACGACTATCTATAATGGCCCTACATTCCAAGTATACCTAACATTGGGTCAGGGAAATTCACAGGGAGACGGATATGAGGTACCTATCAATGGGACAAATGGACAAACTGGTCCAGGGTATGATAATAACTTGCATAAGTTTCAGGTGCACCCTGAGACCGATTATAAAATCACACACGAATACCAGGACATTACGATTAGTGTAGATGGAAGGAATCCTTCAAATAATGAAAATCCCGTATGTGGTCTTCAGGTATACCCTGATACGGACTATGAAATCACACAAAAATACCAGGACCCTGGTGTAGTTGGAGTAAATATTCCGCAGTATGAGAGTCACATAAATGGGCTTCAGGAAATTTCTGAGACCGACTATGAAGCAATACATGATTACGAGGACCCGGGCATAATTGGAAGAAATATTCCGCAGTATGAGAGTCACATAATTGGGCTTCAGGAAATGTCTAAGGCCGACGATGTAACAAAACATGAATAAGACTATATGGGTGAGCAATAAATCAAATTGGATTTAACTGTTACAGTTTCTAAAGACAGAATATTTAAATTACAAATGACAACATGTAGACCAAATTAAAACAAATATACTCGAAGAATAGATTCATGCTTTAAATCAATCAGCTTTTATTAGGTCACTAATTTTCAAGTGCAAAGCTGGAATTTTCGATATTGATTACGTTACATAAATGAACAGTTTTGTCATACATTTTATATCATTGAATGTTGAAGGCCTAGAGAAAAGCTTAAACGAGGTAAGACTTTCCTTCGGATAAATCAACAGAAGGGTGATATTATCTCTCTACAAGCAACGTACTGGTCAATTGATGCAGAGCCGATAATTCCTAATGAATGGAAATGTGTAGTGTTTATTCAACCATGGTATAAATCATTTTAGAGGAGTTGCAATTTAGAACCCTTTCTTAAGGAGAAGGTAGAATATTAAATGTGTCCTTTACATGTCACGGTGAATATGACCTATGTATAAATACCTATGCACCTACTAAACGATCAGAAAAGGATTTATATTGTAAACAAATTATAAGTTGGATAAAAAGTGTCGTAAATCCAAATGAGAGAATTGTTTTTGTTGGTAATTGGAATTATGCACATTTAAAACTTTAGTTACTCAAGGAATATAATATACATATGGTTATATGATTACATACTCAAGTTTAAAAAGCAATACTTTTTGCTAGATAATTGGAAAATTTATCCCACTTGAAGACAGTATACGTGGAGGCGGAGCTCACGTAAGCTATAATCCCGATTAGATTATTGATTGATCTCTTGTGAGCTGTGCCAATACGTTTACTCTAAAGACATCAGGCCATGTGTGAATTGTGATCATAATTGAAGTTAAAACTTATTAACGAGAAACGCGGAAGAGGTTATTGGATATTCAACAGTGAATTACTGAAGGATGAGATATAAAGAAGAAAAATAAGGTGTTAAAATCAAAGCCAGAACAGAATATGAAGAACTTGATAATTAAGGAAAATGGGAAGTGTGCAAAACAAGAATAATAACACACAATTAAATATTCTGTACAGGTAAAGTGGAAAAGAGGGTCCGCTGAAAATGTACGTCTTGTTTAAGATATAACCGATTATTATCAATATGTTAAAGCACTATCAATTATTGTTTTTATATTTTGAAAAGTATAATTATGATGATGTAAATCACCCGCTGTGTAGTTGACCTACAACTTGTAAGATGGCCATCTGTTTAGCTTACCAGTTTCTAGTGATACCTTATTTGCCATATTTGTGATTTTATTTGAACAGGCACTTTAAGTTAAAACTTTGTTGCTAAGTTATATAAACTGCAAATGAAATGTTATGTTTATGTATATAAAGCAATTAATATTGAAAGCGTATATTTATGTTATCCAATTGTATATGTTGCTTGTATTAAATTTGGAGGGAAACAAAAATGTACGTGTGTATATGTTTTGGATTGGCGCATGTGTGTGTGTGGGCGTGGGAGTGGATGTTTGTGTGTTGGTATGTGTGTTTTTGTGAAATAATTGAACCTTGAGTATATTTGATTACACAACCATGCAATTCGGGGTTTGACCTATTCAATTTCAGTATGTTTCCAAGATGATGATAAATCACGTAATTGTTAGAGATCATGCACAGACAACCAGGCCCGTCAACCCAGTGGGTTAGGGGGCAGGTTATAATCAACAATAGATACAATAGTATAGTAAAATAACAACTAGACATGGAATACTTGTTTGGAACAAGTATAGGTGGGCTGGTCCAACTAAAGTTTGAGACAAAATAGAGCAAAAATAAGCGAGATACTGCTTAAAAATGCTTAAAAATGCTTAAAAAACAATATGTAGATTCATGACGTGAACGAAATTCACCTTCTATAGGCATAACACGCACATTATGAAATTTCTGACATGAGGCCTTTAATCGAAATGTTCACTATGATGACGTCATCAAAATGAAAATTGGTAATATTGCCTTTTAGAGAATTGTCTTAGCTACATGATATCAACATTTGGAAGAAAATCGATAAATTTTTACAGAGATACAATCAATTTTCCATAAATATGGTGACGTCATGATATGCAAATTCGTATTTTTAGTTCGAAGGCCGCTATGATGACGTCAGAATATTTGTAATGGCCAAATGAGACATAAAATCATAACTCCGACTCATATTCTATCAAATTATGAAACAAAAATGGGGGTCCAGGTGCATCCCAAAGAGCTATAATGGATTTTGCAGGCCCCCCAAGCTCCGCCATTTTGTCTGGATCCATTAGAAGCCAAAATAAGCCCCTATACATAATTCATGAGCCCTTATGAATTATGCATTAAAAGACAATGCGCGTATCAGCGTAATTAGAGAGGTCAAATCGCCTAATGTACCTAGTTATGGTAATTTATTCATCACGATGCGCGATAGCGACGCAAGTGATTTAGCGAATCAGCGTGGATTATTCTGATGCGATCACCGTTAGATGAAATAAGCGCTCGAACTTGTATTATCGATCACCAGTATAACAGCTGGTGTACTCAGGATGCATCGGGAAGTGGACCTTAAAGGTCCACTCGTTGTGTGATTTTTTTTTTTAAAGTTTTAATGGCGTGTATCATTCATTTATGAATATTTACGCCAACTAACTTAGCCTTTGAAAACATCATTACACCTCTACTTATTAATATTCCAGCATAATATTTTTCTGAAAATCTCTTTATTGACCAAAAAATGATAATAACCATCCATTTTTCACAGATCTCGAGCTTGCTAAGCTGTACCCATCATACCCAGGATGAATCGCGATATGGGGGAATGGCCTTAACTTCATTGAATAAGAACTACTGATATTCTTAAAGGTAATACAAAGTTTTGGGAAATTTTGAAAATTGAGTGATTCCTTACAATTTTGATATATGCGGATGCCCATGTAGATGTTTTATAAGCACTAGAAAATTTAGCCCCTAAAACACTTCTGCTTTCGAGCAAAATGGAATATAAAAATCTACCGGTGCTCCCGGTAAATTGAGTTAAATTTCAAATAGCGCCTATGGCCGTACAATGGTAGCTGCGACCATGAAAATCTCAGAGAATATAGTTGCGAAATATAATTTCCAAACGGGAATAGCTAATCGGTCGATTTTAGCCAAGAAATATTGTTTTATAGCTTAATTAATATCTTGACCTTGAGAGGGAGCTATACAACATAAAGAGTTCATTATTTGCGATTTCATAACTTTAGACTCGATTTCAACCGCGACAGGATCACTGAATATCGTAGGATCGCATATGCTTCCAATATTTTCATTTGAACCAAATTCATGACCCTATTCCAAAACTGTGTATTACCTTTAATGTCTCGATCTTATTCCCTTTTTAGTCTATCAATAACTGGGTCTGTTTTTGTTTTATTAAATCAAACATGCTATAAGCCATATAACAACACATTCTCTGGCTATGATTATACATTTTAAATATACTAATGTATATAGTTTCCTTATTTAAGACAAACAAATTATGTGGCACAGTGGATGGTTTTTCTCGTCCCACTCTCATCGTACCTTAATGATTCCCTTTCTCTCTATGTCTCTGTCTTTCGTAAATTATCTTCTGCAACTAAAGGTTTGTTGTCTTGACTGAACAACCTATTGCAGTTCCTTTCTTTCTCACTTTCATTCGTAGTTGTTATTACCACTCATTTACATTTACTCGTTATCAATGACGATCAACCATTCCATATTCACTCCATTACTGTCCACATTTCACTTTTCCTTTTTGCAGCCTTTGCAGGAGCTTTGAACATTTTTTAAGTAGAAACCAGAGAGACCGGAAAATATGTTAATCATTTTATTCAAATTTTCTAACTTGAAAAACGGAAAGTGAAACATTGTTTAATTTCAACGTCTTGACATCATTTCTTTTTAAAGACAATGGAATTTAACACTGGAGATTTTGAATTGGGTTGCCCCCCCCCCCCCTAAAAAAAAAAAAAAAAAAACACACACACACACACACACACACAACAACAACAACAACAACAACCCAGAAGTGGTGCCAGGGTTTGTTAGTTAGGAGGCCCATGTCCCTTGTATTTTTTTTTAAAGAATAATTTTCTCTTTTTTATTAATTTTACATTGGTATACCGTTAATTTCACTGGGAAAACCACCCCCTTCCCTCACACATCAATACTGCCAATACTACTAGCAACAGTAATTATATCATTCAAAACGTTTTCATTTTCTAAATCCTTCTAATATAAACATTTAACAAATATAATCTGTTACATGGTCCATGTTAGAAACAGCACCAGGAAGAGGATAGCAAGCCCTCCCCCCCCCCTGTTTTCTTAATTTTCTTAATTTTCTTAATTTGTTCGTTGTATTTCCATTTATCGATTAGGTACGACATGTATCTTTTATCTAAAATGCTAAGTGAACGTTTCAATTATTTCAGGATAACAGTATTTATATTAATTACTTTTCTACTGGAGCTGGGTGGTTCCTGTATCAAACCTTTGAGGAATATTACAATTCAGTAGTCAACAGGTTAAATTTGTAATGTAAAAGACCCTCGCTTAAATACAAATTAAACATTATTTATTAAAATTCAACCATGTAGGACCGTTCTCGAGTCTATATTAACAATGAAAAGCAGCAATGAAAATTAAAGGTTTAAAAAGTTATTACCTACAATTAAATATCGTATGAATAACAACAAAAATGTAGTAAACAAACAGGTACAGACGATATTTCGACAAAATCATTGCTTTCTCCCGCTTTCTACATGATTGTTTTACTTTCGCTTGAACTATATATATATTTGCGAAAGCTAAGTTCAATTTGTTGACTGTTTTGGAAATGTGTTTGTGCTGAACCTGAGGATGCCATAGGTGGTGACATTTTGTTGTTGTTTACAACAAACAGAGATATATGTAAAACTTTAGAAGTCTTAGTAGACTTTTTATTACTTTTGGGATTCGTGTAATTAGTTAACTTAATATTGAAGTCAAAGAAATTAGGGAAAACATATTTTATTTTGGCGTACACAATATAACATTCTTAGGATATCAAGAGAGGACAATCCCACAATGCTTAACCCTAAAAAGGCCGGGCTATTTGAGGTCTTATTACGGCCGGGGGGGGGGGGGGGGTCTGATTAAAAAAAATTTTTTTTTTAAAGTTGCGCAAGACTCGAAAGAAAAAATTCAGCGAGCGGCGGGGCGCCATCCATATGCGTTCCCGAGCAATCGGAAAAATCGTGGAGGGGGAGGGGGCATAATCCCCCCCGGCCTTATTAGGGTTAAAGGGAACCAAAACCTTCATACTAAGTTACTTTTATTGTAAAGTTTAAGATATTTGAATGAAATCAGTGAAAATGTGAACAAAATCGGACAAGGAATAAGGAAGTTAAAGCTTTTTGAAATGACTAGTCACTAGAGGGCGATATTCAATTTGATGACATCATCTGTTGACAACTCTCCATGCCTTTTGTACATCAAATTTCATGTTTTTCCTTCTTTCTTGTGATTGAGATCATCTACTACCCTGAAAGCAAGGTATAGAATGCAAAATAATATTCTACTTCACATGTTATGCAGTCGGATCAAGAATACAAATAAAAACGAAGAAAACGAAACAATTGTAAAATGTTATGTACAAAAGGCATAGAGAGTTGTCCACAGATGATGTCATCAAATTAAATATCGCCCTCTAGTGACAAGTCATTTCAAAAAGCTCTAACTTCCTTATTCCTTGCCCGATTTTGTTCAAAATTTCACTGATTTTATTCAAATCTTTTAAACTTTACAATAAAAGTAACTTAGTATGAAGGTTTTGGTTCCCTTTAACTTTATATTATGGCAGAAAAAAGAAAATGTTGTAGTTGTTTAATGTGCTGTGTTTGATTGAATTATTGTACAATAGGACAGCGAACTTATTCAGAATATGCTTTATTGATATGCAAAATGCATTTTGAGTATCAATCACATAGGGAACGTCTATTTGTTTTATTTCATTAATAAAGGTTGAATGAATGGATCAAACAGAGAACATTAAGTCAGTTATAGACTTGACAAACAAAACTTTGGTACCTGTCACTTGTCGCTCCTACCTGAATTACGCGATCAAAGGCACCGCTTGTCAATCATTTTATGTCATCAATCTTTGAAAAGCTTGAATGATTGACATTGACTAATGAATTGCAATATTTTATTAAAGTAATGGACGCTGCAAAGGCGTTTGCACACAACAAAACGCTACCTAAACAAATGCTGTGCTTGAATGACAGGGCCTCTCCTGACGTCAAATATAATGGATGGCATGTGCATATAGTCTATTCTGTACTTGAAGTCACATTTCCTTTAAGTATTGTGGTAGTTACATGTATACTGTATATGAGTGTCCAAAAGAGAGCTTTTGAAACTTTGAAGTGTAACTGATCAGTTGAAGTGAAAATATTTCAGAATATCTCACAACCTTTACCTATCATCGTTAAATAGCTTTACTTTATCTTTTCGCTAAACAAAATTCTGATCTCATTTTTTGATAAATGCAACATTTTTACAATGAATTGGTTCATTATAATTTCACTGGTGTGGCACGTTCTGCGAGTCAATGCAGGTAAGTTACATATTTTTGTTTAATGCATTTGTTCATTGTATTTCCATTTATCGATTAGGGACAATATGTATCTTTTATCTGAAATGTTAAGTGAACGTTCCCATTATTTCAGGATAACATTATTTATATTAATTAATTTCCTACTGGAGCTGGGTGGTTCCGTTATCAAACATTTGAGGAGTATTACAATTCAGTTGTCAACAGGTTAAATTAGACACTCGCATAAGTATAAATTAAACATTATTTATTAAGATTCAACCATGTAGGACCATTTTCAATCTATATTAACAATGAATAGCAGCAATGAAAATTAAAGTTTAAAAAAGTTAACTGATGCAAATGTCAAAACTACAACTAAATATCGTATGAATCAAACAAAACATGGAAAAGCAAAAATGTTGGGTTTAATGAAGTTATATAAACAGAAAACTAATTGGCAACAGATATGAGCTTTTTACACACATTAAACTTATTTAATGCTGAGTGTAAGTGTAATTATACTTCAAGTGTTGAGGAGGATTTTGCTTTCCAGAATTCTGGGAATTTAAGAAAAGGCAGCAGGTAAAATTCAAGCTTGATAATCTTGTTAATGAGCGAAATTGAATCTCGTATTTTCTCATTTTTAAAGATTGTTTATATCCAGATCTTGGAACACAGATTGCCTACCTAGTACCCTATCGCCTGCATGGTTACGACAATTATGATACAGTTTACATCTACTGTAACGAGACCATACCTTATGTAGCACAGGCCTCTATCTGCCTTTTTGGCACGTGGGGACCAGAATTTCCTACTGAAATATGTAATGGTAAGTACAAGTTTGTGTCGTGATCTATTTGTCTTTAATACACATGATTATTTTGTAGGTTAAATGAAAGTCACATTTTAAATGCATGGCCATATATACCAAAAAGTAAAGTTACTAGTTAAATCTAATAACAGGAGTATCATTTGTCATAAATCAAATTAAAAATAGAAAAATATATAACGAATGGGGTAGATTCATAATAAAAAATAATTAATCGAAAGTAGCTACGAATATTTGCCCAAGCAATAAGAACTTACATATGGCTAGGCAGTCTGGATTGTTTGAATGTAATCGAGCACGCAAGAAACACCTTTACAGAAATTAAAGGCCTATTCCATTTGATTTTTCAAGGAATATCGATGGACATTAATTTAGTTTAATCCTCCCCCTGCTCTCCTTCTCCTCCTCATTCTTCTTCCCCTTGAACTTCTCTTTCTTGTCTTTGTTCTGTTCTTGTTCTCTTATTTCCTCCACTTTTTCTTGTTGTTGTTCTTCTTTTTCTGGTTCTTCTTTATTCGTGTAACATTTTGTATCTTAAAGATAAAGTTGAGTTCTGGTCATGCGATTGCATTGTGAAAGAAAAGGTGTGGAATGAATCAGAAAAGGGTGATAATGTAGCTTGTGTAGGCCTACTGCAAGGTTCTGAAGTCATACAAATCATAATAAATTTGGCCCAGTCTTGGTAAAGTAACAAGTACTGTACACAGAAAGATGCATATGGGACTACACAAATGGTGTCGGGGTTACTTGATTTCATTATCTTTATATGCTCATTACTCAGCCAGTATACATTTTCTACCAAAATTGTTTGGCAAATGACAGTTATTTGTAATCTTGAACATTCAGTGTAAGTTTCGTTACATTCTGTGAGAATTCATTTCCATTTTTTTTAACCAGAACTCAAGTTATCTTTAAGTGACAAATCAACAAGGTCAAGTTTCTTATAAAAATGTCCTGTAGAAGTGTATGAATATCAATTCATGGTCCCCATAGACGCAACCTACCTTTCATACGTTTATTATCGCCACTCGTGGGAACAATGAGTCAGTGCGGAATGTCTATGAGTTTCAGAGTGCATTGTTAATCAATACAAGTTCACTTAATTTTTATTGTTCACGAAATAGGAAACCATCTTTTAATACGCATGTTGGAAACAACTGCAATAACAGGCGTACCCGAAACTGGCTATGGGGTCCTTGCAAAAAACCTTTTCCCCTGTTTTTTCAGAACAATTAGGAATCTCTGTCATCTCTGATTTCAGACCCTTGCCAAGTTCCAGTTGCAGATGGCATGACGTATAGCAAACTTTCTGGTCAAACTGATGGTGTTATCTTAACACATGGTAGCCGTATATCATTCACATGTGACGGAGGGGACCCAGGTTCAACTACTTCAAAATGCAACGATGGTGTTTGGGAACCACCTGTATTATGTCCAGGTATATTTATTTGCAAAACCATCTCGATTATTAACTATGTAAAGGTTGTGTTGATTGGTTCTTAATGGAAATACAGATATATGTAGGAAAAAAGAGAGACTGACAAAAGGGAGATGGTGATAAAGATAGAGATAGAGGCAAACAGTATATGAAGAATATACAGAAAAAAGTGGGAGGGAGGAGAAAGAGAGAGAGAGAGAGAGAGACAATAGAACGGAATTAAAATCTTTAACTTTAAAACCAAAACAAAATGTGGAATAGATCCAGAGAAGTGATTAATAACAATTTATGATATGATACTGAAACAGGTTTTCCGGCGATTTAAAATTGGACAAGAATTACGTTATTTTCACTGAAGTATGTTTCTCTATATAAACAGACAATAAGCATACACAGCATCGCGTGTACTAATATCATATTGGCCTCGGTTGATTTTTCGACTTTCCAGAAAGACCAATAACAACTGGCAAGTAGAAGATATTTGAGTATTTAAAATCTCAATTTGAGCGGTATGTTTTCACCTTTGTCTGTTTCAGAAATAACAACAATGTACTCAACTGCGCCATTTGTGTCCCCGGCTCAACCATCGACTTATGGCCAGACAGGTGGAACTGAATCATTGACGACCGAGCCGCAACCCTCAATTACTTCCGGTGCACCCATCTCCCATTCAACAGTTGACCACTTTACTACTACCGGGGATACCAATACAGATCACACACCAGGCGGTTTTACTTCTAAGCAGATAACATCCATGCCATCTTTAAGTTCAATTGATATGATTTCAAACAGTCATATGGAAGCACATTCAACCCTTTTACCTGTCACTGATGATCCTGAAACAGATTCCGCGTCGACAGAACAAGAAGGTATGGACGATATTTTGACAATATCATTGCTTTCTCCCACTTTCTACGTGATTGTTGTACTTTCGCTTTAACTATATCTTTGCGAAAGCTAAGTTCAATATGTTGACTGTTTTGGAAATGTGTCTGGGCTGAGCCTGAGGATGCCAAAGGTGGTGACATTTTTTTGCAAAATGTTGTTTACAACAAACGGAGATATATGTAAAACTTAAGAAGTCTTTGTAGACTTGTTATTACTTGTCAAGGAAATTAGGGAAATAATATTCTTTTTCGGCGTACATAATATAACATTCTAGGAAATCGAGAGAAAACAATCCTACAATGCTTAACGTCTTAAATGGCAGAAAAAAGGGAAATGTTGTTGTTGTTTTATGTGCTGTGTTTGAAGAAAATTATTGTACAATAGGACAGCGAACTTATTTAGAATATGCTCTATTGCAATTCAAAATGCATTTTAATTATCAATCACATATGGAACGTATATTTGTTTTATTTCATTACTAAATGTTGAATGAATTGATCAAACAGAGAACATTAAGTCAGTTATAGACTTGACAAACAAAACTTTAGTACCTGTCACTTGTCGCTCCTACCTGAAGTACGCGATCAAAGGCACCGCTTGTCAATCATTGTATGTCATCAATCTTTGAAAAGCTTGTATGATTGACATTGACTAATGAATTGCAATATTTATTAAAGTAATGAACGCAGCAAAGACGTTTGCACACAAAAAAAGACGTAACCTAAACAAATGCTGTGCTTGAATGACAGGGCATATAGTTTATTCTGAACTTGAAGTCACATTTCCTTTGTGTTGTGTGGAAGTTATACTGCATATGAGTGTCCAAAAGAGAGCTTTTCAAACTTTGAATTGTAACTGATCAGTTGAAGTGAAATCATTTCAGAATATCTCTAAACCATTGCCTATCATCGTTAAATAGTTTAACTATATATGTTCGCTTAACAAAATGTCTGATCATATTTTTTGATCAATGCAGCATTTTTACAATGATTTGGTTTATTATGATTTCACTGTTATGACACATCCTACGAGTCAATGCAGACAAAAAAAATCAATGCATTTGTTGTATTTCCATGTATTGATTCGGGACAAAATGTATCTTTTATCTGGAACGTTAAGTGAACATTCCCATTATTTCAGGATAACATTATTTATATTAATTACTTTTCTACTGGAGCTGGATGGTTCCTGTATCAAACCTTTGAGGAATATTACAATTCAGTAGTCAACAGGTTAAATTTATAATGTAAAAGACCCTCGCTTAAATACAAATTAAACATTATTTATTAACATTCAGCCATGGAGGACCGTTCTCAATTCTATATTAACAATGAATATCACGACCTCACGACTTGACTTCTATTTACGTTCGACTTCTATTTACGTTCGATTTACTGCAGAATTGTACCATTTATATCGCATCCTGCCGCATATGGTGTAAAGGTAAAATCAACCAGTCCTGTAAGAACTTTCGTTATTGAAATCTGGCGGAATTTTGCTACACTTTGACTGTAATTATGCCATCGAATAAATCAGCCGAAAAACATAAATCGTCAAACCGAGCGTGGTCAAACCGACTACGCTCAACTTCACCGACCAGTTCACGAGAAGAAGCACAAAAGAGCCAAGCTGGTCAAGCTGGTCAGTCAAGCAGTACAACGCCATTGACCATGGATTACGTCGAAGAGGCCCTGTATGAGTTTAGTCAGTGCACATAGTTGATAACGCACTGACTAAACTGAGTACACTGGAACTGGGCTAACACACGAGCGAAACAATGCATTATTTGTTTTATGAGACGGGTCGGCAATAATCTCTTACAATACAGTCTAGATCTAGAGTAAAGATAGATATTAGATCTAGATCTAAGTTAGATCTAACTAGATCTAGGTCTAGAGTATTCTAGATCTAGATCTAGGTATAAATACCTATGCACCTACTAAACGATCAGAAAAGGATTTATATTGTAAACAAATTATAAGTTGGATAAAAAGTGTCGTAAATCCAAATGAGAGAATTGTTTTTGTTGGTAATTGGAATTATGCACATTTAAAACTTTAGTTACTCAAGGAATATAATATACATATGGTTATATGATTACATACTCAAGTTTAAAAAGCAATACTTTTTGCTAGATAATTGGAAAATTTATCCCACTTGAAGACAGTATACGTGGAGGCGGAGCTCACGTAAGCTATAATCCCGATTAGATTATTGATTGATCTCTTGTGAGCTGTGCCAATACGTTTACTCTAAAGACATCAGGCCATGTGTGAATTGTGATCATAATTGAAGTTAAAACTTATTAACGAGAAACGCGGAAGAGGTTATTGGATATTCAACAGTGAATTACTGAAGGATGAGATATAAAGAAGAAAAATAAGGTGTTAAAATCAAAGCCAGAACAGAATATGAAGAACTTGATAATTAAGGAAAATGGGAAGTGTGCAAAACAAGAATAATAACACACAATTAAATATTCTGTACAGGTAAAGTGGAAAAGAGGGTCCGCTGAAAATGTACGTCTTGTTTAAGATATAACCGATTATTATCAATATGTTAAAGCACTATCAATTATTGTTTTTATATTTTGAAAAGTATAATTATGATGATGTAAATCACCCGCTGTGTAGTTGACCTACAACTTGTAAGATGGCCATCTGTTTAGCTTACCAGTTTCTAGTGATACCTTATTTGCCATATTTGTGATTTTATTTGAACAGGCACTTTAAGTTAAAACTTTGTTGCTAAGTTATATAAACTGCAAATGAAATGTTATGTTTATGTATATAAAGCAATTAATATTGAAAGCGTATATTTATGTTATCCAATTGTATATGTTGCTTGTATTAAATTTGGAGGGAAACAAAAATGTACGTGTGTATATGTTTTGGATTGGCGCATGTGTGTGTGTGGGCGTGGGAGTGGATGTTTGTGTGTTGGTATGTGTGTTTTTGTGAAATAATTGAACCTTGAGTATATTTGATTACACAACCATGCAATTCGGGGTTTGACCTATTCAATTTCAGTATGTTTCCAAGATGATGATAAATCACGTAATTGTTAGAGATCATGCACAGACAACCAGGCCCGTCAACCCAGTGGGTTAGGGGGCAGGTTATAATCAACAATAGATACAATAGTATAGTAAAATAACAACTAGACATGGAATACTTGTTTGGAACAAGTATAGGTGGGCTGGTCCAACTAAAGTTTGAGACAAAATAGAGCAAAAATAAGCGAGATACTGCTTAAAAATGCTTAAAAATGCTTAAAAAACAATATGTAGATTCATGACGTGAACGAAATTCACCTTCTATAGGCATAACACGCACATTATGAAATTTCTGACATGAGGCCTTTAATCGAAATGTTCACTATGATGACGTCATCAAAATGAAAATTGGTAATATTGCCTTTTAGAGAATTGTCTTAGCTACATGATATCAACATTTGGAAGAAAATCGATAAATTTTTACAGAGATACAATCAATTTTCCATAAATATGGTGACGTCATGATATGCAAATTCGTATTTTTAGTTCGAAGGCCGCTATGATGACGTCAGAATATTTGTAATGGCCAAATGAGACATAAAATCATAACTCCGACTCATATTCTATCAAATTATGAAACAAAAATGGGGGTCCAGGTGCATCCCAAAGAGCTATAATGGATTTTGCAGGCCCCCCAAGCTCCGCCATTTTGTCTGGATCCATTAGAAGCCAAAATAAGCCCCTATACATAATTCATGAGCCCTTATGAATTATGCATTAAAAGACAATGCGCGTATCAGCGTAATTAGAGAGGTCAAATCGCCTAATGTACCTAGTTATGGTAATTTATTCATCACGATGCGCGATAGCGACGCAAGTGATTTAGCGAATCAGCGTGGATTATTCTGATGCGATCACCGTTAGATGAAATAAGCGCTCGAACTTGTATTATCGATCACCAGTATAACAGCTGGTGTACTCAGGATGCATCGGGAAGTGGACCTTAAAGGTCCACTCGTTGTGTGATTTTTTTTTTTAAGTTTTAATGGCGTGTATCATTCATTTATGAATATTTACGCCAACTAACTTAGCCTTTGAAAACATCATTACACCTCTACTTATTAATATTCCAGCATAATATTTTTCTGAAAATCTCTTTATTGACCAAAAAATGATAATAACCATCCATTTTTCACAGATCTCGAGCTTGCTAAGCTGTACCCATCATACCCAGGATGAATCGCGATATGGGGGAATGGCCTTAACTTCATTGAATAAGAACTACTGATATTCTTAAAGGTAATACAAAGTTTTGGGAAATTTTGAAAATTGAGTGATTCCTTACAATTTTGATATATGCGGATGCCCATGTAGATGTTTTATAAGCACTAGAAAATTTAGCCCCTAAAACACTTCTGCTTTCGAGCAAAATGGAATATAAAAATCTACCGGTGCTCCCGGTAAATTGAGTTAAATTTCAAATAGCGCCTATGGCCGTACAATGGTAGCTGCGACCATGAAAATCTCAGAGAATATAGTTGCGAAATATAATTTCCAAACGGGAATAGCTAATCGGTCGATTTTAGCCAAGAAATATTGTTTTATAGCTTAATTAATATCTTGACCTTGAGAGGGAGCTATACAACATAAAGAGTTCATTATTTGCGATTTCATAACTTTAGACTCGATTTCAACCGCGACAGGATCACTGAATATCGTAGGATCGCATATGCTTCCAATATTTTCATTTGAACCAAATTCATGACCCTATTCCAAAACTGTGTATTACCTTTAATGTCTCGATCTTATTCCCTTTTTAGTCTATCAATAACTGGGTCTGTTTTTGTTTTATTAAATCAAACATGCTATAAGCCATATAACAACACATTCTCTGGCTATGATTATACATTTTAAATATACTAATGTATATAGTTTCCTTATTTAAGACAAACAAATTATGTGGCACAGTGGATGGTTTTTCTCGTCCCACTCTCATCGTACCTTAATGATTCCCTTTCTCTCTATGTCTCTGTCTTTCGTAAATTATCTTCTGCAACTAAAGGTTTGTTGTCTTGACTGAACAACCTATTGCAGTTCCTTTCTTTCTCACTTTCATTCGTAGTTGTTATTACCACTCATTTACATTTACTCGTTATCAATGACGATCAACCATTCCATATTCACTCCATTACTGTCCACATTTCACTTTTCCTTTTTGCAGCCTTTGCAGGAGCTTTGAACATTTTTTAAGTAGAAACCAGAGAGACCGGAAAATATGTTAATCATTTTATTCAAATTTTCTAACTTGAAAAACGGAAAGTGAAACATTGTTTAATTTCAACGTCTTGACATCATTTCTTTTTAAAGACAATGGAATTTAACACTGGAGATTTTGAATTGGGTTGCCCCCCCCCCCCCTAAAAAAAAAAAAAAAAAAACACACACACACACACACACACACAACAACAACAACAACAACAACCCAGAAGTGGTGCCAGGGTTTGTTAGTTAGGAGGCCCATGTCCCTTGTATTTTTTTTTAAAGAATAATTTTCTCTTTTTTATTAATTTTACATTGGTATACCGTTAATTTCACTGGGAAAACCACCCCCTTCCCTCACACATCAATACTGCCAATACTACTAGCAACAGTAATTATATCATTCAAAACGTTTTCATTTTCTAAATCCTTCTAATATAAACATTTAACAAATATAATCTGTTACATGGTCCATGTTAGAAACAGCACCAGGAAGAGGATAGCAAGCCCTCCCCCCCCCCCCCTGTTTTCTTAATTTTCTTAATTTTCTTAATTTGTTCGTTGTATTTCCATTTATCGATTAGGTACGACATGTATCTTTTATCTAAAATGCTAAGTGAACGTTTCAATTATTTCAGGATAACAGTATTTATATTAATTACTTTTCTACTGGAGCTGGGTGGTTCCTGTATCAAACCTTTGAGGAATATTACAATTCAGTAGTCAACAGGTTAAATTTGTAATGTAAAAGACCCTCGCTTAAATACAAATTAAACATTATTTATTAAAATTCAACCATGTAGGACCGTTCTCGAGTCTATATTAACAATGAAAAGCAGCAATGAAAATTAAAGGTTTAAAAAGTTATTACCTACAATTAAATATCGTATGAATAACAACAAAAATGTAGTAAACAAACAGGTACAGACGATATTTCGACAAAATCATTGCTTTCTCCCGCTTTCTACATGATTGTTTTACTTTCGCTTGAACTATATATATATTTGCGAAAGCTAAGTTCAATTTGTTGACTGTTTTGGAAATGTGTTTGTGCTGAACCTGAGGATGCCATAGGTGGTGACATTTTGTTGTTGTTTACAACAAACAGAGATATATGTAAAACTTTAGAAGTCTTAGTAGACTTTTTATTACTTTTGGGATTCGTGTAATTAGTTAACTTAATATTGAAGTCAAAGAAATTAGGGAAAACATATTTTATTTTGGCGTACACAATATAACATTCTTAGGATATCAAGAGAGGACAATCCCACAATGCTTAACCCTAAAAAGGCCGGGCTATTTGAGGTCTTATTACGGCCGGGGGGGGGGGGTCTGATTAAAAAAAATTTTTTTTTTAAAGTTGCGCAAGACTCGAAAGAAAAAATTCAGCGAGCGGCGGGGCGCCATCCATATGCGTTCCCGAGCAATCGGAAAAATCGTGGAGGGGGAGGGGGCATAATCCCCCCCGGCCTTATTAGGGTTAAAGGGAACCAAAACCTTCATACTAAGTTACTTTTATTGTAAAGTTTAAGATATTTGAATGAAATCAGTGAAAATGTGAACAAAATCGGACAAGGAATAAGGAAGTTAAAGCTTTTTGAAATGACTAGTCACTAGAGGGCGATATTCAATTTGATGACATCATCTGTTGACAACTCTCCATGCCTTTTGTACATCAAATTTCATGTTTTTCCTTCTTTCTTGTGATTGAGATCATCTACTACCCTGAAAGCAAGGTATAGAATGCAAAATAATATTCTACTTCACATGTTATGCAGTCGGATCAAGAATACAAATAAAAACGAAGAAAACGAAACAATTGTAAAATGTTATGTACAAAAGGCATAGAGAGTTGTCCACAGATGATGTCATCAAATTAAATATCGCCCTCTAGTGACAAGTCATTTCAAAAAGCTCTAACTTCCTTATTCCTTGCCCGATTTTGTTCAAAATTTCACTGATTTTATTCAAATCTTTTAAACTTTACAATAAAAGTAACTTAGTATGAAGGTTTTGGTTCCCTTTAACTTTATATTATGGCAGAAAAAAGAAAATGTTGTAGTTGTTTAATGTGCTGTGTTTGATTGAATTATTGTACAATAGGACAGCGAACTTATTCAGAATATGCTTTATTGATATGCAAAATGCATTTTGAGTATCAATCACATAGGGAACGTCTATTTGTTTTATTTCATTAATAAAGGTTGAATGAATGGATCAAACAGAGAACATTAAGTCAGTTATAGACTTGACAAACAAAACTTTGGTACCTGTCACTTGTCGCTCCTACCTGAATTACGCGATCAAAGGCACCGCTTGTCAATCATTTTATGTCATCAATCTTTGAAAAGCTTGAATGATTGACATTGACTAATGAATTGCAATATTTTATTAAAGTAATGGACGCTGCAAAGGCGTTTGCACACAACAAAACGCTACCTAAACAAATGCTGTGCTTGAATGACAGGGCCTCTCCTGACGTCAAATATAATGGATGGCATGTGCATATAGTCTATTCTGTACTTGAAGTCACATTTCCTTTAAGTATTGTGGTAGTTACATGTATACTGTATATGAGTGTCCAAAAGAGAGCTTTTGAAACTTTGAAGTGTAACTGATCAGTTGAAGTGAAAATATTTCAGAATATCTCACAACCTTTACCTATCATCGTTAAATAGCTTTACTTTATCTTTTCGCTAAACAAAATTCTGATCTCATTTTTTGATAAATGCAACATTTTTACAATGAATTGGTTCATTATAATTTCACTGGTGTGGCACGTTCTGCGAGTCAATGCAGGTAAGTTACATATTTTTGTTTAATGCATTTGTTCATTGTATTTCCATTTATCGATTAGGGACAATATGTATCTTTTATCTGAAATGTTAAGTGAACGTTCCCATTATTTCAGGATAACATTATTTATATTAATTAATTTCCTACTGGAGCTGGGTGGTTCCGTTATCAAACATTTGAGGAGTATTACAATTCAGTTGTCAACAGGTTAAATTAGACACTCGCATAAGTATAAATTAAACATCATTTATTAAGATTCAACCATGTAGGACCATTTTCAATCTATATTAACAATGAATAGCAGCAATGAAAATTAAAGTTTAAAAAAGTTAACTGATGCAAATGTCAAAACTACAACTAAATATCGTATGAATCAAACAAAACATGGAGTAAGCAAAAATGTTGGGTTTAATGAAGTTATATAAACAGAAAACTAATTGGCAACAGATATGAGCTTTTTACACACATTAAACTTATTTAATGCTGAGTGTAAGTGTAATTATACTTCAAGTGTTGAGGAGGATTTTGCTTTCCAGAATTCTGGGAATTTAAGAAAAGGCAGCAGGTAAAATTCAAGCTTGATAATCTTGTTAATGAGCGAAATTGAATCTCGTATTTTCTCATTTTTAAAGATTGTTTATATCCAGATCTTGGAACACAGATTGCCTACCTAGTACCCTATCGCCTGCATGGTTACGACAATTATGAAACAGTTTACATCTACTGTAACGAGACCATACCTTATGTAGCACAGGCCTCTATCTGCCTTTTTGGCACGTGGGGACCAGAATTTCCTACTGAAATATGTAATGGTAAGTACAAGTTTGTGTCGTGATCTATTTGTCTTTAATACACATGATTATTTTGTAGGTTAAATGAAAGTCACATTTTAAATGCATGGCCATATATACCAAAAAGTAAAGTTACTAGTTAAATCTAATAACAGGAGTATCATTTGTCATAAATCAAATTAAAAATAGAAAAATATATAACGAATGGGGTAGATTCATAATAAAAAATAATTAATCGAAAGTAGCTACGAATATTTGCCCAAGCAATAAGAACTTACATATGGCTAGGCAGTCTGGATTGTTTGAATGTAATCGAGCACGCAAGAATTGGCCCGACAACCAACAACTATTATTTTTGTTAAACACCTTTACAGAAATTAAAGGCCTATTCCATTTGATTTTTCAAGGAATATCGATGGACATTAATTTAGTTTAATCCTCCCCCTGCTCTCCTTCTCCTCCTCATTCTTCTTCCCCTTGAACTTCTCTTTCTTGTCTTTGTTCTGTTCTTGTTCTCTTATTTCCTCCACTTTTTCTTGTTGTTGTTCTTCTTTTTCTGGTTCTTCTTTATTCGTGTAACATTTTGTATCTTAAAGATAAAGTTGAGTTCTGGTCATGCGATTGCATTGTGAAAGAAAAGGTGTGGAATGAATCAGAAAAGGGTGATAATGTAGCTTGTGTAGGCCTACTGCAAGGTTCTGAAGTCATACAAATCATAATAAATTTGGCCCAGTCTTGGTAAAGTAACAAGTACTGTACACAGAAAGATGCATATGGGACTACACAAATGGTGTCGGGGTTACTTGATTTCATTATCTTTATATGCTCATTACTCAGCCAGTATACATTTTCTACCAAAATTGTTTGGCAAATGACAGTTATTTGTAATCTTGAACATTCAGTGTAAGTTTCGTTACATTCTGTGAGAATTCATTTCCATTTTTTTTAACCAGAACTCAAGTTATCTTTAAGTGACAAATCAACAAGGTCAAGTTTCTTATAAAAATGTCCTGTAGAAGTGTATGAAAATCAATTAATGGTCCCCATAGACGCAACCTACCTTTCATACGTTTATTATCGCCACTCGTGGGAACAATGAGTCAGTGCGGAATGTCTATGAGTTTCAGAGTGCATTGTTGATCAATACAAGTTCACTTAATTGTTATTGTTCACGAAATAGGAAACCATCTTTTAATACGCATGTTGGAAACAACTACAATAACAGGCGTACCCGAAACTGGCTATGGGGTCCTTGCAAAAAACCTTTTCCCCTGTTTTTTCAGAACAATTAGGAATCTCTGTCATCTCTGATTTCAGACCCTTGCCAAGTTCCAGTTGCAGATGGCATGACGTATAGCAAACTTTCTGGTCAAACTGATGGTGTTATCTTAACACATGGTAGCCGTATATCATTCACATGTGACGGAGGGGACCCAGGTTCAACTACTTCAAAATGCAACGATGGTGTTTGGGAACCACCTGTATTATGTCCAGGTATATTTATTTGCAAAACCATCTCGATTATTAACTATGTAAAGGTTGTGTTGATTGGTTCTTAATGGAAATACAGATATATGTAGGAAAAAAGAGAGACTGACAAAAGGGAGATGGTGATAAAGATAGAGATAGAGGCAAACAGTATATGAAGAATATACAGAAAAAAGTGGGAGGGAGGAGAAAGAGAGAGAGAGAGAGAGACAATAGAACGGAATTAAAATCTTTAACTTTAAAACCAAAACAAAATGTGGAATAGATCCAGAGAAGTGATTAATAACAATTTATGATATGATACTGAAACAGGTTTTCCGGCGATTTAAAATTGGACAAGAATTACGTTATTTTCACTGAAGTATGTTTCTCTATATAAACAGACAATAAGCATACACAGCATCGCGTGTACTAATATCATATTAGCCTCGGTTGATTTTTCGACTTTCCAGAAAGACCAATAACAACTGGCAAGTAGAAGATATTTGAGTATTTAAAATCTCAATTTGAGCGGTATGTTTTCACCTTTGTCTGTTTCAGAAATAACAACAATGTACTCAACTGCGCCATTTGTGTCCCCGGCTCAACCATCGACTTATGGCCAGACAGGTGGAACTGAATCATTGACGACCGAGCCGCAACCCTCAATTACTTCCGGTGCACCCATCTCCCATTCAACAGTTGACCACTTTACTACTACCGAGGATACCAATACAGATCACACACCAGGCGGTTTTACTTCTAAGCAGATAACATCCATGCCATCTTTAAGTTCAATTGATATGATTTCAAACAGTCATATGGAAGCACATTCAACCCTTTTACCTGTCACTGATGATCCTGAAACAGATTCCGCGTCGACAGAACAAGAAGGTATGGACGATATTTTGACAATATCATTGCTTTCTCCCACTTTCTACGTGATTGTTGTACTTTCGCTTTAACTATATCTTTGCGAAAGCTAAGTTCAATATGTTGACTGTTTTGGAAATGTCTCTGGGCTGAGCCTGAGGATGCCAAAGGTGGTGACATTTTTTTGCAAAATGTTGTTTACAACAAACGGAGATATATGTAAAACTTAAGAAGTCTTTGTAGACTTGTTATTACTTGTCAAGGAAATTAGGGAAATAATATTCTTTTTCGGCGTACATAATATAACATTCTAGGAAATCGAGAGAAAACAATCCTACAATGCTTAACGTCTTAAATGGCAGAAAAAAGGGAAATGTTGTTGTTGTTTTATGTGCTGTGTTTGAAGAAAATTATTGTACAATAGGACAGCGAACTTATTTAGAATATGCTCTATTGCAATTCAAAATGCATTGTGAGTATAAACCGCATAGGGAACGTATATTTGTTTTATTTCATTAATACATGTTGAATGCATTGATCAAACAGAGAACATTTAGTCAGTTATAGACTTGACAAACAAAACTTTAGTACCTGTCAATTGTCGCTCCTACCTGAATTACGCGATCAAAGGCCCCGCTTGTCAATCATTGTATGTCATCAATCTTTGAAAAGCTTGAATGATTGACATTGACTAATGAATTGCAATATTTTATTAAAGTAATGAACGCTGCAAAGGCGTTCGCACACAACAAAACGTAACCTAAACAAATGCTGTGCTTGAATGACAGGGCCTCTCCTGACTCTGTGACAGCTAAATATATTACCAGAAGTCAAATATAATGGATGGCATGTGCATATAGTTTATTCTGTACTTGAAGTCACATTTCCTTTAAGTTGTGTAGTAGTTATACTGTATATGAGTGTCCAAAAGAGAAGTGTAACTGATCAGTTGAAGTGAAATTATTTCAGAATATCTCACAACCATTACTTATCATCGTTAAATAGCTTTACTTTATCTTTTCGCTAAACAAAATTCTGATCTCATTTTTTGATAAATGCAACATTTTTACAATGAATTGGTTCATTATAATTTCACTGGTGTGGCACGTTCTGCGAGTCAATGCAGGTAAGTTACATATTTTTGTTTAATGCATTTGTTCATTGTATTTCCATTTATCGATTAGGGACAATATGTATCTTTTATCTGAAATGTTAAGTGAACGTTCCCATTATTTCAGGATAACATTATTTATATTAATTAATTTCCTACTGGAGCTGGGTGGTTCCGTTATCAAACATTTGAGGAGTATTACAATTCAGTTGTCAACAGGTTAAATTAGACACTCGCATAAGTATAAATTAAACATCATTTATTAAGATTCAACCATGTAGGACCATTTTCAATCTATATTAACAATGAATAGCAGCAATGAAAATTAAAGTTTAAAAAAGTTAACTGATGCAAATGTCAAAACTACAACTAAATATCGTATGAATCAAACAAAACATGGAGTAAGCAAAAATGTTGGGTTTAATGAAGTTATATAAACAGAAAACTAATTGGCAACAGATATGAGCTTTTTACACACATTAAACTTATTTAATGCTGAGTGTAAGTGTAATTATACTTCAAGTGTTGAGGAGGATTTTGCTTTCCAGAATTCTGGGAATTTAAGAAAAGGCAGCAGGTAAAATTCAAGCTTGATAATCTTGTTAATGAGCGAAATTGAATCTCGTATTTTCTCATTTTTAAAGATTGTTTATATCCAGATCTTGGAACACAGATTGCCTACCTAGTACCCTATCGCCTGCATGGTTACGACAATTATGAAACAGTTTACATCTACTGTAACGAGACCATACCTTATGTAGCACAGGCCTCTATCTGCCTTTTTGGCACGTGGGGACCAGAATTTCCTACTGAAATATGTAATGGTAAGTACAAGTTTGTGTCGTGATCTATTTGTCTTTAATACACATGATTATTTTGTAGGTTAAATGAAAGTCACATTTTAAATGCATGGCCATATATACCAAAAAGTAAAGTTACTAGTTAAATCTAATAACAGGAGTATCATTTGTCATAAATCAAATTAAAAATAGAAAAATATATAACGAATGGGGTAAATTCATAATAAAAAATAATTAATCGAAAGTAGCTACGAATATTTGCCCAAGCAATAAGAACTTACATATGGCTAGGCAGTCTGGATTGTTTGAATGTAATCGAGCACGCAAGAATTGGCCCGACAACCAACAACTATTATTTTTGTTAAACACCTTTACAGAAATTAAAGGCCTATTCCATTTGATTTTTCAAGGAATATCGATGGACATTAATTTAGTTTAATCCTCCCCCTGCTCTCCTTCTCCTCCTCATTCTTCTTCCCCTTGAACTTCTCTTTCTTGTCTTTGTTCTGTTCTTGTTCTCTTATTTCCTCCACTTTTTCTTGTTGTTGTTCTTCTTTTTCTGGTTCTTCTTTATTCGTGTAACATTTTGTATCTTAAAGATAAAGTTGAGTTCTGGTCATGCGATTGCATTGTGAAAGAAAAGGTGTGGAATGAATCAGAAAAGGGTGATAATGTAGCTTGTGTAGGCCTACTGCAAGGTTCTGAAGTCATACAAATCATAATAAATTTGGCCCAGTCTTGGTAAAGTAACAAGTACTGTACACAGAAAGATGCATATGGGACTACACAAATGGTGTCGGGGTTACTTGATTTCATTATCTTTATATGCTCATTACTCAGCCAGTATACATTTTCTACCAAAATTGTTTGGCAAATGACAGTTATTTGTAATCTTGAACATTCAGTGTAAGTTTCGTTACATTCTGTGAGAATTCATTTCCATTTTTTTTAACCAGAACTCAAGTTATCTTTAAGTGACAAATCAACAAGGTCAAGTTTCTTATAAAAATGTCCTGTAGAAGTGTATGAAAATCAATTCATGGTCCCCATAGACGCAACCTACCTTTCATACGTTTATTATCGCCACTCGTGGGAACAATGAGTCAGTGCGGAATGTCTATGAGTTTCAGAGTGCATTGTTGATCAATACAAGTTCACTTAATTTTTATTGTTCACGAAATAGGAAACCATCTTTTAATACGCATGTTGGAAACAACTGCAATAACAGGCGTACCCGAAACTGGCTATGGGGTCCTTGCAAAAAACCTTTTCCCCTGTTTTTTTTCAGAACAATTAGGAATCTCTGTCATCTCTGATTTCAGACCCTTGCCAAGTTCCAGTTGCAGATGGCATGACGTATAGCAAACTTTCTGGTCAAACTGATGGTGTTATCTTAACACATGGTAGCCGTATATCATTCACATGTGACGGAGGGGACCCAGGTTCAACTACTTCAAAATGCAACGATGGTGTTTGGGAACCACCTGTATTATGTCCAGGTATATTTATTTGCAAAACCATCTCGATTATTAACTATGTAAAGGTTGTGTTGATTGGTTCTTAATGGAAATACATTTATTAAGTAGTAATAAAGGACAAAAGGAAATACAGATATATGTAGGAAAAAAGAGAGACTGACAAAAGGGAGATGGTGTTAAAGATAACGATAGAGGCAAACAGTAATATGAAGAGATATACAGAAAAAGTGGGAGGGAGGAGGAAGAGAGAGAGAGAGAGAGAGAGAGAGACAATATAACGGAATTAAAATCAGCAACTATAAAACCAAAACAAAATGTGGAATAGATCCAGAGAAGTGATTGATAACAATTTATGAAATGATACTGACACAGGTTTTCCCGCAATTCAAAATTGGACAAGAATTACGTTATTTTCACTAAAGTATGTTTCTCTATAATAGACAATAAGCATACACAGCATCGCGTGTACTATTTATCATATCGGCCTCGTTCGATTTTTCGACTTTCCAGAAAGACCAATATAAAATGGCAAATAAAACAATATTTGAGTATTTAAAATCTCAATTTGAGAGGTATGTTTTCACCCTTGTCTGTTTCAGAAACAACAACAATGTACTCAACCACGCCATTTGTATCCCCGGCTCAAGCATCGACTAATGGCCGGACAGGTGGAACTGAATTATTGACGACCCAGCAGCAACCCTCGATTACCTCTACTTCTACCAAGGATACCAATACAGATCACACATCGGACGGTTTTACATCTAAGCAGATAACATCCATCTCATCTTCTGGGACAAATGAAATAATTTCAAAAAGTCATATGGAAGCATTTTTAACCATTTCAACTGTCACTGATAGTACTGAAACAAATTCGTCGACAGAACGAGCAGGTACAGACGATATTTCGACAAAGCCATTGCTTACATCAACAGCTGCTACAACAGCTTTTGACAGTTTCACGACACCATTTATATCTTCCGAGTCAACAGTGGAACAGCAAACGATCGAGCCGACGGAAAGCGTAACACCACCAACGAAATATTCCACGACGACAAATGCTAACCCTTCTAGTGTTCCTACTATCGGAAATACAGTCGATGGTGTAACGGACCAAACGAAAGTGACTTCAAAAACTGTTACAACAGCTTCTGACAGTTTCACAACACCATTTATATCTTCCGATGCAATAGTGGAACAGCAAACGACTGAGCTGCAACCCTCGATTTCCTCCGATGCACCTATCTACTATTCAACAGTTGACCACTCTACTACCACCACGGATACCAATACAGATCACACATCAGACGGGTTTACATCTAAGCAGATAACATCCATGCCATTTTCAACCCTTTTACCTGTCACTGATGATACTGAAACATATTCCGCGTCGACAGAACGAGCAGGTACAGATGATATTTCGACAAAATCATTACTTACATCGACAGCTGCTACAACAGCTTTGGACAGTTTCACGTCACCATTTATATCTTCTGAGTCAACAGTGGAACAGAAAACGATCGAGCCGACGAAAAGCTTGACACCATTGACACCACAAACAAGCCATTCCACGACGACAACTGCTAACCCGTCTAGTGCTCCTACTATCGGAAATACAGTCGATGGAGCAACAGACCAACCGAAAGTGACTTCAGAAACTGTCGCTGCTACCCAGAAAACACCTTTAATGCTTCACACAATGACAATGCAACGACACACAGCGACAATGCCGACAGACGGGTCAACCCCAGACATATTAAGCCACCAAGGCACAAAAATAGCTACGGGTGAACCTACGTCACAGGTACTGGATAACACTTTTTCGACCACGGGAACCTTACATACTTCCTTGGGGACACTTTCATCAGTCGCTACATCAGTCGCTACATCATTCGAAAGTATAGCAACGGAGGCAATACAAGATGAAACTTCAAGCGACTCTTCTCATACTGGAATATCTGATGCTACCTCACAATATGATACATCAACAAGCACAGAGTACTTCAGGGAGACCTCAACTAATTTAGGGACATTCGTGACTCTACCTCAATCTATAGGAACTACGGGTCATGTTAACACTTACTCACCCAAACCCTCCTTGGCTTCTTCTGACCCTACGTCCGAAACCTTGACAAGGATTAGGCAACCAAGCCCAGAGGTTCCAACAGAAGACACGACGACTGC
Organism: Strongylocentrotus droebachiensis; assembly: GCA_035222895.1. Classification (NCBI taxonomy): domain Eukaryota; kingdom Metazoa; phylum Echinodermata; class Echinoidea; order Camarodonta; family Strongylocentrotidae; genus Strongylocentrotus; species Strongylocentrotus droebachiensis. The sequence continues at coordinate 245,162 of JAVYIG010000185.1, read as the reverse complement.
TGAAATAGACAGACCAACAACAGGAATTGCAGAAAGTGCTACTACTACCCCAGCTGAAGAGACTAAATGGTCTACTACAGAAAAGAGAGCTACGAAGAGTCAACACATGACTACCCAAGGGCCAGGTACTTCAATGATGTTCTCCTAGATAATTTCGGCTTTCAAATGATTTTTAGTGTTAACTGGCGGGTTGAGAAGGTTTGCTAAATACTTGCCACCTCATTTTTGTTAAAGGAAAGCATAACAATGATTTCTCTTTTCCTGGTTTATTGTTTTATCATTATTTCCATTCGAAAAAGGTCTAAACAATAATATTAGGCAAGACTGATCAGAGTTGTCATTATTTTGTTTTCATAGTCTTTCACTAAATATCTTTTACAAATTACTGGGAGCTAAAAATGTACAGCATTTTCTTTACTTTCACTTTCACAATAGACAGACCAACAACTGCAGGAATTGTAGAAGGTGCCAACACAACCCCAGCTGAAAAGACTAAATGGTCTAATACAGTAAAGAGAGCTACGATGGGTCAACGAGTGACTACCCAAGGGCCAGGTAATTCAATGATTTTCTCGTAGATAATTCCGGCTTTCAAATGATTTTTAGTGTTAAGTGGCGGCCCGAGAAGGTTTGATAAATACTTGCCACTTCCTTTATATGTTTACAGAACATATTGGTGATAAGCATAATGAGTGTCCTTGTATTCTTGTTTATTGTTTTAATCGTCTCTCGATAAATAACAGTTTCTACTTTCCTGCTAAAATGTACAACATTTTCTTCACTTTCTACATTGATAAACGTAGTAATGTATCGTGTACGCTTAGCTTTTCATCAGCATCATCATCATCACCATCATCACCATCCCGTGATACCCCGCTATGCCCGTGGGGAGAGGGGGGGGGGGGTGTCTCTTCATTACCTCTCTCCATCTCGTCCTAGCCTAATCGTCCTAGATCTTCTTTTCTTTGTCCTTTATTTGTCCTTTCCCCTTTCTCTTCGCTGCCAATCTAATCAATTCGCCTGTATTATGTTTCTGCAGAAACCACTACGAACTGGTGGGTGATCTTTCTTGGTAGCGTGGGGGCGGCATCACTATTTTTGTTGTTGGCTTCTTGTACCGAATTCTTCTTCGCAATGATCTTTAAAGAGAGACGCAAGAAGGATCACAAAATGTTCGAGCCATCGGATTCTAGTGCATCTGGAAGTGTAAGTGGACGCTTGATCTACTTTATTAAAGTACACTCAGATTCATACCAAATAAATAATGTTCACTTTCCCATGAGATACATCCGGTACGAGCTCAATCTTTTATCCATTTATAATTCCATCTAAAACAAATCTCTTGGTATTTTTGTTGTATTTCTTTATTCAAGGCATTAGTCATTGGTAATACCAAGATACTTTTTTATCGTTTAAATTGATGAAGGAAATACAACGAAAGAAACAAACAAAATCAAATTATTCGCCATAGTGTTGCTCGTTTAACAACTGTCAGTTACATGCCTTGTTCAAACCTAAAGCAGAATGCATCTATTCATGAGATAATCATTACAAAACTCCATGATGTTACTTAACACAAAGAAGAATGATTTTATTTATAGCCATATCCTTCTGTTAACCTTGTCTTTACGCTCTTTCAGAAAGGGCGCGGCAAGACCGGACCGCGGCTGTCTTGCTTAATGATGACGTTTAGTGTTATACGCATCACATTTCTGTATATTGTAACACAGTCTCAGTAAATACGTGCAAGTCCGTAGTTGCGCGCAGATGCAATTCGTTTTACAAAAATAATAATGATAATAATAGTTACCCCAAAATGCAATTTATTCTGCCATCCTATATGTGTTTCTGAATAAAGTCATTAACAAAACCATCCCCTCCCATTCCCCATCTTGCGATGTTAAAATGTGAGTTTTGATGATTACTTCATGTAAAACATGAATGGAAACGCCCAACATTTCTTTTCTCATGTTTAAATTTGATATTTTTCTACAGTCGGATTCCAACGTTACCTACAACCCAGGAGCCACCACGATCACAGACCCCGAAGATCCAGTCATACTTCACTACTAATATTATATAAACTCTTGAAAGACTATAAAAGCCTCCATATTTCAATGCAAAAATAAATGCAACTCGAAATGAATTTGTATCTTAGAAGAAAAGACGTTACGAACCTCTCGGCGAAAAGCGATTTTAGTTATATATGATGCTAGAAAAATGTCAATTAGAATATGACGGCTTTATTGTAAAAGTAAATTCATTAATTTTTGTTTTGTTACATTCTCTAAACTGATTTGTACAAATATACTTTGTTAAGCTGTTCAAGGGGTTAGGCTCGACTAGCACATGTGCTATTATCTGGCCCCTTTTACCAACCAATAGTTTCTCTTCCTGTATATGTAATTATTGTATAAAATGTATGAAATGTATTGCTGTTGGTAAATAAATCAAATCAAAATTATGATGGTAAAATATGGCAATAATTAGGTTTTTTGCCCATTAATTAACCAAATTGATTGTGTATCTTAGTTCCATTTGATTTAAACGATAAGAAGGATTTATACAGGTTTCAGGATTTTATTGCATATTATTACGAATTCAGTTAACTTGATCAATCTTGGTTTTACAATTCCTTGGCAAAGAAATATAATATTCGTGAATTCTAAAAAAAAAAGCTTGAGACCATAAGAATCTAACAAAGATCATTGCTTCCTTGTATTCTTCTAATAAAAAAACGAATAATCACAAGATTTTAAAGATTCAAGATGTTTTTTTTGTTTGTCTTCTTTGTAATGACACCAGGATAATCTGCAAGGTAGCCAGTAGGCTTTAAACTCTAAGAAATGTATAGAAACAATAATAATACTGTAACATTGTAAGTAGAGATTGAAGGAAGTGAAGTTTTTTCCCAAAATTTAAAATGACAAAGTGTGTTCCTTTGAACGTACCACCAGTATTTAAATAACAAATATTTCGAAACATTAGGGATCCTTTGGCTCAACTCCAAGGGTGTCCATTTGTATCCGTGGTTGGGGGGGGGGGGGGAATGATAGGTGCCAAAATATTTTCGACAATGGATCAAAGGAACCAAAGTGGTAGAAGAGTGTGGCAAGTTGCACCCCTCCCAAGCGCGTAACCAGGAATTAATTTAGGGGGCGGTATTGAGCACGCGAAGCGCGGTTCCTAGGGGTTGGGTGCAGGGAGGTTTCACGAAATTATTAGAGAAAGAAGACGATTCGTTGGACCGTTCTAGAGTCTTAATCCTTGTTTGAATCAAATTCCCCTTCCTCCGCGCGTAGCGCGGAAGCTCTGACGTTTCATTAGATTATTAAAGAAAGAAGACGATTCGATGTACCATTCTCGACTCTTAATCCTTGTTTGAATCAAGTTCCCCGCGCGCGTAACGCGGAAGCTCTGACGTTTCATTAGATTATTAAAGAAAAAAGACGATTCTATGTACCATTCTCGACTCTTAAGCCTTGTCTGAATTCATTTTTGCCCATTCCTGTGCGAAGCGCGGAAACTTTCACATTTTATTACATTATTAGAGAGAGAAGACGATTTGTTGTATCGTGTCCTTCATGAATTCAGTTTCCCCCTTACCGCGGAAGCTTTAATGTTTCAATAAATTATTACTCTTAATCCACGTCTGAATTCAGTTGCCCCCCTAACAGCTTTGCCCTGTTCGCTATATTATTAGAGAAAGAAGACGATTCGTTTTACTGTTCTCTGTATTAATCCTTGTCTGAATTCAGTTTCCCCACTGAAAATAAGTTGTGTCACAAATAAGTTGTGACATAATAATCTTTCTTCAAAAATGAAAAATGTTTTAGGAAATATCATGAAAGAAAATGAGTGAAAAAATAAAAATAAAGATACAATGATGTGAATTTTAAAAAGGGTGAACGGAAACAACATAACAACTAGTGAACTATTTTATAGGTCATACTAATGTCTGAAAATCTTTCTCCTTGTCTCCGATCTCATCACGAAATCGTCACAGAGTTTATCTATGTTTACACTGTCCAGGATTGTCTGATGTGCATTGCAGATTGCTACTTTTGTGCTTCGCGCTTAACATTTAGGTCGTTGCTTTTGATGCTGCGTCTTTGCATTTGGCGCACTACATTTCTATGATGCTGTTGATTGAACAAATTGAATAAATTCATCAATTCCTGATGAAGCCGTACGCGCGAGAATTCAATTTATTCTTGTCTCATAAACGGTTGTCTTATTTACTTCGTATATATTTATGTATTATGAAAATGAGATAGCAAAAATGTGTTTATTGATGGTCATCTTGCGAGTAACAACCATTAACTACTCTCATCGGAGTCTCATCATTAATTTTTCTCTTCATTTTTTTTTATTTTTATGGTGAATTATTGGGGGGGGGATGATTGTACAGGCCACCCCCCCCCCCCACCTGAAATATTGGGGGGGGGGGATATATCCCCCCATCCCCCCCCCCCCCCCGGGATCGACACCCATGCTCAACTCTTTCCAATACTTGAAAAGCATAAATCAACCATGGCAGGCATATTTTTGATTCTCGAATCTCACTTTGAAGTAGAATATATTTCTTTCGCAATTGTATTTTTCTCACTTCAATTACAGCGGAATAGTGTTTGAAATCAAGTGACAAACCGAGCCACTCTAACTCATGAAGTGTTTTATTTGAGCATTCCTCGCCACAAGAAGAAATATAAAACAAAATGCAAACAATGTAGCGTTTTTGAAAGTTCACTTTTCAACACCTGACACTTCAGACACACCTTTTGTGCAATCAAACTCAAGCAGGGGCATGCCATAGTGTGGCAAATAACCATTGTTACACAGAGATGGTTTTGACCTGTAGGGAGGTAGATAGTATATAAAGTGGTTCGCATGCGTGTGGAGTTTTAAAACCGTTGCAAGGATTATGGATATCTTCAAGAAGAAACTCATTATTCTGGCTGTTTTTTGCACTTTCTACATGGATACAGACTCAGGTGAGGGTTATTTATTTTTATATTCTAATTCATAATGTTTCTTTGTTATTTGAAATTACATTCATGGTCTTTGAATTTACTGCGACACACTGGTATGTTTCCCTTTTTAAAACAAGTGTCATTTTATTCTGCAGTAAGATGCAATAGGTCATTGTTAGCATGTTGATTTGGATTTATTTGGTTTGTCTGGACTATATTTTTAAAATTAGTACAATGTATCAATGTTTTACGGATGATTTAATATATACTGGTATCCCGTTTCTAATAACACAATTGAATTAAAGTATCTCCACGTTTACTAAAAGAAAAATTGAAATCAGTACGGCTTTGATGAAAATAACCTTTATCCCATTTCGTGTTTTCATACAGTATGTACCTCACCCGTGCTCCCTGAACCAGGTCTGCTGGTCAGCCCTTATCAGGATGAATATGATGAGATGGATCTAATTATTCTCTACTGTGATCCTAGTCTATATCTCCTTCATGATGGTCCTGCCTTCAGTTTCTGTATGTCAGGTGTATGGGTAGAAGATCCGACGCTTGCTGTCTGCCACGGTAAACGATTCCTACATTTCCATTTTTTGGTCGAGAATCTTTTTTTTTTCTCTCTTTTTTTAAATTCTCAGTGATGAAATTATCTAATCGCACCTTCTTTTAAAAACTGCAAACTATTATCAATTTGATTGTTCGAATATTCAGTTGAAGATACAATTTCGTACGTTTACAGAAGTTAACATTTACATATGTGAACGAGGAGTGTATGTGGGTATATACGACCGATTTCGTCTCATTTTAATGAAGGGGTATATTGGTGGAAAATGTTACCCATACTAGGAATAGTGAATCAAAATTGTAAAAACTTTATATGTTATGGAAGTCACCAATTGAACAATACATTTTCGGAGTTGCGTTGGCAATAAACAATGAACAAAAAGAGCGAATAAACAACATAAAATAATAGTTTTAAACACAATTGTTATGACAATAGCAAAAAAAACATCACTCCGGCTTTAACAAAAAATTCGAAGTTTCCCAAATGTTCCTTATTAAATATGTTCTTGAACTCGTTATTGAGAGAAGTTCGATTCGTACATTGCATTCATTTTAATAGAAGCATGTGATCCACCTGCTGCAGACCCGGATGTTGCACACACCAATCAAGAATCAGGTGAATCAGCACCCGAGTATTACCTCCATGATGCTATGGTTGAATACACCTGTAAAGAGGAACTAGGTGTACTCGATGGGACCAGCACGGCTACCTGTCACGATGGGGTATGGGACCCTCCTGATATACCAGTTTGCAGGGGTAAGATAATAGTTTTATTTTAAATCGATACATGCTTATGACAGATTCATTTATTAACATATAATCTGAGACATAATGTATACATCGCGGTCTTTTTTTTAAAGCTGGTCTTGCAGACATTTCTTAAGGATGCCAATAACAATGTTCGACATTTCAAATAAAACTACATGTGTTTTGGTGATAATGTTAAGCACGAACAAAAAATAACTCTATCAAAATATCAACAAAGTTGATTTCAACATGTAGTAAGCAATTATTGGTTTCTTTGTAAGTCATTTTTCCTTTTTGCTTTTTGTTTGTTCACATTCATTGAAAAGGATACATTTATTTATGCTTCATCATACAACACAGAGCAAAGTGCACATTCACCCTTTGTTAAATACACACAAACACACACAGACACACACACCCGCGCACGCATACAAAAGACCGTCTGAACACATTGTCATTTTAAATTTCACCTTAAGATTTGTGTTTGAGGCCGCCATTCTAATCAAGCGTCGCTTATAATTTTGGTCTCCTTCACTTTTTCACAGATAATTTGGCTATTACTTTGAATTTATAATAAGTTCGTTGTTATATGAATATATGTAAATCATTTTTTGACATGAAATTGTTATTATTTGTATATTTTATATCAAACGTTTACATATTCTTTGTTATTCAGTTATTGTACTTGGAAAATGCAGAACAAATTAAATAAAATCCATCAAATCAATCAATCAAATGTTAAGTGCGATTACAATAACTATTTTGTGATGTATAGTCTGACATTGATTAGGTACGTGATCACATTCTCAACATTTTGTTTATCTTTCCCCAAGTCAAGTCTATAATGCTCTGTATCAGCGAATGACATGTTATGGTCTTACCGTTCATGCATATCCGCATGTAGGGACGCACCCTTCACCGCGACATTGATTCGGTTTACACTTCAAAGGACTGGCAGAGAGATGACTTATTGGACAGTCAACATTTCTTCCGTCTCTCCTACAGGCTCCGTTTTGTTTTTGTAATGTGTTATTGTGTATTATGTATGATAATAATAATGAAGTATTCTCATTGCAGATGAATGTATGTCACCTGATAATGTATATGAGACTGGTTCATATCGTCATGGTAGATCAGTTTTCTTTATCTGTCTACCTGGTACGGTTTCAAATGGTATCTCGTTGGTTCGCTGTCTAGATGGAGAATGGTCTGATGCTGTACTGTGCTCGGGTAAGTAAGCACTAGCATTTTCTTGTAATTTTTTTAAAAAAAGCACGTTATATTGGTCAAAGCGCTCTGCGGATGATTTGCTAACGTATCAAGAATGTTGTATTTTTGCTAGAAAACGTTAATAGATATATTTCGTTTTCTCTAGTTTATTTGAAAAGCGCTGTACCTAGCTATCTAGTACAGACAGCAAAACGACATATCAAAATTGTAAATACCCCGACGTATGACCAATACTTTTTTCAAGCTTGAACAGCACTTTCTGTTCTGTCAGCGTGTCAAATAATGTGTATTCGTAAATTATATAACCTGGTATGAATAAAGGTATAAATGAAGAGTGGCCTAATTGGGATGCTGACTAAACACTGTTCTGTATACAAACATTCCAAGGCTCCGATTCGCAGGTCGAGGTTTACAGTCCTTATAATCCAGGTCGCTGATCTCATATTCGTATTGATATTGCCCAGAAACTTCGCGAGTCTTCTCATTCTTAAATTCATCCCGAGTTGGCCACCCAATAGTAAAATGTGCATCTTCTCTTTTATTTTCATATTTCGAATTGAAATCTGTGAATCCCGATGTACATCCCCTCTTTCTTTTTCTTTTCTCTCTTTTGTTCTTCTTCCCCTTTTACCGATATTTTTTCCTCCATGTTTGTATTATTATGTATCCATTGAGGGTAGTCAGGCTGTCAAGCTTTGCTTACTTTGTCAACCCTCGTGTTTGATGTTTTCGAAGGACAAACACCCTGAGGACAAATACCCCTACCCCTAAAAATCACCCCCTAGGACAATTACCCCCTCCCCCAAAACAACCAAGACAAACCACCTCGAGGACAACCCCCCCCCCCCCCCCCCACTGTTCATTAAAGGGGAAGTGTAACCTGATAGTAATAAGTTGGTTTCATTTTTTCGGGGGTATTGTCCTCACAGGGGATATTTCTTAAGGGGATAATTGTCCTTTGGTGATTTTTGTCCCTTGGGATAATTTTCGGGGAGGGAGGGGGGGGGGGGTTTCCTTGGGGGTATGTTTTCCGGGGGTAATTTTCCGGGGGTGAATACCCAGGGGGTCATTGTCCTATAACTCACGTAGAAAACTCCGTGTCATCATCATTGATTGTACAATTGTACAAGTTTCAACCAATGTCATGTAACCAACGTATATATATTCTTTTGTCTGTTTCATGAACATTCGTTGAAGAAAGTCAGCAAATATTTTTCTTTTCATGATTTAGAACCAATACCAACGACTGCAATACCACCGGAAGAACTGACTACAGTCTACAGTCCAATAAGTAAGTCCAAGATATTAACGTATTATTCCAATCTTATTATAGAGTATATTATAAATGTGGAGCATTATTGAACAGATATCCACAAGTAAAACCATTTATTACTTTACTGGTATAGAAGATATTAGCGAATGAAACACTTAACACACATGAACAGACTCTGGTATCCCAAGCTTTGGAATACCCACATAATGATAGTTAAACAATAAACCAATATTCATGTTCGTTTTCATAAAAGTCATCGTTTTTATTTGTCATAATTTTAGCCAATTCTCGATCAGGCACTAAGTTGATATTAACTTGAACGATATTTATTTCACTTCTCTATTCAAAATACGATATTGAGACAGTCCTGATATGCCTAAACGTACAATGATACCAAATCATTATCGTTTATACTATTCAAATTATAATTACTGAAACAAAGTCTGGCTAAAATCTTTAGCGTTATTATGCATTATCGTACTTCTTATTTATATTTTAGCACCGACATGTTGTACTAGTAACTGTAGTGCAATGTAGATGTTTATCCATTATACTTTATATATTTAAGCTTCTATTTACCAATTTTAATCTACATCTCACCTTTCCATCTCGTTTGTTCGTAGCATGCCAGAAGCCTCATTTCAGAAAAGACAACGTTTACATCGACCCGGTGCAGGAGTTTGGCTATCGAGATTTTGATGTTGTATACTTCTACTGCAATGAAACCATGTCATACGTAGCTTATGTCGCCCTCTGTTACAACGAATCCTGGGTTCCCACCATCCCAGAAAGGATTTGTCACGGTAATATATTTGACTTTTTTTGGTTATTGTACAGGTCATGTAGATATCTCTTTTTCTTGTGTTACTTCACTGAGATCCCACTTAGACCATATAAAAACAGACTTCGTGTTTAATAATTGGTTAAAGAACATCAAGTTAATTATCAAACATAGTTTTACGAGAAGAGCAACAACTTTACTATTTTGTAAAATCTACCAATGCTATGAAATAATTACATACCTAGGATTGTTATGGTGATAACTCCAGTTTCTTTCTTACATAGACCTAAACTTCCACGCTGTTCCCTGCTTTTGCCTAGATTGTCTAATAACGCCATGAAGACGAATGAGAAGGATGAAAGAAAAGAAAAAATCAATACAAATCCTGCATGCAGATGACGTTAATATTCGGAAACGAATTTTACGCTAGATATTCCAAACAGCACCAACAAACCTAACTATTATAATGCTAAAGAAAAAACATATTAACCCGTGTGCCCTGTATTGCCTTACTCGTTTTAGACCCATGTGCAATCCCCGTGGCCGAAGGACTCAACTATACCCTGATAGCTGGTCTTACTGATGGCATTATCTACACACATGGTAGTGATATCTCATATACATGCGAATCTGCGAGACACACTATCACCTCATCTACCTGTGACGATGGTAGCTGGATTCCCGTAGTAGAATGTCCTGGTGAGAAAAAAAGTAATCGGTGGATGTGTGACATACCCTTATTCATTTTTCTTGTCAGTGGTCACTTGTAAAATGCCGTTATTAATACTTTGAAAAATAATAAATGAGATTCATATATACACTGTCGCTCATAAAGTTGAAATATTTTAGTTTTACCCCAATTTATGAAATTATTTTAAAAATAATTTAAAAATAATAGATCTAGATAATAGTATACATTCTCAGATTGTATTGAATAATAGTTTGACAATGTGTGTTTTGCGTGACTGCTAAAGCATGTGTATGCTACTATGCTTATAAATTAGGGGACCTACGCCCTTAAGTCATAAATGACAGTAATGAGGATTAATGCCCCACAAAAGGGCACTAATATAGCACATCGACACGGTTTTGATCCTAGGGCCTCACAGTTACGAGGCTATTGCTTTGTCACTGAACCATGACTGTACGCAGCGGGGGATAGGGTAGGGGGCAGTTTCCATAAATAAAAAAACAAACATAAAATGCAATAAATTTTCAATAATTTATTGCATTTTACTCCGGTCCCCAACATAACAAAATCATCTGGACGTCCATGCATTATGGCTCAAGGCATGGGCACACAGAGTATTTTTTAATGGGCGTAGGTCCCCTAGTTGATAAGCATAGTAGCATACACATGCTTTAGCAGTCACGCAAAACACACATTGTCAAATTATTATTCAATAAAATCTGAGAATGTATACTATTATCTAGATCTATTATTTTTAAATTATTTTTAATATAATTCCATAAATTGGGGTAAAACAAAAATATTCCAACTTTATGAGCGACAGTGTATTTTTCTCTTTCCAAACTAACCAACAAAATAAGAAGATCGTGTTTAATGTTAATGCTGGTGTCATGGTGAATATGTCTTATTTTAATTTCAGAATATACCACACCAGGAATCCAGACTACATCTAACTTTTTGCCAACGGAATCTACTTCAGAACTGTTGACCAGTCTCCCTTCAACATATGGTAAAACTGAGTATACCTCAGAATGGGCATACTCAACATCATCAAGCACGTCATCACCATCTGCATCATCGAGACCACTTATCACATCTTCTAGTAAAACATCGCCAACTGATGCTACCTCATCATACACTGAAACTGTACTACCTCGCCTAAGCATGACTTCAACTACCCATACAGATCGTTTGGGAACAGAATCTTTTAAAACAGAAACAAGATCTGATGTTACCCGTTCCGAAGTCACTAGTAAAACATCGCCTTTGGAAGCTACCTCAAAAGGCACAGAAACATTTCTAACTCATACAAGCCTGACTGAGGTTTATACATCACCTGAAGATTACACAGAAACAAAACTATTTGAAACAGGAACTACATCTGATCGAACTGATTCAGAGGTTATTCGTACGGCTGCCCCTTTAACTGACATATACAGCACACTTCGAAAGGGGTCTACTGTAACACCAACCACATATGCTCCAAGTGAAATCACATCATCCATGCTTACTGATAATAGTCTAACAGAAACCACACCAGGAAACCTTATCAAAGACAAATCTACTTCCATCATATCAGAGAGTTTTCCAACCACATATACATCTGTTATAGACTCCACCCTTCTTGCAACAGCGACCACAGTTGAACAATCGACGCTAAGTCATTTTACAACATTTGACTCGGAAGAATCACTCCCTGATGCTACAACCGCAGAAAGTCTTACCTCGCGTTCTTCGACTACCCATCAGATTACGAGAATGGACTTCACAAGAATGATATCAGTAACGACACCCACAGTACATCGATCTTCTGGCAAACCTATGGCATCCTCTGCTGTTTCGACCACGGAAGCGACATTAGAGCATCACAGCTCTACACTATTTGAGACAGAACCAACTGTATATGACACTACCCGTGTCAGAATTTCAACGCATATGACCTTCACTGATATGACGCCTGTCTTGACATCCGCTGCAGTTGACGCATCCTCAGTAGAACCTACCGATACATTCACAGAAAAGCCCCCTTCGATCTCGACCTTAACTGCAGAAAATACACCAGTTGCGTTTTCAACTTTAGAAGCTGAAACAACAACTCCCCCTGATCCTGCCACAACTAATATACATCTCTTCACACCAATGACTGATAATGTTATTACGAGAACAAGGTTAGCATATTCGACGCATGTCGTATCATCTACTATTGCTGATAAACTCTCAGAAGAACCTCCAAGCACATCTCTGGCAGCATGGACAGATTCTGATTTTACAAGCGTAGAAACGTCGACACCGATTGAGACATTGCCCTTCACAGATTCAATTACCCTGAGTGACGAGTTGACCTCTCCGCTAGGAACTGCTTCAGGAGACATCTCTTCTTCTATAACACCATTACCTCCTTCGACACTATCAAGAACAGCATTGGCTGAAACGACTAATGGAGTTTTGCCAGGAACATCTTCTATGTTTACAGAAAGTATGTACACCTTTGACACTACGGAGGAAACCCTGTATACGCCGACTGATATGCCTAGAGTTGATACAACAAGCCATTCGAAAACAGAACCTCATTCTACCGAACACGGCTTAAGTAGGAATCCTAACCATGTCACAACTGTGCCAATACCAAGCTTGCCAGATTTCACTGAAACTAGAACACTTTCAAGCAGAACGTCACAGTCTCTGTCGATGACCGATGCACCATTTACCTTGCAGAGTGTTGTAACCACAGACATTACATCTGTACCAAGTGGCACACAGTCTTTAAGCACACCCCTGGAAAACGGTAAGGTATCAACGCTTGCTACATCTGAGACCATCACTGTCCGTTCTGGAGAAATGGTTTCAACGATGGATTCAAGTGTTAATCCGACTACTTTCGTATTGGAGTCATCATCTACCGAGATAACTGCTGCATTGTCCACTCAGTTCGTTTCCTTAGAATCAATGACGTCATCACTTCATGAGACAGAAACCTCGACGACCCGACCGGGTTCTTCACTTTTAGCCGGTGTTACCATCGGTGAGGACCATACCAACAATGTTAACCCTACATTGCAGTACAATAGAGGTAATTATCTATTTTGGTATTTTAATATATATATATGAATTAAAAACAAATAACTCCACGTTTATAACAAACACAAAATACAGGTAGTTCTGTTTTGCTTGCTTTTTCGTTACTATTTCCTGGAGTGCTTCAAAACTTTTAACAACATGATTTTCTGTCATACTTGGATGGAAATATTTATCATTAATTAGGTCTTCTTTACCAAAACTATTTTTATATTCTGCAATTGATCTTTACTAATACTTGAATGAATTACTAAACTGCAGTCCAAGTAGAATGCGAAAAAGTATGCGAATTGAACATCACAATATGTATTTCCGCCAATTTAAAAGACTAGCGACCCAATGATTTGATTGATTTATCTCGTTTTAAGTCAAGTGTTCTTAACTGTATGCTGATTTATACAAGCATGACAAGCATATCTTTGTTGTTTTTGTTATTGTTTTGTGTAATGGCGACCAGGAGCTGAGAACACTTGGGCATGGTGGATATACCTACTCGTCGTAGGTGGCGCAACAGCTCTCGTTCTTGCTGGAGTCGCCCTAATACGGTACCACAATAGGAAGAACAACAACCAGAATGGATCACTCGATACTGCACTTTAGCCCAATGGTATGTCAATGTCATGAAATAATTATAAATATGCTAGGTAAAACTGCACTACTTGTATATCATACTACTATTATACCATTACACAGTAACAAATAATTGAATAATATCATGACATGGTCATCACTTTGTAAACGTATAAGCAACTGATCTTATACATTTAACGTCACATTACTTCTAATTTACCTTGCCACGTTTTCCAATGTTTGTTTTAGTTTACAGAATTGCTGTGTGTTGATAACAACTCCCTTTCTCCTTTCTTTTCCTCACCTCACTCTCTCTCTCTCGCTCTCTGTTTCTATCTCGCCTTTTCTCTTTCCCGTATCAAACTTTCTTTCCATCTCTATCCCCTCTCTCTTTTTTATATCCAGCTCTCTCTCCACTCCTCTCATTATCTAGCACTATCAGTCCTCTTTATCACTCTCTCATTTCCACCTACCTCTCTTTGCGGTCTTCATCACACTATACAATTTTTGGACCTTCCTCTATACACCCACAATCGTTTTACCAATTGCATGGGTGACCCACATGTCCTCCTTGGTACTAAACTCATAAATAATTTACATTTGCGTATTGTTTACTTGTATTATTATGATTCTATAATACTTTTGTAAAATTACTGCGTTGCTTATTTTCGGATATGTAAACCATTATCATTATAAATGTAAACAAAATTGACCCTTCATCCCTTACCTCGCCTAAATAAAAAGTATCGCTACAAATCGAATCAATAAGGATATTCCTAAAATCTCATATCTTCGGAAAAGGACATATAAAAACGCTTATAAATTTACCAAGTAAAAGCTCAATCAAGGTATCTTTTTGAAGAACATGAACATTTATGTTGTTGGAAATACTATTTTAAAAGTGTGTTTGTATCCCCTCCTCTTCAAACTTCTTGTAAAAATTTCCTCTTTTATCTTTTTTTTTTTTTTTTTTTTCTTCTATTGCTTCTTTTTTCTTCTTCTTTCCGCCCTCTTCTTCTTTTACCAGTCTTCACCATATTTAGGGTTGGAAGGAGGATCCGATACTGTGGTGAATGGACTGGAACTTCAAGACAGATGATTAAAATGAGGATTTCTTTTTTCTCTCGCTTTCGTCATGTTGTACTTTCGTTTGAACTATATCTTTTTGAAAACTAAATTCAATGTATTGACTGTTTTGGAAATGTGTCTTTGCTGAGTCTGCGGATACCAAAGATGTCACTTTTTGTGAAATGTTGTTTACAACAAACGTAGAAATGTTTAAAAGTGAAGAAATCTTGGTAGACTTGTTATTACTTGTGACACTCGTGTCATTAGTTAACTTAATTTAAAAGTCACTGAAATTAGCGAAATTATATTATTTTTCGACCTAAATACAATATTCTAGGATATCAAGACAGAACATTTCGACAATGCTCAACGTCACATTACGTCAGAAAAAGGACATTTGTGGTTGTTGTGTGCGTTTTGTCACAAAAATATGTTTTGTAGCCAACTTATTCAGAATCTGCATTGTTGCAATCTAAAGTGCCTGAAGAGTATCAATCGCATTATGGAACGTCTATTTGTAGTATTACACAAATACATTTTGAATGAATGGATCACACAGAACATTTTAAGTCAGTTATAGACTTGACAACACGTGTCACTCATACCTGTATTACGCGATCAAATACATCGCTTGTCAATCATTGTATGTCATCCATCTTTGACAAGCAGCTGGTACATGATTAATTATGATACAGCGCAGGGAGGGCTTCAGTAGGAATTACCTACACAAGGTACCTTTGGAACAGTCTAACGACGCCCGAAGCGACAGCTGAGGGTGTTTGGACTGTTTCGAAGGTACCGAGTGTGGGTAATTTTTACTAAACCCGAACAAAATGGTTGGTATTATTTGTTTTATGAATGAAGTTTTCTAATGAAATGATGTTTTATAACATGATTTTGCTAATGATTAGTAACATTACGTGTTAGTAAAAATAAATGCCTGGTCACGTGTACGCTCTCAACCAATGATTTGATTAGGATCCGCTTCGCCATTTGTTTTATTAAAGTAATGCACGCTGCAAAAGCGTATGCAAACAACAATACGTAACCTAAATAAATGTTGTGCTTGGATGACTCTGCTCTTTCATGACTTTACTTCACGGTTTAGTGCTGAGATGTCATATAAATGTTATATGTTTTGAAAAAAAAGTAAAAAAAAGGATAAATCCATCTTATATCTTAGAATTCCATATAATATGATATTTATGGCATCGAATGCTATTTCGGAAATTATGGCATTAATGGATTTATTACAAATATGACGAATCCGAGGACAGTTACAGCGAAATTTCGCTTGGTTTCGAAAAATTCAAAATACTACATGGTATGCCTGTATTTACAATGCAGTTTAAATTCGGAATGACTCTTTTTTATACTTTGTGATAGTTATATTTAACCAGAAGTCAAATATAATGGATGACATGTGCATATAGTTTATTCTGCACTTGAAGTCATATTTCCTTTGTGTGGTGTGGTATATAAGTATACAAGTGTCCAATAGAGAGCTCTTGAAGCTTTGGAGTGTATCTGGTCAGTTGTTAGGGACACACGTATAAACAGTGTAACAATCAAACATCGATTGACGTTTAGAATATTTACTTTTAGACCGTCCCACCCAAAGAATATTTATTGCAGTGAAATTATTTCGGAATATCTCTAAACCATTACCTATCATCTTTGAATAGTTATACTCTATCTTTTGACTCAAAATGGAATGAAAAAGAACGTCAATTCTGATCTTATTCTTGCACCAATGCAAACTTTGTACAATGAGTTGGTTCATTTTATTCTCACTGGTATGGCACGTTCTGCGAGTCAATGCAGGTAAGTGAGGTAACTTTACAAAATGCACTTGTTCATTTTATTTATCTGTATTGATTGAGGACAAATTGTTGTTTTACTCTGAAATGTAATGTGAGCGTTACTAATTCTTTTAACGACAATATTATTTATATTAATTAATTGCCTATTGAAACTTAATGACTCCTGTATTAGACCTTTACAGGTAATATATTCCATTTGCAGCCAACATTAAATTCTGTTAAACTTTGCAGAAATTATGAAGATGTCACGCATGTCCTACCTGTGAAATTTAAACGTTAGCAGTGTCCTATTATTCAAATCATGCAAGGAAAGCAGTTTATTTTCTAAAGTTTACTGTCAGACACTATTGACTGACTGACTGACTTTATTTCTTTGGTAATAACATACATAAAATGAGCTGTAAAGGCTAATAGTATATTTGTAAAGCGCTTAGAGACATCTGTATTAAGCGCTATATAAAAGCGGAATATTATTATATTACATGAGCATTTGTCTACATCAATAACCCACTACTTGTAATGGCCAAAATTAGACTGATTGAATTTTCGCGCAGCACAAAACGCACGACCATTCGGTACAAGGGTCTGAAAATCAGACTATTACTAAAATTATCGCAATCACTAAATTCGATTCGACAACTATTGCTTGTTATTTTCCCACTAAAAGACATTTTCAAGCCCTTTCGTTTCGAGGGAAGTTCTAAATTAGTATTATCTTCCAGATGCCGTTTGAATTTAACTTTTTCATTTTTTGTGGCCTGCAAACGGGATATAGTACCTTTAAGGAATATTATAATTCAGTAGTCAACTGGATCATTGTAAAAGACACTCGCATAAATTCACATGACAAATTATTGATTACATTTCAATCATGTAGGACTGTTCTCAAGTGTCCGTTAAAGGTAAAGACCGGTTTTGGAAACGCCCCAATTTCAAAAAATGAAATGGAAGCTCTTATTACCAATCATGTGAAAGAATATGTTTTGACTAATACATGATGATACAAATTTTGCCGGTTAACCGCCTACTAATTGATATATTTGGTAAATTAGTTTATCTATTATTGAGTGAGAGATAAACGCACGTGTCGCGCACGTGTGCTTAGTCCCATGTACATATTTCTATGTACAGTGCTTGTAAATTTACGAAGACTGGGCCAAATTTCTTATCATTTTGATGATTCCAGAACCTTGCAATACACACCAATACTTATATTCTAGATGATCAACCTTTTATGATCGATTCCACAACGTTTCTTTCACAATGCAATCGCATGACCATAACTGGTCTTTATCTTTAACAAAGGATAACAGGAATGAAAAATATAGTGGCAACAATAAAGTTCGCCAAAGTTATTGCATGCAATGTCAACATGAAAATAAATTATTGTATCTAAAAACAAACATGGAATAAACAATGAATATAAGAATTTTATTTATTGAGAATATTCAGTTATTTTGTTCACTTCGCAACTTCAAGATAATAATTTATCCTTACCTCATTTCCCCTCATATGTCCCTCTCTCTTTCTCATTCTCTCATTATCTTGTTACACTTTCTTTAAAATCCGTTATGACTAGCTTTCTTGATGACATTCCGTCTCTTTTTCCACAATACTCTTTTCATCATCAGTTTTTCTCCCTGAATACCCCAGTAGCTCGTTCTTCCTCTTTATATTTTAATAAATATTCTACTTTTGTCTTCAATGCAGTCTGTACTCGACCGATAATCACTGTGCGTGGGATGTATGTGGAACCTGAGCAGGCTCAATACGATGAGATTTCGATACTGTCAATAAAATGTGAATCATCCTACATACACGATGGATACTATACGAGTTTATGTTACCTTGGCGTGTGGAATCCCGACCCGTCAGAAACTGCATGTCGTGGTAAGTTATAGCGATGCGAAAAGTATTACCGATGTGGTTTTGTCAAATTTACAGTGTTCTATATAACCAAAACTGATATCCATGATTTGTACTCGGATAAACTCTTTTGAAATTACTACTCAACCTTGCAAATCGACAGTTGATGGCAATACATATGATACATTGCTTTTAAGGCCTTTTTGCTGACAGAATATTGACAAGCATAAGTGAATCACATTACCCTATTTCCAAAAATACACGATGTCTAGTTCTTAATTTATACTGGGAATCTCGCTCAATAAGCCTAGCTTTTCTGAGATTTTTTTTTTTCCCTCTCAGTTAAATTAAGCAATATTAAATATTGTTGTCTTATTCTCAAACTTACGTATCAATACTTCGTTACTTGTATAATTCATGTGTTCTATTTTATATTGTCACACAGTATGGTTTATATATCTCATTTTAATTTGTGGATATTTGAGTGCAAGAATAAATCAAATCAAGTTGATATCTCGTATTTAAATGGTCCATTCATTTGATTCTCATTTCTAGGAATTAGGGTTCGGATCCCAGTCCAGTACTAACGTTCTTTGACAATATATTAATCTACAATTTTCACACTCCATATAATTATGTGTAAAAAGGTATTAAACAATTAATGGAGAAATAATCATTGCAGGGCAGACACGAAGAACAGCATTTATACTGATGAAGCTTCCCTGGGTACAAAACATTGCATTACTATTATTATGAGCTTCCAACACTCAAGGTGGCAAGTTAACAAAAAATGCAATAACGGTTTCCTGCAAATCAATATTATCGTTAATGCTAAATATATTACTCATTGCGGATATAGTATCGAAAATAATATCGCTAGTGATATACGTTTGTCTCGCAATGTGGTCACTAGCGATATCACTAGCGATATTATTTTCAATATTATCGTTGTTGTTACTAATTCAAAACTTTCAGCCCCTTGTCCCGTTCCCGCCGTGGACTCTGATGTACAACATTTCGATAAAGCAACGAAGATATCCGAGACTGTTCAATACATTCACGGGAAAGTAATCAGATACAAGTGTGTACAAAATAAAGGTGTTTTCGAAGGAACTAAAACAGCAAAATGCAAGGATGGAATCTGGGATCCACCGGAGTTGCCAATTTGCAGAGGTAATGTCATTTGTAAAGATTTGCTAAGAATATATTTTAGTTCTTAGGTTTATCTGAGATAACAATGAAAATGTTTAAAACAAAGAAATCTATTGTAGAATGTTTATATTGCATGATTTGTTTCAATTATATGATTTAAATTTGTAATTTAGGCTTTAACTTTTTCCTGAAAGGATTTGTTGTTGTTTATAGTAGTTTCAAGAATATTTAGCTGCATGACCGCCTATGAAAAACGTGAAAAGGCATGTTAAAGATGTCATCAACTTTTATTGATTAAACATGTAAGCTTTCAATTAAAGCCTATTTCAGCCCAAAACTCGGAAATCAGAATGTTTTGTTTTCATTCATGTTTCACATACGACATTAAGATACGAATGCATGAACGATTCCTTCTTTTAATTCTTATACGAATCATATCTTTCTTCCATTGTATGTAGATAAATGCTTCGCCCCGGTCAATGTACTACCGGTAAAGCCCCTAGCTTACAAACACGGTTCCACTATTTTCTTTGCGGGTTGTATCGATGGCACAGTTTCAAATGGTATCACCTCCGCAACCTGTAGAGATGGGGAATGGTCAGATGATGTTATTTGTTCAAGTAAGTTTTTCTTCATATTCATCGATCAGGGAAGTCTTAATAGCAATTTTCCTATCTTCAAATGTAAGTAATTTAGTGTTACGTATCAAAAGAAATCAAAAGAAATCCACATGCCATTATAAGATCGTTTTCACTGTTATTTCATTTGTTAGCTCAGTAGAGGAGGCGCGATAGCTCAGTCGGTAGAGCACTTGTCTCGTTATCCGGTGACCCGGGTTCGAAACCAAGTCGATGCGCTAGTGCCCTTTGGTAAGGCATTAATCCTCATTACCAGGTCCCTCAGAGAGGACCTTAAGCCGTCGGTCTTCTCGTTGCTTACTAATGCTAAGTTCACACCGAGGCCGAATTGATGGCGGCAGCAAAGCGTAACAAAGCTTAACTAAAGCGTAAAGACCGTAATAGAGCTTGAGAAAGCTTTGAGCAATTCGGGACATTCGGCAAGAGCGCCAAATTTGTTTAAACTCTTTAAAAATTTGAGGCGATCTGTCACGAATTGCGTAAAGCGGGGAGAGCGTATTAAAGCTTATCAAAGCGTCACAAAGCTTATCAAAGTTTTGCTCAAAGCGTAGGAAAGCTTAACAGAGTTTAAATTTTTGGCGCTCTCGCCGAATGTCCCGAATTGCTCAAAGCTTTCTCACGCTTTATTACGGTCTTTACGCTTTAATTAAGCTTTGTTACGCTTTGCCGCCGCTTTGCTCGCCGATTTAATGCGCCATCAATTCGGCGTCGGTGTGAACTTAGCATAACATATCTCAGGAGATCGTGAGATTTTTTGAAAAAATGACGCCGAATTGATCGCCGATTTAAAGCGCGACATTCGGCGTCGGTGTGAACTAGGCATAACAAGCATTTATTGCTTTCTTAGCTGTCAGGTAAAATAACCACTACTATATATATAAAAGCTCGTTACCGAAAGGGAAGATGAGAGAAAACACCTTATATATGGCAACATTACTTGACCTTGTTAGACAGAAACGTGATGGTGTCTTTGTAGAGTTTGAGCTCTTTTTTCTTCTTCAACGAGTGCATGATTGTTTTACAAATATATATAAAGTTCAATATTTAAGTTGAATAGAAAGATTAGATAGCCATTTGGTTTTCAGAAAGTACACACTGTAAACCAAGTGAGAATGTAGATTCGAGACTTTAAACATGCCAATGGTTATCACATTTGAAATCATGTTCATGATGAACCATACTTTGGGTCTAGCAAGTTAAAGCGGAACCAGATCGTCCTTATTATGTCAGATTATTACATCCATAATGTTATGTTGTTCGCAATAGTTTTCTTCTTACCACATTGTCGTTCTGAAATGAGAGTTGAAATACATATTGTCACATATTTGGGATTTCATGGGTAACAATATTGCCCAAATTGTGTCTAATATGTAGCTTAGGAACTCAATAACAACGCAGATGCTTTATTACATGTAAAAATGACTCTACATTGCGTTAACCTTGTTTGTTTCCTATGTCGAGCCGACCAGCACTCATAGCAAGTAAAGGGTGTAAGGGCTTTCTTCAAAAAGCAGATCCACTGTCTTCCAGTAGAACTGAATGAAACTATCCTGTTGAAAGAAATCATGAAATCATGAATAAATAAATAAATGGTGACAGCGACTTGATGATTTCTTGCTTTGTTTCATCATAGTTCCTTCTGAGACAACTGCTAAGGCAACGACAAAGATGTTAGTCACTACGAGTATGACGACTTTTGGAGTACCTGGTAAAACTTTTCTTTTACATCATTATCATAACCTACCCAAAGAAATTATAATAATTTTGTTTACATAGGGAAGCCTCGTCAGCGGCATTTACCATTATCCCATCATTTGCCCTATGTTCATTGACACCTGGGTAGAATGTGGCAAGGCACGGGAGTTCTGAGCTGGGGTTCGAACCCTGAATCCTCGGATTGAGAGTCAAGTAAATGAACCCTTAAGCCGCGACACCATATATCTTTGATTGGCTTGTATTTGTCAATATAACTAAAGCCATGTGATATTGGGAATCATGTTTATTAGGAAAAATAGTTATTTTGGAAAGGAAATGTGAAAAAATCGTGGCTATCTTTAGACTATACTTTAATGAAATTTTATAAACAGTAAAATAATGGGCAAAAAATATAAGCTTTTCAAACACACTACACATATTGCCTGCTGAGTGAAAATGTAATATGCCTCAAGAATAGTAGGACTTCGAGACATGGCAGCTGGTAAAATTTAAGATTGAGCGAAATTGAATACCTCGTATTTTCTCTTTTTTAAAAGATTGTTTATATCCAGATCTTGGAACACAAAGTGCCTACCTAGAACCCCATCAATTGCGTGGTTACAAGAATCTCGATACGGTTTACTTCTTCTGTAACGAGACCATGCCTTATGTATCACAGGTCTCTGTCTGCTATGGGGGCACGTGGATACCAGATATACCTACCGAAATATGTTATGGTATGTACACGCTAGTGTCATGATTTATAGTACGTGTATTGCATTTTATTGTATTAAATGTCTTTGATACACAATATATTTCTGAAGGTAACATGTTAATTACATTTCAATTACATGTGTATTGAAAAAATATACACACCAAAAAGCAAAGTAACAGGTACTTAATGCTCATAACAGGAATATCATGTGACATGGAACAATTAAGGACCAAAACAGATGTAATGCTTTAAATTGACGATAAGAGATGAGTAATTAAAATTTGCCACGAATATTTGCTAAACAATTAGAAACTTACAATATATTGCGTGGTTACGCAGTCTGGATTGGTTGCATGGGAGTGAACGCGGGAAGAATTTGGCCCGGAACCAACAACTAGTTGTTAAACATGTTTTACAATATTAAAGGCCTACTGCATTTGATTTCTCAAGGAATATCAATTGACTTTGATTTGATTAGTCTTGCTCCTCCCAATTTCCATTCTCGAACTTCTCTTTCTTGTTCTTGTTCTTGTTCTATAACATTTCTTCCACTATTTCTCTTTGTTCTTCTTTTATTTTTGTTTCTTCTTTATTCGTATAACATTTTGTTAATGTTCTTGTTCTCTTATTTCCTCCAATTTTTCTTGTTGTTCTTCTTTTTCTGTTTCTTCTTTATGCGTATAACTTTTTGTATCTAAATTGACAAACCAACAAGGTTGGATGTCGTATGAATATCCTGTAGAAGTGTACGAAAATCAATTTATGGTTCCCATAGACTACCATCTAGAGGTACCTTTCGTACGGTGATGATCCACATTCGTGGAAACTATGACTCCGTACGGAATATATATCAGTTTTAGAGTTCATTGTTGATCCCCACAAATTCACTTAATATTTTGTTGCCAGTTACTTCACCAGTTACTACACTATGAAGCGTAATTTTTTAAAAAAAGCTATGGGGGTCCTTGCAAAAAACCTTTCCCCCGAAAAAGAGGAAACTCTGTCATCTATGTCATCTCTGATTTCAGACCCTTGCCAAGTTCCAGTTGCAGATGGCATGATGTATAGCAAACTCTCTGGTCACACAGACGGTGTTATCTTGACACATGGTAGCCGCATATCATTCACGTGTGAAAGAGGGGACCCAGGTCCGATTCCTTCAACATGCAACGATGGTATTTGGGAACCATCTATATTATGTCCAGGTATCCTCATTTTCGAAACCAATTACGTTTATTACCTACGTTTTCTTCTTTTTATTTAAGTTCCCAGTTCTTACCTCTACTCTAATCCATGAACCCTTACTTCTGCATAATATATTGTGTAAGCATACATTTATTTTTCGTGTGTGCGAAGCTGCAACACATTGGCTTCAGGATCTATTAACTATTTGTCCGCAGATCTCCACTAGTTTAGAAATGTTGGCCCTGCTTATCATGCACTGCTGAAAACCTATATTAGAACAATAAGATGGATTTTTTTTATGACAGTACCATACATTAACGTCAGTCACCACTAACGCCTTTTAGTAATGTTTTTTCATTTTCAGATGCTACAACTACCTCTACATATACTACTACTATTGTCAGCGAACCGTTGGCAGAGAGTACACAGCCGAATTCATTTACATCCACGGAGACGTATACAAGCGTTTTCACAACACTCATTACAGAGAGTCAACCTTTTACAAAAGATTTGTTGTCAGAGTATACCACTAACAGCATGTCAACGATAGAAAATACACACTTAACCACATTGTTTACAGATCCTGAGATTTCTAAAGCAGAGAGGAGCACGACGGATACGATCATGTATACAACAACCGAAGATTTGATGACGCCTAAGCAAACGGCATATGTGACAGGAACGGGAAAGACAACGGCAAATCCTCCAGTACGAACTACACGTAGCCAAAGAACAGATTTTACTCACCTGCCTGTTTTTACAGAACTTGGAACGCAAACGGATCTATTGACCGAAACCTTTGAGACATCTTCTAAACATCAAACTAGCACCCATGATCCAATAAGCAATGCTCCCTCATCTACTCATGAAACACCCACAGACTCTACGATCGACTTCACAATAATGACTGAGACTAAATTGTACACAACGGATGTTCAAGAGCTGACTACAGGCGAAATGTATTCTTCCTTGGAAATGACATCATCCGACTCTTATTCTGAGGGTTTGACGTCACCTTCTACAGCTGAAATTCAAACAAAGCAAGTGACAACAGAACCGATTTTAACTGAAACCATGACTTCTGTCTTTAATAAGCCTACAAAATACAGTGTAACCTCAGCTACAGATTCAAAAACATCAGATATCACAAGCCTTCCACAGTATACCGAACTTGAAACGCAGACAATCACAAAGACCGAACATTTCCCAACAACTATTTTTTCGACAATCGAGCAAACTTCAATAAGTAACTTTCCCTCAACTACCGTGGACATTACCACGGAAGACGGCAAAACTACGAAGCAAACAGAAATAATGCCAGAAACACCAGTTCCTTCATTAAAAACTACACGTTCCAAAAGTACAGATTCTACAGGTTTGCCACAAATTACGGGACTTGGTACGCAAATAATGGAATTTACGGAATATTTGACGATGCCTATCTTCTCGACGCTGGGAAGCCGTGTACTCTCAACAACCGGGGATATCCCCACGGAAAAGACTCAAACGGCAACCCCAAATACACGTTACCAAACTACAGAATCAACTAGCCTGCCTCAATTTACCGAACTCGAAACTTTTGCAACGACCGAAACTGTCACCACAACCAGCTTTCCGACAAGCGAACAAAGTAGTTTTTCGCCAACAGCCACGGATATTCACACAACAGAGAGTGAAACGTCATTAAGAATGTCAAGTTCCCAAGTTATAGATATCACAAGCCTGCCTCAAGTTACCGAACATGGAACGAATACTATTGCAATCACAGACGCTTACTCTACAAATCTCCTCTTGACTAGCCAGCAATGGACGGAAAGCAGTTCAACCGAAGGTCTTCTCACATATGATACTTCTCATTTTACCCTAACGACTGCAGACAGCAATACACCTACTGATAGCATGAAAACTTCGTCCACAACACGAACAGAGGCAGTTACGTCGCAAGAACTTCCGATTGATATCCCGACTTCAACGGAACAATATGATGGATCAACACTCGTTAATGCTATGACAAGCGATGCAGATGCACCAACAGCGAGCAAATCACTGTCAAGAACCGAAACCCTTACGACAACTAGTACCCTAACATCGCCGACATCGGAAACATTAGACATGACTTCGAAATATAAAAGTAGGCAATCTTCTACAACTATTGCAGATATAACTTCCTTGTTGACATATACTGGCAAAGAAACAGAAGCATTGAGTGAGGGAACTTCTAGATCATCCATATATGTAACAAATCAACAACCTTCAACTTTAGAAAAAGATACCAGTACAACCAAATATGCAACGGAAGAAGTGTCTCTTCCATTCCAAACAAACTTAAAAACAATACGTGTTACAGACGGAATATCCTTAACCCCAACCAATCCTTTCTCAACTTCTCCGACTCATGTAACGGATGACCTCACGTATCTTTTTACGACGGAGGCTCCGGCTTCTACATCAATTGATATGGCCACTGGAGAGTTGACGTCAGAAGTTACGCCATCCTCAACAGAACAGAAATTGACAACACATAGCATTACAACATATCAAGCACCCCCAAGAGATATCATTTCAACGGAACGGACACCCACAACATGGATTGTTACCCCAGAACAGACATCCTCAACAGATATTTTTACAACAGAACAAGCACTCATCACAGATTTCATTACAGCAGAACAAACACCCACAGAAGAATTCACAACAACACAGAAATCCACATCAGATATCGTTACAAAAGAACAGACATCCTCAACAGATATTTGTACAACAGAACAAGCACTCATCACAGAATTCATTACAGCAGAACAAACACCCACAGCAGATATCACAACAACACAGAAATCCACATCAGATATCTTTACCCCAGAACAGACATCCTCAACAGTTATTTTTACAACAGAACAAGCAGAAATCACAGATTTCATTACAGCAGAACAAACACCCACAGCAGATATCACAACAACACAGAAATCCACATCAGATATCGTTACAGAAGAACAGACATCCTCAACAAATATTTTTACAACAGAAGAAGCACTCATCACAGATTTCATTACAGCAGAACAAACACACACAGAAGAATTCACAATAACACAGAAATCCACATCAGATATCGTTACAAAAGAACAGACATCCTCAACAGATATTTTTACAACAGAAGAAGCACTCATCACAGATTTCATTACAGCAGAACAAACACCCACAGCAGATATCACGACAACACAGAAATCCACATCAAATATCGTTACAAAAGAACAGACATCCTCAACAGATATTTTTACAACAGAAGAAGCACTCATCACAGATTACATTACAGCAGAACAAACACCCACATCAGATATCACAACAACACAGAAAACCACATCAAATATCGTTACAACAGGACGGACACCCAAAACAAATATTTTTACAACAGAACAAGCACTCATCACAGATTTCATTACAGCAGATATCACAACAACACAGAAATCCACATCAGATATCGTTACAACAGGACGGACACCCACATCAGATATTTTTACAACAGAAGAAGCACTCATCACAGAATTCATTACAGCAGAACAAACACCCACAGCAGATATCACAACAACACAGAAATCCACATCAGATATCGCTACAACAGGACGGACACCCACATCAGATATTTTTACAACAGAAGAAGCACTCATCACAGAATTCATTACAGCAGAACAAACACCCACAGCAGATATCACAACAACACAGAAATCCACATCAGATATCGTTACAACAGGACGGACACCCACATCAGATATTTTTACAACAGAAGAAGCACTCATCACAGAATTCATTACAGCAGAACAAACACCCACAGCAGATATCACAACAACACAGAAATCCACATCAGATATCGCTACAACAGGACGGACACCCACAGCAGATATTTTTACAACAGAAGAAGCACTCATCACAGAATTCATTACAGCAGAACAAACACCCACAGCAGATATCACAACAACACAGAAATCCACATCAGATATCGCTACAACAGTACGGACACCCACAACAGATATTTTTACAACAGAAGAAGCACTCATCACAGAATTCATTATAGCAGAACAAACACCCACAGCAGATATCACAACAACACAGAAATCCACATCAGATATCGCTACAACAGTACGGACACCCACAACAAATATTTTTACAACAGAAGAAGCACTCATCACAGAATTCATTACAGCAGAACAAACACCCACAGCAGATATCACAACAACACAGAAATCCACATCAGATATCGCTACAACAGTACGGACACCCACAACAGATATTTTTACAACAGAAGAAGCACTCATCACAGAATTCATTACAGCAGAACAAACACCCACAGCAAATATGACAACAACACAGAAACCCACATCAGATATCGTTACCAAAGAACAGACATCCTCTAAAGATATTTTTACAACAGAACAAGCACTTATCACAGATTTCATTACAGCAGAACAAACACCCACATCAGATATCACAACAACACAGAAACCCACATCAGATATCGTTACAAAAGAACAGACATCCTCAACAGATATTTTTACAATAGATCAAGCACTCATCACATATTTTATTACAGCAGAACAAACACCCACATCAGATATCACAACAACACAGAAACCCACATCGGATATCGTTTCAAAAGAACAGACATCCTCAACAGATATTTTTACAACAGAACAAGCACTCATCACAGATTTCATTACAGCAGAACAAACACCCACATCAGATATCACAACAACACAGAAAACCACATCAGATATCGTTTTAAAAGAACAGACATTCTCAACAAATATTTTTACAACAGAACAAGCACTCATCACATATTTCATAACAGCAGAACAAACACCCACATCAGATATCACAACAACACAGAAACCCACATCAGATATCGTTACAGAAAAACAGACATCCTCAACAAATATTTTTACAACAGAACAAGCACTCATCACAGATTTCCTTACAGCAGAACAAACACCCACAACAGATATCACGACAACACAGAAACCCACATCGGATATCGTTTCAAAAGAACAGACATCATCAACAGATATTATTACAACAGAACAAGCATCCACGGCAGATTTCATTACAACAGAACAGACACTCGTGATGAATACAACTACAACAGAACAACGACCCACAGCAGATATCACAACAACACATAAATCCACAACAGATATCGTTACAAAAGAACAGACATCCACAGCAGATATCACAACAACACAGAGACCCACAGCAGATATCGTTACAAAAGAAGATACATCCATACATATTACCTCAACAACACTGAAACACACAACTGAGTTCACAACGACAAGACAGAAACCAACAGCAAACATGATTACACTAGAACAGACACCCACAACAGATGTTATTATAACAGACGAGAAACTTACAACTGATATCAATACAACAGAACAGAAACTCACGTCATATACCATTACAACAGAACAAACACCCACAAGAGATACCACAACTACACAGAAACCCACAGCAGATACCGTTACAAAAGACCAGATATCCACAACAGATATTGTTACAATTAAACATAAACCTACAACATATATCCTTACATCAGAACAAAAAACATTGACAGATATCATTACAACAGAATGGATACTTACAACGGATGCAACCCCAAAACCCACAACAGAAAAGAAGCATACAAAAGATACCACTTCAACAGAACAGAATCCTACAACTCTCGACTCTGCGTCTAAAAATAGCACACTTACGTCAGAATCTACTACATTGTCAAGCATGTTATCGACTCACAAAGAAACATTGCCACCTTATCCTGGAACTATCCTAGCTACAGAGGCTACAACTATCTTGTTCTCGACAACACAAAAGAAGATGAACTCTAATCCAACCCATGTTGTAACGACACGCCATGAATCCGGTTTATCTAGAACCCATCATACCAAACTATTACAGACAACAGAACCTCCTGAGCCGATAAGTGGTAAGTATGTGCATTTTCTTAATATAATGCAATCACTTTTTCTCAGCCTATACTACAAAATGTGAAACAAAACCCCCTCCCCCCTCCCCCCCCCCCAAAAAAAAAACATAGATAATATAACCTTACATATAATAAAATAATGAATCGGATCCTCATAAAATGGAAGGTTGAGAGCGTCAACGTGACAAGGCATTTAGTTTGCTTAACACGTAGTTTTACTAATGACCGGTCATTAGTTAAATCATGTGATAAAGAATCATTTACAAAAACAAATAAAAATCATCTTATAAAACAAATAATACACATCATTTTGTTCGTGCATTAGTAAAATTACCCACACTCGGTACCTTCGAAACAGTCCAAACACCCTCGGCTCTCGCCTCGGGCGTGTTAGACTGTTCCAAAGGTACCTTGTGTGGGTAATTCTTACTAATTCCTTCACTGCTGTGTATTATTTATTTGTATAATATTACATGCAGTGAATAATCTGTTAATTACTATGACTACAATTATAATTTTCTATTTTAAACCAACGTCAGTGCTTCCTAGTTTGAAAGCGCATTGAAATGATCATACATTCTACTGAAAACAATAATAAACCTTGAATGCAAATAATAGCACCTAGGCCTATCGCCAATGTTAGCATGCGGTGTTATAATGTACCAGGAGAAAGACTGAATCATCTGAAATGTCGAGGCATTCTTCTTTTTTGAACTGCATGTATAATAACAAGCACCTTAATAATAACTTATATTGAACTTATGAAATAGAAAGCTTACTTAGACCTCGCTATTATTCGTGATAACCATTTAATATATATGTAAAATTGTGAATCTTCCCCAGTCATATTTCCGATTAAACCAATTTACCAAACTCTTCCTTTAACTCATATACATTTAAGAAGAAACTCTAGCCATCATCTTAGGATCACTGGGTGGTGTTGCCGTTCTTCTTGGTCTGGTAGCATGTTGTATGTGCTGTCTGTGGTTCGCTATTCTCCGCTCTAGACGTGGGCGAAGGAGACGAGATTCGGCACTTGGTGATGATCTGGTAATCAAGTTAGAGATATATTTAGCATTGAAATACATTTATTCGAAATCCTAGTGGGCTCAGAGAGATTTGGATTGTTAAGATTCTTTTGTTAAATACAATGTTATACTTCATTATTTGTTTTCATCAATAAACATAAAATGCGTCGAAACCACAAGGAACTTAATTTCGCCAACAAATATTATTAATATAACTGGGTTTAGATAACCGAATGAAAGGCCCTGTGTATTGTGTTAAATAGATTGGACACAACCACATGTATTAGCGATTACATGACGGTGTTATAATCCCAACAAAGTTCTCATAAGGGGACCTGCTAACAGTTTCAAAATAACAATAAAAAAAGGGGAAATATAGCGTTTTATTGAACGGGACATGCCTTGGAGTTTCTTATTCCATACTCAGCTAGAAATTTACAACAGGGTTGAAATGTATTGTACTGCTTGATTACATCGAGTGTTAAATCATCATGTTCGTCATCATGGACATCCCATCAAACCTAACGTTTATACCTTTCTAAGACGTCCACAAGCACGTTCATGCTGCATTTATTCTGTAAATGAAATATTGACACGAACTAGAAAGATCCTTTCGTAGTATTTTAATCAATTAAATCGAATATCCGTACATCGGTTATGTTATTGCAGTTGGCTGTTTATTGACTATTTATACGTATTTTCTTTTGTTACAGGAGCCCCCTGTAAGAAGCCCCGCAATCATCTACAATCCCTTTTTGATCAACCACGAATCATCCGAGAAAACAACCATTACAACCTTGCCAGAAAGCAGGATATCTACGTGTGAGTATTTACTGTTCTATATTTATTAAGATGTGTTAAACCTTCAATGGATGCATCTGGTCAACTTCTTCTGATCATATTTTAAACTAATTACCCATAATTTACTATAAAACAAATGAGCGAGTGCAGCTAGCTATTAAAAGTTATGCCCACCTCCCCTTGTTGATTTATATTTTAACAAATGAGAAAAGAAGAAAAGCCCGAGAACACGAAGAGGATAGTGAAGAGCAATCTATCTTCCCTCTTCCAATCGCTGTTGAGAAGCAGGAGGACCGCAAAGACTTTCCATTTCGGTCTATGTATGCATCACCTACCGAAACGTGTGAATATGTCAATGAAATATTTCGTAACTTGAACGTGACTTAAATATAGGCAATGCAATAGAGTGAGCATTTCGCTTGATTTGGTTTGTTGAAAATCTTTGCGATCGTGTGTTTGGCTCTTTTTAATTTCATCCACAAACCAATTCTTCCTCTAACCCATGAAAATACAAGCACGTCAACAGTTTCTCTTCCAATTATACATGGGTTTGTATTAACATTTTGAGACGAACAATAGTAGCTCAAGAGAACCTGAGATTACTTCTTACATAAATCGTTTACGACGGTAATTGCCTACAAGTGAAGCCAGTTAAAGCAATCTTGGGAAAGTTCAACATTTTCATTCAACTTTTTATTTTTATTATAGTGATTAAATCCAATACCCCTCTTTTTCTCCCCATTCTCGTCTCTTTTTGTATACTACAGACTGATGGTGGAATGCAGAAAACCTTTGCTAATTTCAAC